>VZDJ01000058.1:1242264-1457040 GCA_008694505.1 Cyanoderma ruficeps | reverse complement strand
TTTTTTTTTTTTTTTCTTCTGGTTTATTTTTTAAACCTTCTAATGCCAAGACTTACCAGGCCTTTCCACCTCCCTCAAAGTGGTGAAAACCCCGCATTGCTTTTCAGGCTGGTAAAATGGGAGTGAAGAAAGGGACTAAGGCAGTAACTACTTGCTCAAATATTCTGACTTCTTTGTCGCTCAGGTGAAAATAGAAGGATGAAAAGGAGAAAAGAGCTGAAAGAGATTGTTGAGATTGTTCTGTTTGCTCTGAAAAATTCATCTCTTTTTTATTGCTGGTCTGTAGAGAGCTTAAAGTGGATACATAAGACCCTAAAGAAAAAAATGCAGTTTTTTCAAAAGTTTCATTTTACATTTTTAAAGTAAAAATGGTTGGGTATTATTTTTATTTTAGAGGAAAGGTAAAAAAATCCAGTGGGGGACAGGAGACAAAGTACTGGAAAACAAAAGTGTCTGGGGCGAGGTGCTCTGAAGATGGGGCATAAAGAATCAAACCAAACTACCTGAGGATGATTGGGATGGAAAGCAATCTGCCTGCAGGAGCCGCGGGGGGGAAGGATTAAATTCCCTGAGGAAGCCAAGAGCTGCAAGTGGCCCAGAGAGCCTTTGCTGTGGCCCACGAAGCTGAGAGGAATGACAGACTTGTCTTTACAAACAAGCAGTGGGTCTGCTGGTACACAAAACCAGCACTGAGAGATCAAAGAAACAATGGGAAGGATTCCACTGATTGATGAATGGAAAAGAAGATATTTGCCTTTACAAACACACTGTGGGTTTGCTGATAAATGAAATTGGATATTGAAAGATGAAAGAAACAACGGGGAAAAACCATAAATTCTGTAAGAATTAAAAATTAAAAGGGGGGAGGTTATACATTAAAGGGGAAATTTAGGTGTTAGGAACTCTGGGAAGTCTGTAACTCTCAAGTGCCTCAGCCAATGGGGAAAGGGAGAGGGAAATGGGGCTGGGAAATTGGGATAAATAGGAGGCTGCATCCTCCAAAATTTGGGAGACCCCAGGAGAAATGCCCCATGGTCTCTCCCTTTATTGGAATAAAGTCAAAGGACTCCTCTGTCTCCGTTTTGGACATAAACCTCAGGCGTTTGTGAATTAATTTTCCTGACAAAGCCATGCCCAGAGCAGAGGCCACCCAAATGCTGCCCAGGCGACCACAAGTGTGGCTGCTCCTCACTCCCCATCGACAGCGTCACATGGAATGCAGGATATTAAATCCACATGAAGAATCCTCTCCCGGCCAGCAGCAGTTGGCCATCCCCAGCTGTTCCAGATGTGTTTGCTGTGGGCTGGAGGCCAAGGACAGCTGGCTGCTGCTCTGCCAGCCTCAAGCCTCAGCTGCGAAACCCCAGCCAGGCAAAGGCATCAGATGGCTGAAAATTCCTCCCCAGAGCCTGTGGGAGTCCTCATCGGTGTGGCCGTGCTGGGAGGGGTGAGCAGAGCTCCCTGGGTGTGCTTTTAATGGTTTTTAGGATGCCTGGAGTCTGCTTTCACAGAACTTTTGGGATGTTAGCCCTGATTTCATACATGTGCCTTCCCACCTTTCCATTTGCCCACTGTTCCTCTCCCCTGGCCTCTATACTCTGGGTTTCTTTTCTTTTACAGCCGAAGGTTTCAGGGAAGTGCTGGCTCTTAGATCAGCCTTCTCAAGGAGTTGTGCTTCCTTGTCAGCAGCTGAGCTTTTTTGCAAACCTGGTATTCTCTACCTTGATTTTTTTAGTCTTTTTGGCCAAAACGTTTTCTTCTGTTGAGTGCTTGGGTTCTTGTCTGGGGTTTTTTTGCTTTTGTTTTTCTGTGGCATTTTTGTTGTTTGGTTTTGGGGTTTTTTTTCCAACCTTAATTTTTAACCTTCTGCCCTTTGCCAAGCTCCTCTCTGCTCTGCCTCCTGATGTCACTGGAACGTTTTAGCAGTGAAGCCTGAAGTTCAGGGAGATGAAAACTGAATCTGCCTCTCTTACCTTACCCCACCCCTTGCTGTGCATGTGCATCAATACAGCCCAATTATGTGACCCCCACTGCTCTTCCCTCCAGCACGTCTCCCTATCTGAGCACTTGCATTCACCCTGGCTTTTAGGGTTTTTTTTCTCTTGCCTATTGTACAATCCGCTCCTCTGCTCGGGTAGTACTCATCACTATTGTATTAGAGTGCTTCACACATGGTAATGAATTTAATTTCACACCATCACTACTGGAAGGCAGGTTATTTTTAGCCCCCTTTTTAAATTTGTGAGAATTGACGTGCAGAGCTTCAAGCAGGAGAGCACTGGATGCTTCTGGCTGTCAAGCTGGAGATCTCTGGGGTCACGATTTTGGGATACTTAACCCCAGAGGGTTCAGCTGCCCCTGAATCAGAGTAAGGGGTGCCTGGCACACCTCTAAGTTGGACCCAGGATGTCTCTCATGCCTCTGGGAAGCAAAGCAAGTGGCTCCCTGTGGGAACTTGGGATCAAATCCTTCTGGAAGAGCCAGAGGCAGCACCTGCTCCCACAATGTGCCCTCACAAGAGGAGCATCCTCTGTCTCCCCGCAGCTTCATGGCTGTTTGTCCCTCATTATCAGCTACAGTAAACAGGAACTGCTGCTCCCGCATTGTGCTGGTTCTGCCTGGGACAGATACATCTGGCTGGCTGGAAGAGCTGGAGGTGCTGTGGTGCTGAGGTAACGGGATTCTGTAATTAAACACTGTGGTAATTTGCTGCTCTTCTCTCTGTGTGTGAGGGCGTCAGGGCCGCTCTGGATCCTGGCAGTCCTGATTGCAGTGCTTGACTCTCTGACCTCGTGGATATTGCTTCTGGAGAGGATTCACGGGCTCTTGGCAGCAGACGCTTGTGGCCATCGCAGTATTTGTGGGCTCCGGTCCCCTCCCCACGTGCTCTGGCTGCTCTTTGTGACCCAAAATCCTGCGTTTTCAACCCAGCATTTGGCCAGTGTGGCCTTGTCTGAGCTGTTCCTACCTCCCTCACCAATCCCAAAATTCCTGCACTCACGCACACAGAGCTGTCAGCCACTGAACTCCTTCTTGTCCTTTTCAATTATTCCAGGTCTTCCCACCCTTCCAAATATCTTCCCCAGGTTTTTATTGTCAGCTCCAAGGAGACTCTGCTCTCCTCGCAGCTGGGGAAGCTGAGCTCAGCTTGCAGCTGCCACCAACCAGCACCACAAAGGTGCTGGAGGATAAATCCTAAGGGAAGAGTGAGCTCTGCACTCAGGACCCGCCACAGCTGGACACTGAGTGTATTCCACCCAAAACCAGATTTATTCCCACTGTGGCTGTGCAGTGTGGGATTTTTGAAGGGTTGGCTCAGGGCTGAGTTGACGCTGTTTTACACCACAACGACACAGACTCCAAGATTCAGAAGGCTGAGAATGACTCCTTTATTTTTGGGATGTGTCTCCCTTTTATACTATTTTACACAGACCAATTTGATTGGTGACACAGAGACAAACCTCTTCAATCACATTGGTCAGAGCAGAGGGACATCAAGAAGTCCCTCCTAGGGAAAAGAATGAAAACAAAGTTACAAAAACATTTCTCCTGTTTACAGAAAATTCCTTGAGAAAAGAATTTCAGAAAATCAAAACATCCCAGGCACAAAACCAGGGCTGCACTGAGTGGAGTCCAGCTCCCTGCAGCAGGGTGGGAAATACACCTTCCTTTGTCCCTGGCATTTCTCCTGTTAATGGTGGTGTTGGCCAACACTCCATCAGGGATAATGATATGGACTTCGGGCAAGGCCATGTGATCCTTTTCCTGGTGGATTGATGCACAGCCACAGAGCAGGGATGTCAGAGGGATGGGAGAGCAGAGCCAGTGAAAAGGAGGGTGGCAGTTCCTGCTGGAATATGTGACTAATTGCTGTGCTTTGAATCCAGGGGATTTGAGAAATGTCTGTACAGAGGCTGATTAATTAGTGGTGATGTCATTCTGCTGGCAATCCCAGGGCAGGCCAGCTGAAACATCACCTTTGGATGCAGATCTAATCCTCAAGAGAGTGCTCTGCATCGGAGTGCATAATGTGGAGCTGCTGTAAGACAGGAAAGCTGCAAATGCTGCCACTGTCGGGGCAGGGAGAGGGAGTTTGCCCTTTTGTTTTGCAGTTTGATTGAGGAGTGTGAGTCCTGATGTCCGAGGGTGATGGCTTGGACTTTCTGAGTCCTGGAGAAGTCGTAGCTTCACCAGGTTACCCTGCTGCTCTGCAAAAGCTTTCCTGTGGCGTGCCCCTCCCTGGCTCCTTTGGCATCTGGAGACTGCTTTACTGAACACCTACACCCTCAAAAAAAATAGGAAGGGGTCAAATTTTTGCAGTTCTGTTGCATTGGACTGAATGCAGGGCTGCCTCGCCGAAATTTATTGCCCTGCAGGAAAACCTGGAATTTGGATGAATCTTTGCAGGTTGACAAAACGGCCCTTTGGTGAAAGCTTTCTCATCTGGGGACAAAGATTCCACCATTCCTCCCCTAAGAGTGTTGAAGTAAAAAACATGGGAAGGCTTCTCTTCTGCCAGTGGTCTGCCAAAGCCTTTTCTGCCTGGGGCTGCTTTGGCTTCGTGGGAAAAGAGAGAAATAAGCAAAGGATTTCTGGGGCTTTTGGGGTGAAGTAGAGCCAAACCTCCCCCTTCCCCCACAGCTTTTCTTCAGTGTCTTTTCTTCTCACAGGTTCTGCTTTCTTCCCACTTGTTTTTTTTCTTTTTTCTTTCCCCTCCTCTTTATATAATTTTTTTCAATTTAGTTGTTGGCAGCTCCTCTGTTTCAGATCCTCTTCATACTTAATTAATGCGCTGCTTATTCCCTCTTCCAGATCAGTAATTATTATATTTAATAAGACCAGATCTAGTCCTGATCTGTGCATTACCTCCTGCTCTCCCAACCCTTTCCAGCTCTCCAGGATGTTACAGCTCACAGCAATGCAGCAGCACAGCAGCCCATGCAAAAAAAAGGTCAGAGGGGCTTCCTTGGCAAACAAAGAGCAAAAATATATCAGACCTGGGGAAACCCAGCTTGTGATGTTAAACAGAAGGTGGAAAGAGAAGCTGCTGGGGTGGTTCTTTCCCTGCCACAGCTCCTGACACGTTGGATGGATCCAGATTTGCAAATCCTCAGAGCAAGGTCCCTTTTGCTGCTCCTGGCAGAACACGTGAGCCTGTTCCCTCTGTGGAACGGGGCTGTGGGCTCCTGGAATTCAGCAGAGCTCTCTCTTTTCTCTCTGCCTTCCTAATTATCATCTCTGCATCTGCTAATTGTCAGGTTCTCATCAAAATCTTGGTGGCTTGCATGCAGAGAAATTTCCACTTATGGAAGAGGGAAAGAAAAACCCCCAGTCCTGCTGACAAACTCCGTCTGGGGCCCTTTGGGGACCTTTGAGATGTTCCACGTCACCAAACGCCTCCTCCAGACCAGAGGAAGCTTCTGGGGGCTGCAGAGCTCACGCCTGATGCTTCCCGCTGCTCTTTTGTGGAAGAAAAGTAACAAAGTAGCCTGGTTAGCCGGGATTGAAGGAATTAAGGCCGTGTTTGTGGCTGTAGTGATCAATGAGGTCCCTTTTAACACACTTGTTACTCTGGGCTCTCTTTGACTGGCGTTTCAGGAGCTGCACACCATAAATTACCTTGATGGATTCCCCTGTGCATCTGAATTTAAAAGAGATGAGGCAGAGGGTTGTTTTAGTTAATATTCCAGCGAGTGACTTGCCAGGTGCTGTGCAGCTTCTGCCTCGACTCGTAACCTCTGTTCTTTCACTTCTCAAGTCCTGCCCCACAGAAACAGCACTGCGGCTGCCCTTGGAGCTGCCTCTGGGCTTTCTGTAGCTCCCAAAATCCCTGACCCAAAAGTCCTTTCTGCCTGGACCATTCCTTAAACAGTTTATGCCTTGAGGAGGGAGCAAGGGCTGTGAGGCTGAGGCAGATAAATTACTGACACAAACTCTTGGCAGGACCTAGCAGCTACTCCCAGGTGACCAGCCGGGGCTGCTGGCACGGAGGATTAGCTAAAGAAGTGTTCCTGGGTGCATGTGGGTCCACGGGAGAAATTTTGGTGCCCCCCACTGCAGCCCATTAGCTCAGTGAAGTGAGAGGCTGCCTTCCTCGGATTAGAAAGCACTTGAGGATGTCATTTACTCAGGCAGATTTCCCAGCTGACTGAGCATTCTTATTCCACTAATTACAAATCAAGAGGGTGATGTGTGCATCGGCTCCCAGACAGGAGGAGCCCTCCTCCCTGGTGGTGGGGCCGGCCGGGCTGGGGGAAGCAGGAGGGATCCTGACCATTGTTATCCTCTCCCCTCCTATCAGCTGGAACAAAGTAAAGCTCACTCTGGTAAATCCTGGGAAGTTTGGTGCTCAGATGCTGCAGCCTGGTGCTCTCAACACTGCTGGGCCCAAGTCCAGCCCTGCAGGTGAATCCTGTCAGCACTGGGGCTCACTCTGGGCCAGGACCCCGACTCATTCTGGCTGCTGTGGAGTCACCAGGATAGCCCAGCACCTCACCTGAAGGAAACAACTATCCTGAGCCTTTGGTAGCTTTTGACCAACGTTGTCTTACTCAAACTGTTTTCAGCTGGTGCGGGAGGGAGAAGACACAGGGAAGGCTGCTGGTTTCAATTTCCCAGCATTGACTGCTGATGGGCTTTGGGATGTGGAGTGAAACCACACAGCCCAACCAGCTTCAGGGCTCCCCGCTGCCTGGGGCTGCTCTGGATCACACACTGCTGTGAGCATTGCTGGTCTGGGGGAAGTTACAGCATCTCTCTTCTCATTTTGAGTGTCCCTGGGTCTGTGTTTTCCTGCTTGGCTGAGGCAGGCTGCATTTCCAGAGGCTCCACGTGCCAAGGCAGGCACTGAGAGCAGCAGCAGCACATCTGCCTGTCCCCGTTCCCCCCGTGCAGAGCTGCTCTGAGCCATCCTGTCACCAAACACACACCTCCCCTGGCTGGCTGGCCGTGCCCTGCTTGCACCAAACTCCCCCTCCCGAAGCAGGCAGGCCCTGGCAGAGCTCTGGCCATCAGCTGTAGGTTTCATAGTCACAGCTCCAGCTGGATCCTCCAAAGCTCTGTGCCAGGGAGGAGCTCCAGCTGCCCGCCCTGGGACATGCAGCCTCGTGCCTGCCTCGCTGCTGACCCCGTCCTGGCACCAAGCTGGGGCCCTGTGGGAAATATTAAAGGCAAGGAGGCTTTTAGAAAGGTGTGAAAGCAGGCCCCAGAAACAGAGAGAGCGGAAGAACTTGGGATTAGCTGCAACTGCAAAGCTTGAAGGTAGGAGAAGATACAGTGATACAGCAAGCAAGGGCATGAAAATAGTTTGAGCCTTAGGTTTGGCCAGGATAGACCTTAAGACTGCAGAAAAATATGCTTAGCAAGATAGTATAAGGTTTTAAGCTTAATAATGGAGTATTGTGTGTTGTTGATAGAAAGCATCCAAGCCAGCATTGTTTGAGCAGGTGTGTGTGTGCTGTCAGTGACTGGCTACCATTGTCTGTGAGCTTTAGCAATGTGCTATTGGCTGGAAAACCTTTTAAAATGCCCTGTAATGAAAGTATAAACAAAAATAAATCGGGGGGAAAACAAACTGGGGGAATGTGACTTCATTACCTGAAGCTGTAATTGGACAATTAACCTCTGATGTGCAAATAGACCAAACTTATATCTGCCCAAAAACTCATGACCATCATCCACCTTGGGTGTAGCCTCTGCCAGGCCTTTGACTGCCCAAGGTGAACCTGTTAAAGGCCTTTAATAAACACCCACTTTATTCTTTTAACTCTGTCTGGCCTCTGCTCTAGGGAGCCACTCCAGGCATCAAGAAGTTCCTCCTTTCATTAACCACTGAGCTGCTGGGTCAGCCTCAGCTTCCCTGAGGGCTCAGAGTGGCCTGGCCCTTGCAGCCACCTCCATATCATGAAGAGCTCTTATTACCTGGGTCTCTGCTGGTTTTTTTCAGCTAATTAGAGCTGATAAACCCCACTCGCTGGTAGGCATTGCCTCAGCCTTCCTGTGCTCCCTGTAAACTTCACCAAACCTGACGACATCCGAATCCTTGCAGGGACGGTGGCACAGGCAGTGTGGTGACATTTAGAGCTCTTGTTACACCACCAGGTTCAACTGAGGTCTTTGGGAATCGTCTGCTCTGCTGCTGACAGGCTCTGTCCACAACCACACTGACTCTCCTGCTTGATGGAGAGGATCCTGGGATGGCTGTTTTGAGAGAAATACACTCAGAGCTCACGTGTGGTAGGTCCTGACTGCACCAGAGCTCATCTTCCCTGGGGGTTTATTCTCCTAATGGCCTCTGCACCCAAAGCTCAGCGGCCTCTTTGTGCCAGGAGGCTGCTGATGTAAACTGAGCTCAGCTTGTGATGAGACCAGGGTCTCCTCTGAGTTGCCAAAACAAGCTGAGGAGAGGATTTGGAACGAAGACCTGGTATCACATTTTGCATGAAACATGAACAGAGGGCATTTTCCAAACGCTTCAGCTGGCGTTGTCAACCCCAGCAATTTTTAGCGTGAACCTCCTCATATCTGGCCCTGCTTCAAGTTCTAGGTTTTGGCTCCGTGCCACTCGATTCCTTCTGAATAAAAATTGAGTTCACAGCTTTGTGGGCGCAGAGAAAAACTCCGAATGACCCTGGATCAGAGAAAAAACCAAGCACAAAGAGGGAATCTCAAAGCCAGCCCCTTCGTAAGCACTCGATTTAGGTGTTAGGTATCTAAATTGTTTAGGAATATTTGGAGTTGACAAGCATGTGCAACGTTAGAAATAGAAATGCTGAGGCATCGAAAACCTTATGACTCCTCAGGGGGGTTTTTGAACTGATGCTGCTGTTGTAGCTGCAGAACAGAAAACAGGGAATATGTGAACAGGTCTTTCTCTCCAGGTTTATTTTTTGCTCTTGCCAAGGGACTGCAGGACAAATACAGTCTCTTTCAGGCCCATTAGCTTTTATGAATTTGTTCCACTGCCAGCACGTAGCGTTTGAATTTCGAGACAGCTCCCCCTGCTAAAAGAGCTCTGGTACTTCTCCATGTAGTTGGACCTGGCTTCTGGAGATTTGGATGACATGTTTTGTCATAGAAACGAGACTCCAGCTCTCTGCTGCACCAGGATGTGCCTGGACACAGCCCTTGAGCTCTGCAGTGCCTCGCAGGAAGGGATTTTTAGCTCTGTGAGGTGTTGTCTGGATATGCATGTTGACCATCTGTGCGAGATGAAGATTTACAGCCACCCTAATGGTCATTGCTGGGTTTCCTTGGGCATGTCTGAGCTATTGGTAAACCCTCAGATACGCTGGAACCCTCACTGAGGCAACAAAGGTTGTGGGCTTGTGTAGAAACACTGCAAGCATCCTTCAGGGTTATATATCAGCATCTACATCAATCAGTTCCTCTCAGGGAATGTGGAGAGGTGAGGAAAAAATATCTTTAGTGCACGTTTGGCTGTGGATTGTGAGTGACCTCAGGTGAGGCCCTGGCTGGCTGTGCCTTGGCCCATCTCCTTCCCACCAGCACAGCCCTGCAGTGCCCCGACAGGCTTCTGAAAATGATCATTTCTCTCACTTACCTTGCCAGGCTGTTTCTTCAGTTGCCTGAGCTTCTGGTGGCAGGAGCCACCTTTTGCCTTCGTCTTGCCAGGCTTTAGTCCCAGCATTACCAGGTGCTTGGGATTTATGGATGAAGCGACAATCTGCATAACACGTGGGATGCAAAGCAAAAGCTCTCCTCGTTCTCTGGGGTTTAGAGGGGGAGTTTCAGCAGCAAGAACAGGTTTTGCTGTGTGTTTGAGAGGGTGAAAAGGAGAATTCCTCTAGTCCCTTCCCATGAGGAAAAAGTGTGAGGAGAAAGTCTGTCCTTGGCACCGACAGATTGGACTCACCTGCCTTGAGCTGTGCTAAAACAGCCCTTGAGCTCTTTGGGGACGCCAGGGAGAGCACAGCATTTTAGGTGGCTTTTGTCCCCTCAGGACAGGCTTTGAGGGCTTCACCACGGGCATGGAGGGGCAGAGCTGCCTTCCCAAGGGGAAGGAGACAGTTCCTTTGTCCCCCAGCCCAGTGCTCCTGTGGGGATGTCCCTGCACTCCGCTCCCGAAGGCGGCAGAGCTCCAGCTCCGGGCTGGTTTGCATGGGTGAATCCAAACCACCAGCTCTTGGCTGCCGCCTCTTTGGACAGATATTGGACTTCTCTCGAGGGGTGAAAGTGGCAGAGACGGCAAACTGCAGCCCCGGCTGGGACAGCGGCACCCAGGGCCAGCCGTGACCCCGCGCCCCGGCCGAGGATGGAGGCGGGAGGCCGATTTATGGCAGAGAGGAGCCGGGGGTCTCTCCGAGCGGAGCCGGAGGCGAGTTGCCATGGAGATGGGCTAATAAAGCACCGGCAGCAGCCGGCTCTGACGCCGCTCCGGTTGCAGAGAGCGGGAGGGTGCGGAGAAGGGGCAGCTGCCACGTGGGGATGGAGAGAGAGAAGGTGACACCGGGAGAGTGGGACAAGAATTTGGCGTGCAGGGCTGTCGAGCTGCCAGGGAATGAGGGGAAAAGAGCCCTCCTCTCGCAGCTCTTTGGGAAGCAGGGCATCATCGTGGTGCTCCTGGGCGGTGAGTGGCCGGCAGCTGTCAGGGAAAGGCAGAGTGTCTTTGTTCTGGCCGCCTGGCTGCAGGCTGGCTGCTCGCCCTGGCAGCAGGAGAGGGCTCTGTCAGCTTGCAGGGACCCCCTCACACAGGACTGGCACAAAGGACTGTGCTGTGCCCAGCGCTGGGTCCTGTTGTCTCCACACGCTCCGTGCCAAGGCCAGCGCCTGATCCCCAGCAGGACGTTTGTCACCGCAGTGCCCTCCCTGTGCTGAGGATCTTTGCTCCTTGGAGCTGCTCGGTGCCTCCCAGTGCTCCTCTGGGAGGTGTTGCTGGTTCATGTCCCTCCCGGCACGCTGCCCTCCCACCTCTCAGGGCTGGGGAAGGTCAGCTGTGCCCTGGCCCAGCCCTGCCCTGCAGCATCCTGCCTCGGATGCAGGGGGGGAAGAATGGGGATGGCCTGGGCTGGCCCCCAAGAGCTGTGTGTCCTGGAGCTTTGCTGCACATCCCCGGGATGCCTTGGGAAGGCTGAGCTGGAACAGAGACCGGACAGAGCTGGAGAATAAAGTAGATATTTATTGAAAGGCCTTTAAGGATCCACCTTGGGCAGAACAAGAGCCTGGCCAGGGCTACACCCAAGGTGGACCCAAAATGGTCACAAAATGGACAAACGGTCACCAGGTCTCACACTTTGATAAGTTTTGGTCCATTTGCATATTGGGGTTTAATTGTCCGATTCCAGCTCCAGGTTATAAAGTCCCATCCTTCTTGTTCCTCCCTTCAGCCACCCTTGTTTGTGCTTTTGGGCCTGAAAGTTGTCCTTGGTGTGCAGCAGGAAAAGGATTTGTTTTGTGTCCCTGCTGTGTGCAGAGCTGAGTGACACTGACTGTGAGCTCAGAGCTGCACCCCTGGGCAGCACAGAACCTGAAAACATGGAAGCTGAAACTTAAGGCATCACCTAAGCTCTTGCTCCAACCTGCACCTGCAGAATGGACCCTCCTGCTTTGCTGTTGAAGGGCTCAAATCTGCAATTCCATCCTGCTCAAGGGCATTGCAGCATGGACCTAAAAGCAAGCAGACTTTTATTCTGGTTTGTTGAGCAGGTTGATGGGAGGGAAAGGCTTTGCTAATTATTAACAAGGTATTCCCAGGCTGCTGTACTTCCATTTTGAGAGATTACTCTTCAATAATGTGGTGACGGCCACATTTTAACCTTGATCACCATAAGAAAGGTTTTACCTCAAAGCCATGAGCTCCTGGACTGTGCCAGAGTCCAGGAAGGTGTTCCAGCAGGTAAAGGCAGAGACTGGGAGGTTAGATAGTTTAAAAAAGAAATTAAAAGCCTTATGATGGAGAGATGCATTAAAAGGTAATTGCTTACAGGTTTCACAAGATGTTTTTATGTCTCTTAAATTGATGAATGTATCCACAGAGACTGATACTCTTAATGGAGGGTTACCTTTACTTCTAAATAGAGCAGAGATCAAGGCAATTACAACTAGATATTGATAACACTACCCATACCCCCAGAGAAAAGGTTGTCTAAAATTGGACTTCTTAAGCTACCTAAAGCCTGCTTCCCTGGCCAAAGCCTCTTCCTTCTACCCTGACAGCATCCCCTGTTGTCCAAACCCCTCCTGTGCCACTGCTGGGTAGCCCTGATGCCTTTAATTCCCTCCCCATGCACTGTGCAGATGGTGGGAGCACTCACTCCCCTCATGGGTCAGTTGGTTTTCGGCACTGGCTGGGATAAGGGAAGACTTCCACAGCCTCCACTGATGCCTCTGCAGGGCTGACAGGTGGGGGTGAGCAAATCATGAGGGGCATGAAGATTTTTGGGGTCTCTGGCACAGCCTCAGTGCTCCAGGAGGGCTTTGACTGGTGGATATTTTGATTAATGGTTTGGCAGCTGGCAGCAGACCTTGCTGTGGTGCACAGGCACTTGCACTGCCAAGGATTTGCATGAGCTGATTATGGAGTGGATCAGCACATCTGGAGGGGCAGAAAAGGTTATAAAGTGCACATCCACGGGCCTCCTAATTTGGGAGGTGTGCCTTTTTAGGAGCTGCACCTCTTGCTCTGCTCTCAGCAGCTCAGTGTCCATGTGGTGCTTTCTGTTCTGTCTGACTCCAATTAGTCTCTTCCCCACCTCTGTAAGAGCCTGGCCTGTGCTGTGGCTACAAGGGGAGTGATTCAACTCGATTTTTAGATTCTTGGAAAAGCTCTTCCAGTAAAGGGCATTACGCCCAAGGCTTGTTCATGCAGTGTCAGAGACCTCTGAGCAGGGGAGGCAGCGTTTGGTGAAGGCATCTCAGGGCAGAGTGGGAGATGTTGCTCCTGGGGAAGCGTGTGTGACTGCTGCTCCTGGAAGAACAGGCCTCAAGAGGAGCATGGTTTTCACTGCCTCTGACTGTTGTTAGCAGCACTCAAATGTGTAAATCTTGGAATGTTCTTCAACACGAGCCATTTAAAATCCTGAGTCACTTCTGTCTCCGGATGTGCCTGTCTCGCTGATTCTGTTTCATGGCTCTTCTCATATCCAAGGCAGCTCATGCCAGCAGCTGAATCAGTTTGGAGAAGAGGAAGAACAAGTATCAGGGATGATTTCTGCTCTCAGCCTCGAGGCCATCAAGGTCCTTGAGTAGCCAGGTCCCTTGTCTGGGTGTGGCCATCCTGGAGCATTCTCCAGTGGAGCATCACCTCCCAGAGGGGAGATGGTGGGCCAGGTCCTTGGGGCTTTCAGCTAAGGGAATGGCTGTGCCTTGGGACTCCCTCTGGGCTCTTCCCTGTTCCCTTGCCAACACTCTTTTGTTCACAAGCATATCAATGAGGAACAGAAGACGTGGATGTAAGCAGGAATTCTGTGTCAAGAACTATGGCCAAGTTTTGTTGCTTGCAGGGCTCTCCCTGAGCTGACCATGCCCTGAGTAGGACGCTGGATCAGCTGCCGATGTCCTGAAATCTCTTCCAACATGAGTTTTCCTATGATCCTATGATTTGTCCTAGTTTTGGAGACCAGCAAAAAGCTCCTCTGCCGGCGTGCACACACAGCTGTCTTCTTGAGTGATGCTTTATATTATGGCAGGAGGAATTCAATGCAGAAACAGACTTTTTTTCAAATGGCAGCAGCCCTACACCATGCACTGGGTGCTGTCGTTCATGTGTGAACAGTGTAAGGACAATTGAAATGTTGGCTGTCCACACAAAGTCTCTAAAATTAGGTCTCTGCTGCTCAGGCAAAATATTTTTCAGGGGACAGGAAATAACAACTTGAAGGTCTTGCTGCTACTGCAAAATCATCCTGTGAGTATTTAATCTCCATTGTCTGGGGTTGGATGTGATGTTGAAGGCTGGAGAAACTTATCTTGATTAGGGTTTGTGGTGCTTCAGAGCTCCTGTAAGTGAGCCAAGTGTTGCAGTAACACTAAAGGTGCTTCCTGCTCTGGTCTGAAACATGGCAGACTTGATTGTGGAGACAGTTTTTGTTTGAGATGTTGGTCTTCAGATCCTGTGAGCTCCTCAGGATCTGCCTGTGGACCCTGCCCAGCAGAGGAAAGCAGAACTCTTCTGGCATTTAACCTGCAGCTCACAGCTACATCTGGATACACGGGTTAGGAAAGACCATCCTCATATCACAGGGAGATGAAATTTGGCTTTGAAAGAGAGATAAGGTTCTCTTCCTACTGTGCAGGAATGCCATGATAAATGCTCCCATCTCACCAAAGTCAGGATGGCTGAGGTCTGCAGGGACGAGGTAGAAAACCGTGATTGCCCCCAACTTTCTCCTGGAAGCAAGATCTGGGTCATTTTCTAATACCTCAATGCAGAGAACTGACAGTTAAATTGGATTTAATCACCCATGCCTTGAGGGCCCTCATCCCGAAGTATGTTTCCGTGTTATTTTAGGTATTCAGAACCGGGAGTGTTTTATGGAGGGGCTGTGGGGGGGTGAGCAGTGCCTGCAGTGGTGTTCCTCGGCTCACCCCACACCCTCGGTGATGGAGGGCTGGGTCTGTACCTTGGAGTCAACTGCGGCTGAGCCTTGCGGTGCGTGTTGAACACGGAGAGCTCTGCAGGGACAATATATTTTGAGTGTTCCTTACTGTCAGCTCTCGCCTTCCCGGCTCCGCTGCCGCGTGGCTCTGCACAGCCGCCCCGAGCCCCGCCAGCTCTGGCCAGCCCTTCCTCGGGGATCCCTGCGATTCCACACCGCTTCTGCCCTCGTCTTCGCTGCCTACTCCTCGCTGCATTTTAACCTCCTCTCCCCTTCCCCGCGTTTGTTCCCCTCTGCCCATCGCTTTGTCGCGATATAAACCTCGGCGATCCCAAGTTGCGGGCCAAACTTCCCTGCCCCGGCGGGAGACCCGGGATTCGGGCGGGCCTGGCAGCTCGGGGTGCTGCCCACCCCCTCGCCGGAGCATCAGCGCCTCCAGGAGCTCCCCCCTTCAACAGGTAGGGAGCAGCCAGCCCTGCTCTGCTCATCCTCCTGCGCCGAAAGGATGGCGGTGCTCTGAGGCCGGGGCTGGGCGGAGGACCCCGGAGCATCCATCCACCGCTCGGCGAGGTGGCCCCAAACCGGGGCAGCCACGGCGACAGCGACCCATCCCCGCCGCCTACGCTGCGGGGCGGGCGGCTCGGCACAAAGCGGGTGGGTAAACCCTCCTCCGGGGCGCGGGGAGAAGGAGGAGGAGGAGGAGGAAGGCGGGGGGATGCTGCTCCCCTCCCTCCCTCGCTGTCTGCCTGGCTGGCCGCGGCCGGAGCAGCGCGCAGGCGGCACTGGCAGCCCCGGCCGGGCGGCACGGCGGGCTGGGGCGCGGAGCCCTGCGCAGCGCTGCGGAGCCCAGCGGGCTCCGGCCGCCCCCCGAGCCCCCCGCCGGGGCAGCCGGCGCTCCGGTGAGTGCGGGCGGGCGGGTCCCCGCTCCCCCGGGGGCTCGCTCGGTGGGGGAGGACGCGGGGGGCAACGCGGAGCCGGGCCGGGGATGGGATGGGGCTGCCGGGGGAGGGGGGTGTGCCGACCCTCGGGTATTGTCTGGGGGTCGGCGGGCGATAGGCGGAGCGAGGAGGGAAGGGGGGGCTCGGCCGGGCGGGTTCGGAGCATCCCCGCTCCCGGAGCAAGTCCCGCGCGTGTCGGTCCGGAGCGGAGCCGTGCCCCGGTGCTCCCCGCCGGGCATCCTGCCCTGCCCGCCCCGCACCGCCGGCGGGAGAACGGGGACAGCGGCTGCGGGGAGAAATGCCCGAGGAGGACAATGCTGAGCCCCTCTGGCTGGAGCTGGACGGGGAATGCAGGGGAAGGGCTGAGCGGGGAGAAGGGTGTAGTAAAGCAAAGTCAAATTTCCCCCTGAATCCTGCAGCCAGGCCTAATGGGCACAGATGGTGCGTTGGGCTGGGGAGGGAAAGGAGTTTTGGGGGCTGCAGTTTCTGAGGCTGCTGTGAGGGGAGAGGGGAAAAGAGTTCTGGGTCTTTTCTCCCTCTCCCAGAGTTACTAGGAGTGAGATATGGATCATTAAAAAGGAATAGCCTGATGCAATTAAGTGGCAGACGGTCCCCACTGCAACACTTATCCATTGTTCCTCGCTCTGCCTTCTGCCAGAACGGTTCTCGCCTGGACAAGAGAAGTACAATTGAACAAACAGTTCATTTCCCTGGCCAATTGCATCTGTAGTGTCTCCCTCGAATCTGCTGCTGACTGGCTGCAAACGCAGCGGCATCCCCAGACAGAAACAGAGAGCCAGGACCCTCTGGTGAGATTCCCGCTGCCGTGGGCTGGCAAGAGCAGCTCCCAGTGGCTGCTCACCCGACTCGTTCCGATGGCAACAGCAGAGCGGGTTTGCTCCCTCACCTCTCCATCCCCTCAGCGCCCTTCTGGGCAGCGCAAAGAAAACCAGCAGGTGCTGAGGCAGCACCGGCCCACAGCTAGGAGATGCTACTTGTGGTCCAGGCAAGTCTTCTCCTTCCTGTAGCCTGTCTCTTAACTTTTCCCTTGCCCCGGAGGATGCGGGGTGTGGAGGGGGTTTGAGGTGACACTGTTTCTGTGGAGTTTGCCCAGCCTGCCCTTCAGCCCGTGCCCCGCAGTGCACAGAGGCAGGAATGCTGGAGCCCGACCCTGCTGCTCCTTTCCGAGGGAGCAGCCGGAGGGATTGCGGCTGCACCGGGGCCCTCGGCACACCCTCGCCTGGAGGCTGCTGTGTCCTTTTTCCCCCCTGGAATCTCCTCCTGGCTCTCAGCGTGCGGCCGAGCCCGGCTCGTGGGGAGGCACAGATGCATTGTCTGCACTGCTGCGAGACACCCTCGGCGCTGGGGGACTGCTGCTTTTCCTCGCTTTGGAGCTTCTTATCACAAGTCTGCATCATGGAGCTTTTCTCCTTCTGTTCTTGCTCCTTTCCTCTCCCTTTGTCTGTAGACTGCCACCTGTCCCACTTCACTCTCGGCATCTCCTTCGCCTTTTCCTCCTTAATGTGTTCTTTCACCTCAGTTTCTTTTTGTCTAAGTAGACCATGTCCTCTTCAGCCTGCTTCTCTGCACACTGGAGACAGAGCCCAGCCCCTCATCTCAGTCAGAGTATTCCTGCCAACTGTTTACAAAAAGTAGCACAATACCCAGGCTGAACACTGACATAATTACATACCCAGCCAGAGAGTGTAGTAAATAATCCAGCTTTTCAGGCTTTTGCCCAGTGGTGAGTCTTTTGCCATCTCCTCTGCCCATGGGCTAGATGTATTGTACTTGGCTTGCATTTACTCCTGTTCTGGAAGCACGGAGTCAGCGCAGCCGTGTGTGGCATCACAGTGGATGTACAGGGATGCCTTGCACCATACCCACTCCCCCCGCCTGTGTGCATCAATCTGCTCCCGGGGCCAGGCTCTGACAGTCCTGCAGGGGCTGCTGAGGTGTGGGGGATTGTTCCATCAGTGAGGGGAAGATGGCTCTGGGGTGAAGGTCAGAAGCACCAGCAAAAAACCCGGCGGGGCTCGGTGCGCAGTGTTTGCTCTGCTGGCCGGTTTTCCTGAGGTTGGTGCGTCCGTGGAACTGCAGGCACACAGAACTGGGGATGTTGTCAGCACGGTTGTATTTCCAGTTGTGATTGTGAGCCCGAGTCTGTCTGCAGTTGCTTTGGTTGTGAGTCAGTCTGTCTGCAGTTGCAGTAGCTGTGAATCAGTGTCTGCCTGTAATTATGTGGGTGAATCAGTGTTGGCTTGTTACACTATGAGTGCAAACGGTTTCCCATAGCAGTTGTGGGTGTGAATCACTCTACAGTCCCTCTGGATGTGTTTTTGAGTAGAGAGATGCAATACTTGGATTAATTTTGTTTTGATGAGGAAAAACTGTCAAGCGGTTTCTCATTTTGGAAAATTAAAGCTGGGTTGGGAGTTGGACACAGACCTTATTTCTTCGTTACCAGCAGAACAACTTGCAGAAGAAATCCACTTTAAGGCTTCCTCCCAAGATTTACATGTTGATCTAAACCTTTAATTTCTCTGCCTGGTGCCTCTGCTTCCGAGTGTCTTCTCCTGCCGGCTGCCTTGCAGAGCTGCAGACAACACATTCGATAACCATCACATGTGCCTCGTACCTTCTGTGCGCGGCAGATTCACGGGAAGGTTGTTTATGGCTCGTGCAGTGTGTTTGCAGGGACGAGCCAGTGTGTGCCTCTCGGGTAGGTGAGCACAAGCATTCCCATGCTCAGGAGTCCAGGACTGTGAGGTTCCTCTGCCACGCGCCCCTTGCAGCAAGCCAGGGCTGTTTCTCTTAGTAGGTGGCAAACAGCAGGTTGGATTCAGCTGGATGGAGGTGCTGCTGCCTGTTTCTTGGCCTCTGATTTCTCCAAAATGCTGTAGCAGCTTCTGGCCTTCAGCAGCAGCTGTGCAGCACCAGACAGCGCCGAACTAGAGGCAAAGCTGGAGAAATCCTGGCGACCTCAGGTGATGGAAGCAGAGCACAGGGCTGGATTCGGGCTCCCCAAGGCAGCCTGGCCCGGTGCTGCCCGGTGCAGGTGGAGCTGGGGGCTGGCAGGGCTGGGCTGCTGGGCTGGGTGTCTGTGCCTGCGCACAGTCCCAGCGAGCTCATTTCAGAACAAAGGGATGCAAACAACCTGGGAAGCGAGAGGATGCCAGACGGGGGTCTTGTGAAACACCACAGCGTCTTACTCAGCCCTTCCCGATGAACTGTGGCTGCTCATTGCTGCCCCTGCCCTCAAATGAAAAGGTGTTTTTGTTCCGAGGGACCCACGTTTTTAGCTGGAGTGATTGAGAACTGAAGAAAACCCTCCCCAGCGGGGACACAGGGCAGCATGTGCCTCGCCTGTGTTTATTGCTGCTGCGCTGAGCACTTGCTGGCTGCTGTCTCTGCGGAGAGAGCTTGGAGCTTGGCTCAAAGAAGCATTAAAGAGGCACAGCAGTGGTCACCAGAAGCCTGGTGTGCTCACAGAAGGTCAGGGACAGCTGGACACAGCCCAGCCCGTGCAGGCTGGATGATTTTGCAATCCTTGAGGGGTGTTGAAGGACCTCTCCTGCTGCCTGGGACCTGCTTTGGAGAGGCTCCAGTGCAATGAGGAAGGGCTTTAATGAGCTTCTTGTGCTGCACAAGTGCTCCTGAATTTGGGTGTAAACATGCAGGTGCTGTGAGGTCACCTACAGCACTGTGCTTGGCTGTGCAGGTGGGCAGATGGTACTTGACACCACCAGGGCCTGCATCACCCTCCTCTTCCTGCATGGAAGTGCTTTGAGTTGGGCTCTTGGGCTGAGGCTGCCTCTTCTTCCCAGTCTGAGCCCCAGCTGGCTCCCAGCATCAGCTCCTCAGTGCACAGCCCTCCCTGAGACACCTGACTGGACAAGAGATGTTCAGGACCTGGGGGCTGAGTGGGAGCTGTCAGTGCTCTGCACCCTCTCAGCTGATGCCCCTGGTGTCCATCCACGGCCTGTGGGGATGCTGATTCAGTGGCACCACAGCTGGGCAGCATCTCTGGGTGCAGTCCTGGGGAAAACTTGTCTTTGGGCTGGTTTCTGTATGCTGGTGAGACTATTGCTGAGTGCATCAGATGGTTCCCCTGGCTGTGCATCTTCCCAGGAGGCAGGAATTTGGGTGAGATATTCCTGTGACTCTCACAAACGTGCCCAGGTGGGTTTGTGGGCCTCTTCTGCCTTCATTCCTTTCCTGGTGCTTGCAGTATTCCCCTCTCTGGCCATCCTCTCAGGTTTCTTTGCAAGCTTTACCTGTCAGCCTCCACCTCCAGAGTTCTGTGTCTCTCCCTTGTCAGCAGTAAGCCTGTGCTAATCACTCTTTCCTAGGAAGGCACTTCAGAATATTTAATGGTTTCTAGAATAAGGATTTCTGGGAAGATCAGGCTCAGTGTGCCAAGTCAGGAGATACCCAATGTTGGCAGAGCTACTAGGGAAAACCTTGCTGATTTGGAAGTTTCCAGCACTTTTTTTTGGTTCCCAAATCCACTTCAGTGGGAGCAGGGGCTGGAGCATGTTGCTGTCATGAGGGGAAGGAGGGAGGGAGGGAGGGAGGGAGGGAGGGAAGGAAGGAAGGAAGGAAGGAAGGAAGGAAGGAAGGAAGGAAGGAAGGAAGGAAGGAAGGAAGGAAGGAAGGAAGCTTTTCCAATCCCTTGTTCGCAGCACATCCAAGAGGAAGGCTGTATTTCCCTGGAGTGTCGTTGTGCTGTGGTGCTCTGGAGATTGGACAGATTGTCTTGGAGAGGAGTGGGAATGTTTGTGAAGCCCTTAGGTGTGCAGTCACAAACACACCTGCCAAATTCCATGTGCTGTGAACTTCAAGTATCTCCGGATTCCAGCTGCAGACTGTCAGCAGGGCTCCTTAGAAAATCTGCATTGGATTCAGCTGTGGAGGTTACCAGCAACTGCACAATTAGTGCTGAGTGCATTTGCTAACTGTGCCATTAAGGAGTGAGCAATGGACAGATGGAGGAAGGAAGAAGTGCAGGGCTGCTCTGAGCACACGCCATCCCTCCAGACTCCATCTTGCACAGACACAGAGGAGAACCAGAAGCTCTGGGGAGATGTTCTCTAACTCACATGGAAGAGGGGGTCAGCCTAAAGAGTGGTACCACTCTTTTCTGAGCTGGGAAATTTTGGCATTCTTCACTTTTTTCTTCATGTGCACAGTGCAGTTTTCCCTTCAGCAAGCCCTAGTAAGAGAATTGGGGGTTTTTTTCCCTTCTTTGAGGCTGTTAACAGTCAATTAACATTCCTAAACCCTCGCTTGGTTACATGCAGTTTAAAGCACGTTGCCCGCATCCTCCCTCCCCTCTCCGAGGATCCGGGATCCCTGCAGGTATTCAGATCAAGGCCTTGGCTGATTCAGAGCTTCCCTGAGTGGGAAGTGACAGCTGAGTAGCCTTGCCCGAGGACAGCCCCAGCACGGGCTGGAGGAGCTCCTGTGCTGCTTTTCCTGAGGTGCTCCCATGGGTGTTCCCACCCCTTCCCTGTGCACCGCGGGACCCTTTGCCTGCTCTGCCATCAGCATCCTCTCCGGGGGCTGCTCCTGTGTGCTAAAATCCGAGGAGCTCAGTTACTGGGCTGTTGAAACCTCGAGAGTTCTTTTACAAACGGATTTTTTTTAGGGAGGCTGTGTGGCCAGGAGCTGCAGGGCTCCTAAAGCACTTGCACCGGTCGGGTTCCTGTGTGTGCCTGTGGCTGGGCTTGCAAGAGCCCCAGGAAAGTGGGAAAATGGTGCTGGGAGCTGCTGTGCCACGGGAAACACACCAGGACCCGGCTGTGGGGAGCTTCGGGTGATCCCCTAAACTCGCTGAATGGTGAAATCTCCTCCTCTGCAAAAGCCTCCTTGTGTTTTCTAACACGTTTCCTGCTTGGCAGCAGCGTGATGGGCAGGACTGGCTCTGCTTCTCAACCCATCTCCAAGGGTGAAGTAGCCAAAGAACAAGGAAAACGCCCTGCAGCCTCTTCTCTCCAGCTTCCCAAGGGAAATACCATGCAGGAACCAGAGGAAAGTGGTAGGAAACAGTGCCAAGCTGTTTTCCGTGCTGTGTTGTCCTTCCTGAGCCCACAGCAAAGCCCCATTTTGGGGACATCCTCAGTGTGAACAAACTGGCAAAATGTCTTCTTTTGCAAGTAGTGAAAATGGATTTTGCTCCCGGTGCAGGTTTGTAGAGCTGGTTCTGATGCTTAAAATGAGACTTAAGCACAAATTTGACTTAATTCAGGCACACCTGCTGTCCTTGGCTAGCATCTTCCTCATCAGAATGATCCAAAGTGGAAAATTAATCTTCATCTAGGTATAATATTAAAGGAAAACTCGATGAAGAAGGTTTGGTGAAAATGCAGTGAAGAGCTTCTTGGCACAGACAGGGCACACCCACAAGGAAGGTGTTCTGGATTTTGTCAGTTCTCCTGACCCTCTGAATTACCTTGTTCCTCCATTTTCTGGTACTCTCTTATTTTAGTTTCACTTTTCCACTGTTGGTGCATAATCTGCCCCACCCGTGGTTTCACCCAGTCTGATAGAGATGCTCCCAAATGTTCCACAGCAGCCACAACAGCTCCTGCAGAGCCAGGAGGCACCTGCTGCAAATCCAAAGGGTCCTCATTTGTGTGGGGATCCCTGGTCAAAGCCTGCTGGCTGTGCAAATTCTGCCCAAACAAAGAGGTTTTTTGAAATCAGCAGTTGAATGGGAAAATGTTGATTTCAGTGAAATTTTTCAGCGGTGTTTTGGGGAGGGGAGAGGATAGACAGCAACACTTCTTTTCATTTTTTTTAATAATATTTTTTTTTGCTTTTGGCTAGTATTTGAAATTGCCTTAGGAGAAAAAAAAATCAATTAAATACTATTGTATAATATGCAAGTTGAAATGAAAGGGAAAAGTTGAAAGGAAATCCGTTGAGAAGCTGCTTATTGAAGAAGTTCTGAATTTGCCTTGTAAGAAAAAAATCAACATTTTATCTGTCCTTGTCGTGATTTGGAACGAGTCTCCCCGAAACGTTGGAATTTCCCAGAGAACAGATGTTCAGCCAGTTAATTTGTGCCTCATCAGCAAATACTTGAGTTTCCAAGACTGTGTGTCCCTTCCCAGCTGGAAGGTGGCGAGAGCCAGAGGAGCCACCCCAAATCAGAGCTTTTCCCACCAGAGCCGCGGGTGTGCCCATGCCAGAGGCTCCTGCACTCCTCTGGTGGCAGGATGAGCTTCCCTAGGGGACGTTCAGGTAGGATCCTGATTAATAAAGCCCGAGCACACCGTGCCTAAATTAATCCCTGCATTAATTTCTGCAAGGATTTTAAGTGACTGATGGGGAGGGAGGTAAAGGTAACTAGGGCCAAGTGCTGGGTTGTTTTTTTTGTAATTTTTTCCCCCCCACCCCGTGCCTGCTGTTAGTGAGTATCTTGCCAGAGCGAAAGCTGAGGTGGGTGGTAAGGAGTGGTGGTGTCTGGCTCTTACCTTCTGCCTGCCTGGCAGCCCCTGTGCTCCTAGAGCTGAAAAACAAGGATCAGGCACAGCCTCCAGGGAGGCTCGAGGGCCACACTGCTGTGGGGAGAGCAGCAAAAAGCAGAAACGTGATAAAACACACAGCCTGGCCTTGTTCCCCTTCTCTTGCAGGGGCAGGCAGGTACAGGAGTGATCTCCAGGTGTTTCCATCCTGCTTGCCTGAGCCCTCTGCGTGAGATTTCTGCTGGGAGTTCTCCTCTGCCACGTCCCTGTGCAGAAATCTCTGCTCCTTGGCAGCTCTCAGACAGTTCCCCTGCCCCCTCCATCCCGGGGCAGCCTCGGCTGGCTGAGAATTGCCATCCAGGTGCTGGGGTTTGGCTTTGCAGCCAGCGCCTCGCTGGAGGGAGCTGCCTGGGGCTCTGCGGCGTGGAGTGGAGAAATGCGGAGGTCACGTCTGGCTGGCACCAGCATCTTGCCCTGGTTTCTGCCTGCTGTGATTGACTGGAGCCTTCGCTGCTGGCTCAGAGTGGGGCTGGCTGTGCCCTGGCTGCCGCGGTGCCGAATCCCCCGTGTGGGGACAGGGAGCGTCGTGAGGGGGAGATGTCACGACGAGCTGGATTTATCCAGGCTGTTGCTTGGCAGTGCTGCTCCAAGGTGCATCAACATAATGAGATCCATAAAAGGGGAAGGCAGTTAAATGTGCAATAACATCACAATAAAAGTAAAACTGAGCATTAATGAAAACTCTGAGCACACTAAGTGCAGTATCGTCGAGCGCTCCCACCACCTCGGGCCTCGGTGGTCAAACTTAATAATAATTTCTGGTAGTGTCATTACTGGAATTAAATGAGGGTTTAACTGTCTAGAAAAAGATGTTGGGGGGGGAAAAAAAAATGGGTCTTGAGACTTCACAAGTGGTTCTGCTGTGTGGATGTCACTGAGGCAGCAGAGGAACCAGGTGAGCCGGGGGCAGGTTGTTGTTGCCCTGAGTTTTCTGTCTTTTGTCTTTCTGTAGAACTTTCTCACGCAGCTTCATGTAAATAATGTCTATTCTTAGAATGTTTACATCCTTCTCCTGTGAGAGAAGAAATGATTGATGGTGATGTCCACCATCCAGGTTGAAGGAGCGGCGACCTGTGCAGCCAATCCCTTGACCTCTGTACATATCTATAAATACTGGAGTCAAAATAAAATTAAATAGAAACTTTTCTACAACAGCCGTGTCCTGAAATTCATTCCAGTGTTCCTAAATTAGGACACGCCCAGCTTTGCCCTATGACAGATTGTGACTGAGGTTATGACTGCAGGTTGTGGCTGAGGTTATGGCTGCAGGTTGTGCAGGGCGAGGTGGAGGAAGGGAGGGCTGGAAGGAGAGCCAGTGTGGTTACTTTGGAAAGTGAGCTTTGCACGTGCTGCCGGAGCACCTGGGGAGCTGCAGGACCTGCAGTGAGGGTGGGGTGAGGGTTTTAACGTGATGCAGCTTCCCCAGGGCCAGCAGTGCTCCAGGGCTGGATGCTGCATTTGCCTCCTGAGGGTTTCCTGAGATTTCAAATACAGGACCCCAGAAACACTGACTGTTGCCCAACATGAAAAATTGAACTGTTCGCTTTTCCTTAGTAACTAAAATCTGTTTTCTCTCCTCTCATTCCCCCTGTCCCTCCCTGGCAGGTTTTGGAGGCTCGTTTTGCAGTGGCTGCACGCTGACACCATGGCACTGAGGCTCCCGGGAATGGGGCCCGTCTCCCTGCTCAGCCTTGGAGTCCTGCTCCTGCTTCTGGCTCTCTCTGCTGCTGATGGGTAAGGTGGTGAGCGCTGAGCTGTTGGCCAAGGCTGCAGTCCTCTTACTCAACTTAAATATCCCGGGGTCAGCCTGTGGACAAAGCAGTCCAGGAGAAGGCACTAAAGTGTCTCTGCTGTGTCTGACCCTCCCCTTGTCCCTGTGCTTTTCACCCAGGGACTGTTCAGTCCCTAAGGTGGCTGACACTGCCATTATTTGAGGTGCTCTCACTGACATCAGTTGTCAGCGTTTTTTGCAACAAAACCTATTTTCAGATTTGGCCTCTGCACAATTCATTCTGGGCAAGGACTCTGCTCGCCTGAGTTTTAACCTGGAAGAGAGATTCCCCCCCCCACCACCCCATTTCATATTTTAATACAATTTTAAACGAACAGAAAAATCAATCTGCTTCATCTGTTTGGCTGTTAATGACCCACGGGCAGCACACCTGACCTGCTGCAGCACCGGGGTTCTCTGCCAGCCCTGGCTGGGCTTGCTGCTCTCCTGTGCCCGGCTGTGCAGGCTCTGGCTGCCCTGGCAAGGAGAGTGCTGCTGCCAGCCTCACCTTCCCAGCCTCTGGAAGCTGTCTGGAGGAGATGAAAGCCTGTTAGTCCGTGACTGCATCCCGCCAGAGCCTGTGCTGGGCGAGCTGGGGGAGCCCTTCGAGGAAGGAAGAGGGAGATGCCGCCAGCTGTGGGGAGGGAGGAGCTCTGCACAGAGGGAGAGAAGTGCAAATAATACATGACTTCCATAAAAGATTTAGAAAAGCCTTTAGAGTGCCAGGTGTGGACACTGAAATGCTGTCTGCAGGGTGAGAAGTCCTGAAGGGATCAAGGATCTTCATGCACGGGGAGATGTCGGTGCTGCCCCTCCTGCCCTGCCCGTTCTGCTCTGCCCTTTGGGGTTTGGCTTTGCAGCTTTGCCCTGTGTGTGCTGACCCTGCCCTCCTGCACAGGGACACTCAGCCCCGGGCACTGCCTCTCACCCCCTCCCCACAGTGGCTGTCCCCACGCCCTGTGCCTGCAGCTCTGCCTTTTCCTCCCCACCATGGATTCACCGCTCCCTCTCCACCTGCCACGCAGGGATTTTCAGAATATTGGTCCCCAGGAGGATCTGCTGCCTAAATTGTGAGGAAGGGGACCCCTGTGCTGCCGTGGCACAGCTGCCCAGACAGCCTGTGCACAGGTGGCAAGGTAATCACTTTTCCTCAAGCCTATCCTAATTAAATTTGCTGCAAACCTTCGTCCTCCCTGCCTAAAGGATTTTAATTATTTTAAAACCTTGATCCCGCACGTCTCTTTGCAGTTCCTTTACGCCTTGCTGAAGGGCAGCTTTAGCTTTATGTTAAGGTGAGGGGAGGCGGCCCAGAGCTTTCCTGGGAAAGGAATTATTAGCCCAAATTCAGGCTGCTGCTGCCTCTCCCCTGCCTGCACCTTCCCTTGTCCTGCCTACGCTGCTCTTCCTTCCCCCAGCCCTTCCCCAGCGAATCCCACACTGTTCACGTCGAAGTCAAGCCCTCAAATGTCAGGCTAAGTAAAACAGCTTTGAAATCTGTAAACTCATTTTTTTCCCCATCACCGCTGAGCCTCCGCCAGGAGTTCCTTCACAAAAATCCGTCCTCTCGCTCTTTATGTTACGGGTAATTTTTAAAGATAGCTTATAAAACATTAATGAATGAGCTTTTCATGAGCATGCTAGCTATTCATAAGTTATAGATGGTTATATACTCATCAGCAGACACTGGGACAGATTGCTTTTAACCGTGACATCTATTGAAAGCTGAATACAGGTACAATTGAAACCCCACTAATTACTGCAGGCAATTCGTTAAATTCCTCAAAACTCTTCTCACCTGCAGGGAGTTCAAGTTCAGATGAAAAGCCAAAAGCAGCCTTTGGATTCAGCTGGAAATCTTGGAGGCTGTGGTGCAGTTTGTGGTGTCAGGGGGGGTTTTGGTGTTTGGATCTGGCAGGTTGCATTAGGGATGGGTGAGTTTTCCCTATGGAAACTGGAATTTCAGCTCTGTGATACCCTCCTCGTGTTCCTGGAGGCTCAACCTCCTGCCTTGACCCCCCTCCAGGTGTTGCTTTGCTAAAAAACAGAGGCCAAGTTGTCCTGTGAGAGGTGGGATGTGCCCCTGGGTAGAAGGGCACCTCAGGCACTTGAAATGTAATTTCCCAGAGTGTTTGGTCAATGAAGCCAATGAAAATTAATGTCAGAATCGCCCAAAATGGAATATTTCAATTAACTGCAGCATTCTAAATAGTATTGATTCAGCCTGACTCTGAAAGCACCCATACCCTGCTGCCAATTTTTCCTCTTTTGCTGGGAAATACTCCTTGCTCTTCTTCTGTCTTACAGAATCTGGATTTTCTTTTGGTGAAAGAAAATTTGATAGAGAATTCCAAGCCAGCTCTGGTACTTGTCACCTTACTGACCCTTTTTATTTTACAGATGCACTGGCAGTGTCAGGGATAACCAGTCTGACCACACAGGATGCAGCAGGGTTAGGCTTTGAACTCCTTGAATAATATTCTTTTTTCTGTAGTTTTTTTTGGTTTATTTTAATTTTTCCCCCCCCCACTTACTTCGTGATGCTTGCTGAAACCAGTGGCTGCCACACATCAAAGGACATTAGGCTGGGGTGGGAAGGAAAGGGGCAGAAGTGTTAGAAAATGACATTTCAGGGGCTTTGCTTCCCCCAGGATGACATTTTTGATGTTCATAGGTGCTGTCCTTGGTACCTGTTAACCATGAACTGCATGTCCACCACCTCTGGCTGTGGCATTCATGGTCTTCCTCTGGCCAGTGCTCCCCAGTTATTTCACTTCTCCATTTAGTGCCAATTTTCCAGTCAGGGCTTCCCTGTTCCCCAGGGGCTCCTGTAGCTGCTGCTGAGCATCCCTGTGCTTCAGCAGCCAAAATTTTGTCTCCTGCCTGCCTGGGCTTCCTCAGCCATCTCGCTGCCTGTTTGTGCCTCTTAATCTTTTTTTTTTTTTTTTTTTTTTNNNNTTTTTTTTTTTTTTTTGTCTCATTTGTCTCTCTCTTATTTCCTCTTCCATCTTCCTCGAAAACTCATCATCTCTATAGATTTTTCTTTTTGTTTTCTGTTACTTAATCTTCTGCCTTTCCATTTGTTTTGGTCCTAACAGCTATTTCTGCTGGGGAGAGCTGTGCTTGAGGCCACAGCGCTGCTGCTCTGTGTCATCTGAAATCTCTTTTTGGAGGCAGGTGGTCCCAGAAGGACTCGCAATCTCCTTTTCTGTTGATTGAAAGGGAGACACAAAATGCAAACGCATTCCTTGAGCCCCTTGTGTTTGCAAGACTGCATTGAAGATTTTGTTCAGTGAGATGTGCTTTTTTTTCAGAGGAATTTCCTCCTTGTTTTATTCCACCTGGGGCAGAATGTGTGCTGAGGAAATCATCTTGTTTGGGGGCTTCCAGGCTTCTTGTGTTGAGCAGAGATGGGGACGTGGAAACTCATTTGTTTTTACAAACAAGGAAAGTTCAGCAAACTGCAGGGATGGTTCACTAAGTGTTTTAATGACGAGGCTTTAAGCCTGTTTACTGAATTCTACTTTTCTGTCTCCCCTCTTCCCTGGGGCAGAGATCTTTGAAATGGCTCAATCTGGCAATTAACTGGTGTCACTTCTTCCATGCTGCCTGTAAGGAGATAGTGGCACTTGAATAACTGAGCTTCCCACAGCCTCTGCTCAGAAAAATTCTCATTTTTAGGGACAGGGAAGGGATGCTGAGGGAGGTCCCTGTAAAAGTAGGGCTCCTAAACCTCTCCCCGTGGTGCTGCTGGTTCTGGGCAGGGAAAGGTGGGGAGGGGACAGTGGGGAGGTCTGTGAGGACAGAGGGGAGCTGATCAGAAATTCCCTGTGCTGAGTCCTGCAAACACGTGGATTTATTAAAAGCTGAGCCCTGACAACACATGAATTTATCAAAAGCTGAGTCCTGCAAACACATGACTTTGATATGACGTCCTGCAAACACATGACATGACAGTGGCACTTGAATAACTGAGCTTCCCACAGCCTCTGCTCAGAAAATGCCCATTTTTAGGGGCAGGGAAAGGATGCTGAGGGAGCTCCCTGCAAAAATAGGGCTCCCAAACCTCTCCCCGTGGTGCTGCTGGCTCTGAGCAGGGAAAGGTGGGGAGGGGACAGTGGGGAGGGGACAGTGGGGAGGTCTGTGATGACAGAGGCGAGCTGATCAGAAATTCCCTGTGCTGAGTCCTGCAAAGACATGAATTTATCAAAAGCTGAGTCCTGCAAAGACATGAATTTATTGAAGGCTGAGGCCCCATCCTGCACTCCAGGCTGGAGCAGGAATCACCCTTCCTTCCCCGCCTGGAGCTGCTGGGAGCACGCACGGTGCAGGTTTTCCTTCTAACATTTTTCCCCTGTTTTTTTCTCCCCTCTCCTCATGCCAGCCTCTCTCAGAAGCATGTCTCAGACGTCGTGGACGACAGCAAGGACAACATCACCATTTTCACACGGATCCTGGACAGGCTCCTGGACGGATACGACAACCGCCTGCGGCCTGGGCTCGGAGGTCAGTGGGTGCTTCCCTCAGCTGGGTGGCTCCAGGACAGGCAGCACAGATGGCTCTTTAATAACTCTGTCAGGAGGGGAGGCTGCTCAGTGCCAGCCTCAGTTTGTGGCTGGTTTGGGTCTGTTTTGTTGTTGGGTGGGCTGAGAGGTGCGAGTCCCGGGTGCAAGGACAGGCCTGTAGGTAGAGCAGCTGTGGGTGAACCTATTCCTGCTCTTTTAGAGGCATCACCCTTTCAGAAATGCTGATACATTCAGAAAAGAAGACATTGAGGGGCTGGAGCCTGTCTGGAGCCCAAATCTGATGAGGAGCAGCTGGGGGAGCTCAGCCTGGAGAAAAGGGGCACGTTCTCACTTTCTACAGCTCTCTGAAAGAAGGTTGTGGCCAGGTGTGGGTCAGTGTGTTCTCCAAGGGAGAACAAATGACAGGACAAGAGGAAACGGCCTCAAGTGGCACCAGGGGAGGTTTAGATAAGATGTAAGGAAAAACTTCTCACAGAAAGGGTTGTAAAGCACTGGAAAAGGCTCTCTGGGAAATGGTAGAGCCACCATTCCTGAAAGTGTTGGTGTGGCCCTTGGGGACAGGGTTAGTGCTGAGCATGGTGGTGGTGCTGGGTGCACTGCTGGACTTGGCCTGTTCCAGCCTGAATGATCCTCTGGCTCCACACCACCAGTTTGCAGAACCTCCAGCTCATGCTGCTGTTGCTTTTTAGTCAGTCTGCTTTGCTAGAGAGCCTCTGTCTCCACATCTTCCCAGTCATTTCCTATGCAGCTGTCACCTGGCAAGCTCTCCCCCCGTGCTGCTCTGGGCACCGGGCACTCACCCAGACCCTGCTGCCTCCTGAGCTGCATCTCACACTGCTGCCACCACCGCTGCTGCTGCTGCAGGGCTTCTCTGCGAGCTCCTACACTTGTCTGAGGTGCTGCAGAAAGAAAAACCTTCCCACCTCATGCCTACAGCTCCAGGCAGCATCATCTAAGGGGGCAGAAGAAAGGGGGAGGTGTGTGGGGAAGACAGACAGATGTGAGATTAGGGAGGTGTGGGGCTGGGGGGGTTCCTGGGGTGTTGTTGCTGTGGCAGAGGTGGCCCCTGGCAGGTGCTGACAGCTGTGTGTCCCTGGGGCTGCTGAGGGGCTGTCCCTGCCCTGCTCTGAGCCCTGACACTATAGATGTTATATTTCATGCCATCACAATCAGAAGCCAAACTGTTTCCTAATTACAACACATTATAAGCCTTTCTTGGCCTCTCAGCTTTTGCCACACAATGCTATAAATGCCTTAAAGCCAAAATCACCCCTCGTGGGTCCTGCCACAATGCACCTTCCATAGTTCCATTTCTCCAAAGTATCCAGTCTTATTTACAAGGCCATTCTTTGAAACTTGTTTCCAGTTCCATTTCTCTCTCAACAATGCCCATCCTGCCCATCCTATTCCATGGCATTTCTAAGTCAGCATTTTCCATCTCAAGGTTTGCATACACATACATACTACGTGAGCCTTCTGTCAGGCTTTGAGAATTCTCCACAAATCAATTTCCCACACTGCTGGACCGTGATTTCCACCCAGAGCTGGAGTCACCACGTGTTCTCCCATTTTCTGAAGGTCCTGCTGCCAAGAGCCGCTCTCCTGAGCTCTCACATGCTGATGGGATCTCCTGGATTGGCCCTTTCCTTCCCCAGAGCAGCTTTGCCTCTTCCCAGCCCCGTGTCCACCTGTGTGCCCCAGCCCTCTGCCCTGCCCTGCCCTTTGCGGCCATGCCATGGGGAGGAAGGGCTTTTCCAGTGAGCATCCTCACCCCTGCCGTGCTGCAGCACCCAGGCAGGGAAGGGTTGTTGCGGGCCGAAGCTGGGCGTGTTTTAATTTCAGCAACACTGAAATGAAATTCACACTACGGTTGTGAGAAAAAAAAAAAATTAAATTCAAATCCGACTTTAGTTTTTATACATTTGTACAGAGGTCAAGAGATTGGCTGTACAGGTCGCCAGCTCTTCAACCTGGATGGTGGACATCACCACCAATCATTTCTTCTCTCAGAGAAGTATGTAAACATTCTAAGAATAGATATTGTTTTTATGAAGCTGCGTGAGAAAGTTCTACAGAAAGAATAAAAGACAGAAAGCTCAGGGCAACAGAAGGGTTACAGCGTCTGCATAAGCAATCAGTCAGTTTTATTGCTTTCGTTGCTTGTTTCTTTCCCCCAGAATTAACTGTGGTCCCACTAATAGCTTTGCTTCCCCAAGTCTCCCCGATGGCTGTATTGATTTAACTGAAACCAGTTCTGCACGGGGCTGAGGGGGCATTTCTGCTCACCTAAGGCTCAGCTGCAGACAAGCCCATGCAAAGGATTAACAAGAGGAGTCCCAGGAGCCCCTTGCTGGGGGAGTTCAAACCTTTCTTGGAACATCTTTGCTCTGTTGCTTTAGATCCTTTAATAACGTGTTTAACATAATAAATTGCCTTTGCCTGAGCCAGCCCTTGTGTGTTTAAAGGCTGCTCTCACCTCTGTGTTCCCCTGCTGAGGCACTCTGGCAGACCCAGATGGGAAATGTTGATGAGGGCTGCAGGTTTTGGGGGCTCTTGACTGGCAGTGAGTCGTCCTGTGTGTATGGAGCAGCCTGGTGAGCCAGGCTCTCCCCACTTTTAGTTGTCTTTGCCAAGGTTGAAGCCTTGGAGGTCTCTCAGGAGGAGAATTAGAGGGAAAGATCTTTCCCACTGCTGCTGGTGGCCGGAGAAGCAGAAATGGTCCTGCTGCAGACCCCAGAGTTTGGGGTTAATGGAAGGGCCTGGGGTGGCAGCCAGCAAGAGATGGGCTCCTGCTGTCCAAGGCTGGGTGAGGGCTGGGAAAACCATTGCCTTCTCCAGATGAGCAGCTGTGCTGCACTGGGACTGGGCCATGGACAAGGAACATTGGTTTTCCTGTAAGACAGCTCTGGGCAGTCCCTGTCTGTTGTATTCCTCTAGGGAATGGTTTTTCCCCAGACCCCTGTAAGATGTTACCAGATAGTTTGACCTTTCCTTCCCCTTTGACCTAATTGGCTGAGTTCCAGTTATCTTTCCCTGGCAGGGGTAAAAAGCCCCTGCCCTTCCTGGTTCGCCCTCTTACCTGTTACCTCTTGCCTCTTGCCTCCTCTTGCCCCCTGGGTTTCCCTGGGAGAATAAATATCTTGGAGCATCTCATGGTAAGAGCCTCTTTTGATCCTTTATCCTATTCCTAATACACTACCCTTAAAGCCTCACAAGCAATTGAGCTAGCAAAGGAACCCCCCGTGAGAGGCTGGACAGGGTCCGTGTTAATACCTGTCCCCTCCCCATTTCCCTTGGGAATGTCTTCAAGGCTTTTCTTGAAGGTGTCAGGCCAGAGCATCCACACCCTGCAGCCCACGGAAGAGATGTGGTGATGCTGTGTCCACCCCCAGGCTGGTGGAAGGATGGAGTTCCCCAAACCGTGTGTGAGCTGCGTGAAGCAGCACATGCAGGCTCTTTGCCTGGCTGGTTTTCCCATTCTGGATGAGATGCCCCTGCAGACTTTTGGGACACGGAGGGCTGAGAGGGTTTGAGGCTGCAGCAGCTCTCAGGGCTCTGCAGTGCTGTGTGTGCTCAGCCCTGTCCCCTCCTTCAGCTCCCTGTGCGCCAGGAACCGAGCAGTGTTTGTTTAGACTTCGGGAGAAGACACTGTGTAAGCAGCAGAGTGTTAATGTGGTGACTTCTCCCCTCAAGATAGCCTCTTTGTATTTATTTTCTTATCCCCTCTGCTTTCACCATCTGCTGCCACCCACTCTAATAGCTGCCATGCCAGAGCTCCTCTTCCTACCAGGATGCTGCAGACACGAGCTGAGGCGAGCTGAGGCTGCTCAGGAGTGCCTGGTGCTGCAGAGCCAGCTCCAGGTGAGGGGCTGGCTGCTGCTCCTGCCCCAAACTGGGCACGTCCAGTCCAGCCAGGAGTCAGTGCTGTGCTGAGGCAACGGGGAGATTTGTGAGCTCAGGCCAGGCTGGCTTAGAAGAAGAAAGGCAAGGGAAGGTGGCTGCCAGACCCTTTCTTCTGCAGGAACACCCTGTGGCACTGGGGACACGACCATTTGTGTCACAGGGTCTGGCAGGAGGTTTCTCCCTGTCTCTGCCAGGGCTGGATTCCTCTTAGGAACAGAGCTGAGTCTTTTCTTTGCCCTCATGACCGCTGGAAGACAGTCTGGGCTCGGGGAAGGGGCAGCTGCATAAGCAGAGCATCTTCTAGGGCTCAGAGTGGGGGAGGAGAGGAAGGAGAAAAGCTGTGTTTCCCCTGGGAGAGCACGGGGCAGATTGGTTATTTAGTCAGAGGAGGAACAGCCGTGGACCCCGAGGGAATGCAGACATCTGTTGTCATGGCCAACCTTGTAGGATCAGAAAATGTCCCGAGAGAGTTTCTGTGGGCAGCACAGGCCTCTGCTGCTGCTCTGGGGCTGTGAAGTCACACGGATGCTCTGCCCGGCCTGCAGGGGCTGCAGTGGGAAGTGTCTGCCTGTAGCTCTCGGGTTCTCCTTGCTGGGGCTCCCTGCAGAGAAACTGCAGCACCCGGAGCTTCCCTGGAGCTGGCAAGAGCAGGACAGAGGGGATGTGGCCAGGAGAAGGGGGTGGAACCGGCTGACGAAGGGTAGAGATATCCTGTGCCCAAAATGAAGAGATGCTCAAGGAGCGGGATGCAGGTGAAGGGACCACAAGTGACTCTTTGTGAATGGCAGATGTACAAAACTACCCTGAGTGTCCTTGCAGTCCTCACAGTGACCATGAGGGAGAACACAGTGGTTGGGGTTTGAGGGTCAGTGCTGCTCCCTGGACAGCTCTACCTCCTCTCTCTTCTTTCCTAATTGGTGACATTTCGGCGTGTTGTGCTGCAGCTGAACCAGAGCCATCCTGGGAGCACCTGGGAAGGGGCAGGAGGGGACATTTCCAGGCTTTTCCTTCCTTACAGCCTCAAGAATGCTTTAAATATGCTCTGGCAATGTAGAGCTATGAGGGAGCAGCTCGCTGCTCGAGGAGGAGGCACGTGGGACCTTTCCACAGCTGTTTGCAAAGCAAGGCAGGGGTTTCTTCCAGCTCAGCCAGAGAGCAGCAGTTCCACAGGGCCAGGAGTGTGCCTGAGGGACATTTGGGGTAAAGGTGAGGAGCCCAGAGGGTGTCTGGAGCAGTGCTGGACAAAGTCTCTGTATGGAGTGGTTGGGAAGCATCCCAGAAAACTGCTGGGCTTTTCCAGGGCATGCCAGGAGGGAAAGATTTTGCCCCAAGGAAGAGGAGAAGAGAGTAGGCTGCTCAGTTTTCTAAAAGAGGAGTTGTAAACACCCCAGATAAGCCAGTTTCTCCAATTGCAATTAAGAAGCAATTTGCACCATGTTAAGCAGCCAGGCTGGGATCGATCAGTGCTGTCCCTCCTGGATGCAGCATGGCTGGCAAGGGAACTCCTGGGGTTTCCTTGAAGCTTCTACAGCATCTCCTGAGGCCCTGAACAGCTCAGCCCTGCTGAGGGGTGGTGGCTGCTGAGCATCCTGCCAGGCCAGCTCTGCACCAGGGCTGAGGTTTGGGAGCCTCCTGAAGTGTCCATGGGGTGCAGCAGGACCAGCAAAGAGGAATCTGGATTAAAACCACACAATCCCCCAGGCAGAGCAAGGCCCTTCACCCCTTGGGCTCCATCCCTTGGGGACAGGGTGTGACACCCATTCCTTGTTCCTGGGGCGGTCCCATCCAGGCAGAGGGGGCCTAGTTTTATCCTCTCCACTGGATATATCCAGAGGGTGAAAGCAAACCAGGCTCCTCTTCCTCTTCTCCCACATTGTTCTTTGCTGTCAGCGCGTCCCGGCCCACGCTGGGCTCCAGCAGGACTCGCTGCACTCAGGGGCTCAGCTCAGGGGTGCCCACTGGGCCTGTGGTGCATTTATCCCTCCTTACTGTGCCAGCTCTGCCTTGCCAAGGGTTTTGCTCCATAGCCACCTGTTAATATTTACCCTGCTGTCGCATTTCCATGATTATTTTGTCAGCAAAGTGCACGCCAGTTGGAGTTTCTCTGGTTTCCTCTTTCTGTGGTGCAATGTTTCCTCCTGCTCTTTCAGTGCTGGTGTGGTTTGGCAGGATGGCTCCTGAGGAACATCCATACCCCTGCCTGGCCACCTGCATTTCACTGATCCGAGTGCTGATGGCCAAGAGGTTTTGGATTTGGGTTCAGAGTGGCTCCCTTTAGGTGGAGACATTCCCAGGAGATGCTTGGTGTGTGACACCTCAGTGTTTCTGTGATTTTGGCCTGACCTCCTGCAGGTGAGGGCTTGTCTCTTACTGTGGGGGCATCAAGGCAGAGGGGCTGAAATAGCCAGAATAATTAAATTACAGAACTGCCTTCTCTTGACAGTACAGCGCTCTCCAAAATGAAACAGCAGGACCTTATCTGCCTGGCAGGATCCAAGAATAAATCTGTTTGCAGCGAAATTAACCTGTAATAGTGGTGAAAATGGTTAAATTTTCCAGAGTGAAGTTAATGGGACTTTTATTTCCTAAGATCTGGATGAAAATGTCCTTTTCACTTGTGGATAGGTTTTTCACCTGTATGGGATGAAGCTGCCTCATAAACATTGTCTAGACCTACTGTTTGTGTGACAGAAACATGAGATGACAAACAGAGCTGTCCTCTGTGATTTATTGCAATTTCTAGGGTTTCAGGTCTGTGTTTAATCTGTTTTTCTGTCTTAATGTTCCACTTCTCCCAACTTCTCATCTCTTCTCTCTGATCTGACTTCATGCTCTGCATTGATTACACCAGGGAGAAATTTGATCCGTTCTTAGGAAAAAAAAAAAAAGACAAAATCCATGTCTTATCTCAGGTTTTTGTCTTTGTCTGAGCTTCCTTGATGAGTTTTAATCCGAGGCTGAGGCATTGCCTGGAACAGCATTTCCTTCTGTTTACCTTTCTGGGCAACGGGGACCCTGCTCTGTCTCGTCAAACCTCTGAAGTCAAAGATCTGTGAACAAATTAAAGAAAGGTTGTCTCCCCATCGGGGGCAGCTCTCCAAAGGCAGCTTTGGAGATGTGTGGATTCGCAGAGCCCTGGTGCTCTCCTCCCTGGCGCGGAATTCCCGGCGGTGCTGCCGTTTAGAGCCCCTGGTGCCCAGGTCTGTGTGAAAAGCCTTGCACACATCAGAAGGCGGGCGAGGAACACGGCCCTGACAGCTGCGCCTAAGGGTGGAAAGTCTTCTCGTAAATAAGTTATGAGTGTGCTGAGGGCAACGAGGCTCTATCAAAGCTTCAGGGATGTCACAAGCGCTCGGGAGGGGTTGGGAGCCCGCTGTGGAAGGAGGTGGATGGCTTTTGGTGTGAAACACCTGGTCTTGGGGCAGCGCTGGGGCTTTGGGGACATCTGGCAGTGTCACTGCAGAGATGGGAGTGGGTCACCAGGCCAGGTGACACAGTTTAACACGTGGCCAGAGTGTTGTGAGCTACCTGTAAATGTATCAATCTCTGAGGGTCCAGCCCTTGCAGATTGGCTTAAAATAATCTTGGTGAGACTGCTCATCAGAGGCGTTTCGTAAAGTAAAAGGTTTAATAAACGAGAAATAACAAACGTTACTGAAAACAAAAGAAAAACCACACACAGGCATCTGAGAAAACCTCTGACACCCTGCTAGAAGCACTCCAAAAAGCCTCCTAGCTCCTTTATGCTCCTTCCTAAATACTAAATGTTTTAGGAGGGACAATTTGGCTCGCTGCCAATAGGGAGAGGTTCAGGATTTGAAGAACAGTGATAAGGTCCAACAGGCTCTTCTCTCTTGTCCCTGAGCCAACTACAATGAGAAGGGCACAGAACTTTCTAGTTAAACTCCCTAAAATGTCTAAAGGTAAACTGAAACTGTCTCCTTGTACAGAGATGCCCACTCAGGGGTGGGGGATGCTTTCCCACAGCCGGGTCTGTGCCCACTCACCCTCTGAGAGGGCAGTGATGTGGCCGAAGTCCATCACCAGCTCTCCTTGCTGTGCACACTTCTGGGCTCTCCAGAGCAGCCTGCCCAAGCCCCCAGGCTGTGGGGCTGTGATTTGTGAGAGGGGGAAGGTGTCCCTCCTGCTCCTGTGGATGCCTTTTTTTAGCTGGTGCCTTTCCTGGCTGCGCGTTCCCGGCGAGGAGCTGCTGACCCTGCCGTGCACCCACGTGTGGAGGCGAGAAGATTTTCCCCAGGGGGCAAGGAGTTTTTTCTAGGAAAGGGAAGCCATCTGGAGGAGATTTTTGCCCCAGTAAATATGCACTGGAGTAACATCTCCGGGCTCCAGGGCTGGCTCAGACACCTGCAGTGAAGCAGTGTGAAGGCCGGGCAGCTGATCCCTGCCCGAGGGGGAGCTGCGGATGTGTCAGAGATGGGATGATGGTGTTTGTTTGTAATGACTCTGGAAGGCGAGAGCTGATGTTTCAGCGTGTTGAACATGTGTTAGATGGGTTTAAGAACATTAGTAGATGATGTTATAGATGGCTATAAACTGCTTGTGAGGATGTCTTTATTGATCTGTTGGACTATGGCAGCTTCTCCTTTATTAGAGTTCCCATTCGTTCAGTTCCCATGTAAAGGATTTATAATGTGGCTTTGATATGGATTGAGAAATAAGATTTTTTTATTGGATGTTACAGAGTTTAAAAAAAAACAACTTTAATTGGTTTGTTCTGGGAAGCTGGTGGTGAAACAACTGGTCAAATCCTGAGGAAACAGAAGCTATTTTATTTGTTGAGCTAGAGGATAAAATGTTTGCAGCAGTTCATGTAGTAACATAGAGGTATTGTTTATGTCTGATGAGGCGAAGTCATTGATGATGTTGGTGGTGAATTTCAGCCCTGACCCATCTGGAAGAAGCAATCAAATCACATTCATCTGAGCCCCCTGTGGAGGGGGGATTAATGCTGCCGATTCAGACCTGTTAGCTCCTTAATGCCGTTCCATCCGTTTAAAGGTTATTGTTTGATTAAATAAAAATCCTGGAGTGTTTGTGAGGGTGGAAGCTGCATGGGGCTTTGGGGAGTGCTGCAAGACTGTGAGGCTAAACTGTGCAGGGTCCCTTCAGCAAAGACCATTGAAAGTCAGAGGGAAATGTTGCAGTGAGTGCCAAAACTCTCACCTGGTGGGGCAGGAATTTCCTGTAATATTTCTTTGTCCACTAACTTGTAACTCAGCTTCAAAAATGTGCCTCTGAAGGATATGCAGCTAATGTTTATTAAAAAAAAAAAAAGAGTGCTTGTGGAGTACTGACAATTATAGGCACAGAGTATAGCCTAGAGAGGGATTTTAATCTGCAATTTGCATTGTGAGGAAAGGACACCCCGTTCTCTTTACCTTCTGGAAGGGTATAATTCCAACCAAAGTCTTGAGAATAACAGGCATGGAAGAAGCATATGATTTTTTTTTTTTTTCCCCCTCTTCCAACCTACTGGAAAATCCTATTGATGACAAAGTTCAGGCTGAGTCAGTGGATGGAACGACTCACGACTGGAGAGAAATAAATTGTGTCTGAAAAGCCAAGATGCTGTTTCGACGTGGCAAAAGCCATTTCGGACAGCTCTGGAATGGAAGGATCAGTTGTGACACCAGAAACTTTGCTGAGGAAAGGGTCTGAGGACCATAACAAACCCCCCAAAACACAGCCAGTGGCTGTGGACAGTGCCAGAGGCTCAGCACAGGGTTTGCTGCATCCTTTGGTGCTCTTGTTGAGGAACTTTTGTGTCCACCCAGCCAGACCAGGGGTTTTTTGCCGTCCCACATTCACCCTTACTCATAGTTTTATCTCATCATGTGGACGTCACTTTAGCCAGCTGTGGCCACTGTCCTGCAAAAAATGAAGGTGCAAACTCTGTTGGGTTTTATTTTCCCCCCCAGTTGTGTTTCGTGTGAAGGGTCTGTGTGGGAATTGATCTCGAGGCTTTTGTGCATGAAAGATGAGAGCTCTTCCCTCTGGAGACATGCACCTGGCCTCACCTGAGAATTTGAAAACACCTTTTCCTAGAAAAGGGCCTCGTCTGAAGGGTTAAAGAACAAAAGCATGAAATCTCCTTTCTTCTTCCCTGATCAATCTAGCCATCATTTATGAGAGAAGCTTTCTGATAGCTCCTCTTTGTCATGTAATGTCAATACCATTAAGTCCACTTTGGCAAGGGAAGCGATGTATAATTAATTTGCAAATCAGTAAAGTGGATGTGATTTTTATACAAAGGAGAAGGTCTTTAACTGCAGAGGGCTTTGTGTGGGCTTGGCCATGCTGGGATGGGACCTCCCTGGAGCATCCCCATCCCAGCAGTTCCCCTGTGTGTCCCTCTGGGGACACACCTTCAGTGGGGCCCATTTGCTGCCCTCCAGCAAAGGGACTGGGATAAAAACAAATAAATGGGAACCAGGAGGGGCAGGGCTGGGGTTAGGAGTGTGCAAGTGCCTCTGAACACCTGCTCTGTGAGTTGGTTGAGCCAGAGAAATATCTTTTAAGACTTTGCCTCCATACGCTGGTTTCGTTGTTTTGGGGTTTTTTTAAGGCTTTGGCTCTATTGGAATTATTATTATTTTGATGCAGAATACATTAAAAAGGGAAAAGGAAAGAAATCCAAGCCCTATCCGGACTGATTTGTTCCCAGAAAGATGTTCAATTTTGTATGTATAATTGAAAGGGGCTAAATATAGCTGTATTAATATTTATGGGCCTTATGTTGGAGTCAATACAAGAGCTGCTGTTCAAGGCAATTAAGCTTTACCTTTTCACATGTAGGATTTCGGTGTTTGGAGATGACATTAGCGCTGTGACCTGCATCCAAGAGAGAAAACACTAAAAGCATGCCACCATCTGTGGAGTATGATACCCTGTATTTAGTGCTGTTTGCTGACAGGCAGTTTGTCTCCAGCGAGCCTGATCTCTCCCTTAATAGCAGGGAAATCAGGGAAATCAGTGCTCTGGGAGGCCTGCAGGAGAACTGGCCCTGCTGTGTTTCTGGAGGAACTGAGCAAGGAGAGACTCTGGTGACATCACAAAGCGAGGATTGCCCACCTCTGCCGCCTCGGTAGCTGCTGGGGATGGAGGGAAAATGATGATGGTGGCACCTCGTGGATCCCGTTTGTCTTCACACCACCCAGACCCTGGAAACGTGACCCTCGGGGGTGGAAGTGCACGGGGCAGGGAGGGCTCTCCATGCCCTGTCCCCGGGCTCGGGCTCTCCGTGCCTGTCTGCAGGGCCAGTCACAACCTTCATGTCATCAAAGCACAGAGAAAGCAAATCCTGTCCGGGGCTCTGAGCTGCTGTAGGGAGCGTGTGCACGGGGAATTAGGTCGGGGCTGTGAGGATGAAAACAAGTCAGTTTGCGTTAATAACAAAGGCAAAGTGATGGTGTGCTGGATTTCTAAAGCGCTGCCTTTCAAGGGAAGGGTATCACCGGGATAACACGGCAAGAATCCTGGCGGTGGCTGAATTGCCCTGCATTGCTGCTTTTTGGGAGCTGCAGCTCCTCGCCGCTCCAGTTAACAAAGAGCTGTTAGACGCTGTAAAAATCTCTCGCCGATAGGGACTGCCGGAGTCCTGCCTGTCTCCTAAATTTGATCAATGTGTCAGGCTTTGCCTCGCTTCCGTCTGGCTCTGACGACAGCCTTTGGGAAGGAGGGCTGCAGCAGGGAGCTTCGCTTGGGGTTAACCTGCCCTCCCCAGGGCTGCGGGTGGGGATTGTCTCAGTGGTGCAGATCGTGGTGCTCATCCCTTCTCCAAGGACTCTCACATCCTGAGTGGGCGTGTTGCTGTTCTTTCCCTGATGCGTGGTGTGTTTTGGTAGCTGGAAGCCTTTTAACCTCCTTCAGTAATCATCAGGGGGGTGCATTTTCCAAGGATTTTCATTAGCTTTGGCTGCTGGAGCACAATGGCTGCTTAAACAGGCAGGGAAAAGTGGAACTCAAAGGGCACACCTGCTGGGGTAAAAATGGGGGCCACGCTCTCAGTGGTGGAAAATGAGCTTTCAACTCCAAGCGGCCCTTTGGAATTCCACCTCAGCTCTGGGGATTTGCTCTGGGTGGCACTGACCCCAGCACTGGTATTTCCAATTACTGGTGACATAATCCTTGCCCAAAGGTGCTGCCTCCAGAGCAGGGGAGTTTTCCTTGGTGTGCCTGGGAGTGAGCCAGTCCCACCTCGTCTCTGTTCCTGAGCAAGGGCAAGCCAAGACATATATTAAGGAACAAGGAAATTCCACCAGTTAAATTTAAAAAACTCATTTAGCTAAAGCAGTGTAAGCGCCCATGAATATTTATCTGATGTTATGGAAGCGTGCGGACTCCCACCTACTTTATTAAATTGATTTTCAATAAAAATGCAAGTGGAAGACGTTTGATTAATGGCTGGTGGGACGGGACAATTAATGTGAAGTCTGGAGTCAGCAGGAAGTGTCCCCTGAGCCTGTGTGTCCCTGCTCGAGGCCAGGCTAAGAAAATGTTTCTAAACTCCTCCAAGGGACCACAGCAATATTTATCCACGTGGTTTCTACAGCGGGGTGAACAGGACCTGCCGTTGTGCTGCTGCGTGGTTTGGCTGAGGTCCTGACCTTGAGGCTGGCGTGTGCTGTTTGCTCCCAGCTCTCTGATTTTCCCTCTTTTCCCATCCCTGGGAGCCGGCTGCACCCGAGAATTAAACCCAGCAGTGAGCTCCGCCGCTCACCTCGGGTTGGAGTGAGGCTCCCTGGGCCTTTGCATTTAAACATGCCTGGGATTAGCTCCATCAGCCTCCAGATCTGCTCAGCTCCTACCAATTTCCTCGCTCGGATTTGTCTCCTGGAGGAAGGCAATTTGGAGCTGTAACGTTACAGCTCTATTAAGGATCTCCAGCGCGGGTTCCCACCGGGATCCTCGCGGCGCTGCTGCCGCCTCTTTCCGAGGAGCTGCCAGGAGATGCTGGCTGTGGGACAAGTGAGGGTCCCTGGGATGGGATCCTGCTCAGTGGGGGGATCTGAACAGCCCTGCAGGGTCTGGGGGCCCCCCTATCCCAGAGGGCAGCAGAGCTGGGGGCTCCAGGCAGCCTGGAATAGAAACTCTCCGCTGGGCTCTTGTGAAAAATCCGCTGTGGGAGGGATGTGACATCTCCCATTCTCCGCAGGGCTTCGCAGAGCCAGGGGTGCAGGAGTTTGGGGGGTGATGGTCAGGGGCAGGCAGCGTGCCCTGGTGGGGCAGGGAAGGCAGGGAGGTGGCTCCATCTCAGCATCCCTCAGCCCCACACCTGTGGGGCACAGAGAGGAACCACAGCACCACCAGCCACTGAAACTGCTGCCCGAGACACAACACCTGGGGCACCAATCCTTCCCCCAGGCAGGATGGCAGCCCCACGCCCAGGGGAGCATGGAGTGGGGAGCAGGATGGGCACTTGGGTGCCCTCAGCCCTTCCCAAGGGGCACAGGACACCCAAGGGGCACAGGACACCCAAGGAGCTCCAGCCGGATGGCACAGGGAGAGAATCCAGGGGCAGGGAGCTGCAGGTGCTCCTGCTGCTGCACCTCCAGCATGGACAGGCTGGTGCAGGCTCTGCTTTGCAGTGCTTTGGGGTTTTCTCTGCATGCAACTGTGCAGCAGGGAATGGGCACAGACACTTGGGGCACTCCCCTGCTCTTCTTGCTTTGCTGGGGAGCTGGGCATGGACAAGAGCGATGGGAACAGAAAGGAATTAAAGGAAAAAAAAAGGGAGGGAGCAGATGCTGGGCATGGACAAGGGTGATGGGAACAGAAAGGAATTAAAAAAAATAATAAAAGGGAGCAGGTGCTGGCAAATAACTGCATGGCAGGAAAAGAGAGGGAGAGTTGTGGTTGAAAACAGAAGCTGAGGAAAGGCAGATTGGCAGGCAGCATATTTCTGGAGACAGCTTTCTCCTCTGTAGGCTGAGTCACCTAAGAAACGTGTCAATAAAACACACTCTCGGGCACTGTCTCTAATAAATATATATTTAAGAGAGACATTTCTTCAAAACTTCTGCGAGGAGATGTCGAATTCTGAAGGGATGGCATGAAAAATGACATCTCCAGTGGAAGCAGAGAGTTGCCATGGGAACTGGAACGCTTTGAACATACATCACTAAAACAAGAAAACATTTTCCCCAGCAAAGGAAATTAAAAATTACATACATCTGGAGGCATCTGCCCTCTGCCTGTCTCTGATGGGAGTATCAGAGTACCATGCAGCATATCATAATTCATGTAGTGGGCAGGACTGACAATTCCGTATCAGTTGCTGAATTTTTGTGAGTAACTGTGATTAAAAAAAAAAAAGCCTTCCTCTCCTCGGGACAGGCAACGCCGGTGTCTGAGCAGCGCTGGGGAGGGGGAGATTTAGAGCCAAAATGGAATTTCCTCTGGAATTGTTTTGCTCACCTGGGGATAAAACAACAGCCTGAATGCACAACTAAGCCCATCTTGCCACGTGGGTGTGAATCCACTGCTGCCAGAGTTCGCTGGCCCCATTTGGCAGCCAGGGGTTTTCCTGGGAAACAGGGGAAGGCAGGCGAGAGGGGATGTCCTGGAGCAGCACAGTGAGTGTTTGAGGGCTTATCTTGTGCTTTGGAGACTCTGTTTCTCTGTGCAAGCCAGGGGCAGCAAAGCCAGGAGCGGTTATTTACACCTGGCAGTCAGTGTAATTCTTTCTTTCCTTTGTTTTCCAGTGCATCTCCTTTTCCTTTCCTTCCCAGGGCCTTTCAGAGCTGGCACAGAGTGAGCCCAGGGGAAATGCTAAATTGCCCAGCGCAGGGCGGTGTGAATTAAATAAGTTTATTTGCACACTGTATTGGTGTTGCTGAAATAAATAAGCCCCGGCCATGCAGCCCAGTGACCCGTGCATGACAGGAGAGAGACAGCTCGGTGCAGAGCTGGGCTCTGCCACAGACACCACGTTGGGGTGCAGAAAGAAAGGAAAAACGTTTGTCTGCAGTGCCCTGGGAGGGGAGGGGAGGGGAGGGATGCCAGCAGCATCACCAGAGGCACACTGTCTGAGGAGCTGATTGAGTTCTCTGCTGAAGGAAATGCCAGCCAGGAGCTGATGGATAAGGGAACCAGAGTGCAAATTACAGCTTTGCTCCCTGCTATGGTGCTCTTGTATCTTGTCTCAGTACCTGGCACTGGCCTCAGGGGACAGGCTTGGAAATTAAATGGGCCCTTCCTCTGAGCTGTGCAGCGATCCCCAGGAGTCACTTTCTCCTTCTGGTTTTTTTTATTCCCATTTTTTGCCCACTACAGCCCATCGTGTGTACTGGCAACCCTCAGCCTGCAGAGCAGCCTGGAATGAGGCACAGCCAGAGGCATGGGCAGGCAGCAGCCGGGCTGAAAGGCAGATGGGGAAACTGAGGCACAGCAGAGCTGCCTTCAGTGCCTGCTCAGAGCCGTGGGGCAGGGCAGCAGCGGTGGGCTGGAGCTCAGAGCTCAGCCTGCAAACCTCATGCACTTCACTGAGACATCTCTTTTCTTCCTTCCCCCTCTGCAATGACATAAATCCAATGCAGTGTGTGTCTCATTTGGTTTGGGGCACCTCGTGGTGAGAGGGAGATTGAGGGGCTGGAGCAAGTCCAGGGAAAGGAATGGAGCTGGGGAAGGGTCTGGAACACCAGGAGTGGCTGAGGGGGCTCAGCCTGGAGAAAAGGAGGCTCAGGGGGGACCCCATTGCTCTCTACAACTCCCCGACAGGAGGGGACAGCCAGGTGGGGATCGGTCTCTTCTCCCAGGCAACCAGTGACAGGATGAGAGCAAACGGCCTCACGTTGAGTCAGGGGAGGTTCAAGTTGGATATCAGGGAAAAGTTCTTTACCTAAAGGGTTGGCAAAGCCTGGAACAGGCTGCCCAGTGAAGCTGTGGAATCAGCATTCCTGGAAGTGTTCAAAAAACACGTGGATGTGGCACTTGAGGGCAGGGCTTAGTGGTGGACATGGCCGTGGTGCTGGGTTGATGGTTGGACTTGATCTCAGAGGTCTTTTCCAACCTTAATGATGCTCTGGTTTTTTCTTGCATTCCCCTGTTTGCTCCCTGTCTTTCCAGACTCTGCAGCTGTTTTCTCTGTTGTCTGTCAATGATTATCAGGTTGGCAACAGCAGTTTTGTATTGCACCTTCGAGCTTATCTTTTTTCCTGGGGATCTGCCTGATGAATTGCAGAGCTCAGTAATTGCTTTACAAACGCCAAGGATGTTACTGGCACTGATCTGAAGATTTTGCAACTCCTCTCAAAGCAACTGTGGCCTGTTGGGAAGTGGTGATTTCTGCTAAAGAAAGCCTCGCTGAGAATGAGTTAACAAAAGGCTCCGTGTTTTTAGGGAAGGGAATAAGCAAAAACCTGCCAGGGCCAGTCTGCCTGAGGAAGCTTCAGAGGCACACAGGTGTCGTGGGGTGAAGCTGGGCGTGTCCCAATTTAGGAACACTCAAGAGAGGCTCAGGACACGCTGTTGTAGAAAAACTCTCTCTAACTTTATTTTTTGACTCCAGTATTTATAGATATGTACAGAAGTCAAGGGGTTGGCTACACAGGTCACTACCCCTTTAACCTGGATGGTGGGCATCACCATCAATCATTTCTTCTCTCACAGGAGAAGTATGTAAACCTTCTAAGAATAGACATTATTTACATTAAGGCTGCGTGTGAAGCTTCTACAGAAAAACAAAAAACAACAAACTCAAAGCAACACACAGTGTTCATGTAGGTTATGGATAAGCCTGGTCTAATAAGTGGTTTTCCCAGCTGGCTCGTTCACGTATGGAGGAATACGTCTCTCCTGTGTCTGCAGCCTCAGGCTCAGCACTGAGGCTCTGAACCTGCTGCAGTCTTTCCCTGAGGGTTCTGCTCACTAAGGTCTTTTGACATGGTCAGCAAGAGCACTGTCACTGATCCCTAAAGGGGAGAATTGACTGAACAAGGTCATCAAGGCAGGCCCAAACCAGAGCCCAGGTGGTTTGCAGGTGACATGGACTGGGTTTGCCCAGTGCTGACTGGCATTTTTGCCCTCACATTACTGCTCCTGCAGCAGAATTCTCCTGGCTTTGGTTTCCTTAGGGCACAGCTGGATGTTCCAGCTGGCACCACGGCGTTGCCTGACTGCTCTTCCCCTGTCCACAGGGACCAGCAGGGATTCCCTTTCCCAAGTGCCTCTGGCTTAGCCATCAAGGCCAGGCCTTAATCCTGAGCGTGTTAAATTATACATGCTAATTTATAGTCACACATTTTCCCATTGTATTTATAATATATAACAAACATGTTCGTGTAGCATCTCCCTTCCATTACCACGGGGTCTGGGAGCACTGCAGAACCTCCAAAAGCATGCTCATACATACATATTCCTCCTCTGTCTTCCTGGCATCTGAGGGTGTCCTGAGTCCTTAAAATAGTAACGACAGTAGCTTTGTTCATTCTGCCTCAGTTCTGTCTGTGGCAAAAATAGCACAGCTAATTTGTAGGCTCTGTTTGTAGTCTGTATGTGTGAGAATGAGGGGTGTGTACAAAGCCTCCATGGCTGCACACCCTCCAGCAGTCTCTGCTTCTGACTCTTTCTTCTTCCGTCCCTGCTGGACTGGATGTTTGTCAATAACGTGCACCACACCCTGAGTCTAACCCCTGGATGTGTATCTTCGTGTGGTGACGAGAATATGTGCACGTGGATAAATGGGGGGAAAACTAAATTAAATCACGTTCTGGGCAGCCTTGTGGTAAAGTTTTTAGGCAGGGCTTCTAATGGTGGTAAGGCTTATCACACCCACCTTGCTGCCTTTTGTCTTCCATAAGCTTTAGAGCCCGCTGGCTGATCTGAGCAAAGCCTGACAGAAAAGGCAGATAACGCCAAGATTTGGAGTCCCTCCGAGATTTGTGGAATTATGAAGCTGAGTGGAAAAAGACCCAAAGCCCAGAGAGGTAACTAGGTGGGATCAACTGGTGTTAGGCATCAGAAAAACAGGGAGGAAAAGCTGATCTGTGGGAAGCAGGGTTTGCTGGCTCCTCTGCTGGTACAGCAGCATCTCTCCTAGGCTGCTGTGCTGGATAGAGCCGTAACCTGCACCCCACACTCTTGACTGGTGTGAGAAAACGCCTTTCACCAGCACGGGAGGGTGTGAAATCCCTGCAGCACCTTCTGCAGCAACACCTGGACTTCCCCAGCGTGGCAGGTATGGCTGGAGTCCCCTTACCCGGCGTGTGGTGAGACAAAGGCGCAGTGCAGCGAGGTCAGAGCAGAAAACCAGGCTGCCTGTGCTGTGGCCCAGGAAGTGCTGGGGAGGGAGTGCAGTTACTCACCCAAACGGGACCAGCAGATGCCCCTGTGCCTCTCAGCACTGTGCTGAGGAGCAAAGCGTGTCGGAGTGCTCTGCTTTAAGCCATGGCTGTGCCCTGATCCCAGCTCTGTTGGTTATGGAGTTGTGTAGGTGTAGAGAGAGCTCAGGCCTGGGTCAGAGCCACAAGCACATGTACAACACATTTGCAGATTCCTGAGGGATTTCTCTTCCAAAAAGCGAGCTGACTTCCCTACACAACCCAAGGAGTTTGTGCCCAGGAGTTAGACATCCATCTATGCCCGAGAGTGTGCCATAAATCCCACACAAGCCATACTCAAGTGGTAACTGGGTCACTTCATGGTCCTGCAGCTCCTTCCTGCAGAGGACACTGGCTGCAGCCATGTGAGAACTCTGCATCTGCAGCATGTGGTGTGAGACGGGGAATAAATTTGTTCCCTGCCTCAGCTCTGCGTGGCCCTGCTAAGAAAGGGAGCCAGGGCAGGCTGTCTTTCTGAGGCTTTGACAGGCATCATCTCCCTTCATCTGTGCTGAAGAATTGAGCACATGTAATTGCAGACCACGCTGCTCTCTCTCATCACGTGTGAGTGGCTTCGTTGTTGGCTGTCTCTTGAGACAGCCCCTGGAATTCTTTTGAACTCCTCATTCTCCCTGAAATATCCAGGTTGAGGGGAGAAAGGAAAGCAGCACAGCTGGAAGTGACACCACACGCGTAGCTGTGTTTACAGATTGGATGATTTCTCTCTAGTCTGGCTGGAGGACACGCAATTGTAGACACTGATGTGCCATCACACCAGAGAGAAGGTAGTAATTAATCACCATGGCTCGCAGAGCAGCAACTTGGGAACTGGCTGTACAGCAAATGCTGGCAGTGCCAGGGGATTGGAGCAGCAGCAGTGGGTGGAAAAAAACCTCTGCACCCCAGGACTGGGGAAGCAGCCTTGATGCTTTCCTGGCGAGCAGCAGAGAGCCTTGTTCCCCATCTAAATCTGATGTCCTTTCGATCATAACCCTGCAGAAGTCACTGGAAGCATAACTGAGGGTGTCAGAGCTGTTACACAGACCCAGTTACTCTGGAATCAAGCAAATAGCCGGGCAAAACTGCGTGAGACAAATCGTTCATGACATGGCAGAGCTAGATAAGGATCCAACCCAAAGGTCTTGTTGGCAATCCCCTGCAGGCTCTTACTCACCCCTGCTTTTGCTGAGATAAGACATTTGTTTCAGACATTTATATTGTTCCTTTCCTTACTCTGTGGTTTATTCTGCAGAGTACAGATCTCCCACTGCTCTGTCCTTGGCTGACCCCACTTTGCAGTGGATGAGCATCCTGTCATCTTTAACCACACTGTCCCGGGTCACCAGCCCTCATCCATGGGCCCTGCTCCTCCTCATCTGTGCCCTTTAGAGAGAGGCAGGTGCCATCAGAGGTGGTGAGGTCTGGGTGGGCAGAACTACCTGTGGGGTTTCCATTGGGGTTACCTGTGGGGTTACCTGTGGGATTAACTCTGGGATTACCTCTGGGATTGCCTGTGGGGTTTCCATTGGGGTTACCTGTGGGGTCAGCGGGGTCTCGGCTGTGTTGTGATGTTTCTGCCCACGTGAGGTTTCCTGGAGATGTGTGGGTGTTTCAGCTAGTTCAGGGACTTGGAGCTGATGTTGCTGCTAGCTCTGTCTGGCCTCTGAAGGGCTGGGCCACCTGCCAGCCCCCTGGTGACACTCCTGGCCCTGCTGGCTGCCATTTGGCACTGACAGGACCAAGACATCCTGTGTGTGTTCTTGGTGCTTCTTCTCAGGAGAAGAACATGCACACACTGCTGTCCACTTTTGGGAAAGGTGCCCGGGCTGAGCTGCCAGACTCAGGGGTGAATGTCTGTGATAGGAGACTTGGCTTTCACTTCTGAGCAAGTAATTTCACATTCAAGGTTTCTGGGGTGCTGCAACAGCCAAGCAATGTCTGAAAAGGGGTATTTTTACTTTGGAACTGGGAGTTAGAAAAAATTGCTCATGATCTCTGTCTGTGTTGTCTGAGATCCCCAAGTCATACCCAGCTGAGGAGGGAGAAGGGCTTGTGCTGAAACCTGCCTGCATCGCTGCTCTCCAGCTCTGCTCTCCCTTTCCCAGAGCCTGCAGGGAATGCCAGGAGATTCTCGTGGCTTTTTGCCACCTCTGTTCCCCAACCTTTCCCTCCTGAGCCCAGCAGAGCCTCTGCTCCCAGATACCTGGTGTGGAAGCACTCCAGACACAGCAGGGAACTTTGTGGTCGTGACATTAGCAATAGCTCACGCTGCTTTGTGGCCTTTCGTGTGGCAGGAGCTCTGTCAATGTCCTTGGAGTCAGCTTTATCCCCTGGCTGGGCTGGACAAGCCCAGGAGGCATCAACAGCACTGCAGTGATGTTCACTGAAATGTTTCCTTCTCTGCTGCTATTTCTGAGCTCCCTGGGAAAAAAAAAAAAAAATTGCAAGAAAAGCAACTCTGATGTATGTGGGGGAGTTTTACTGCCCCCACAGCAGGACAGCAGCAGTGGAGGCCACATCAGGGCTTTCTGGTGTGTGCTTGGTGATGCAGATGTCTCCATTTCTGCAGCTTTAGGGTGTGGAGAGAGGCCACCCTCTCTCCTCTTGGGCACCCACCCCTGTGCTTGTGCCTCCCTGTCCTCTCCCATTCCCAAGTGCCAGGTCACAGAGAAGGTGCCACCACCCAGAGATGTCCCTCCCTTCTTCAGTGCCTCTCACCCTGCAAGGAGACACCACTCAGCTCCCACTTTCCAAAACAAGGCAGCACCACAGGTTAAAAGGTTTTCCCCCACCTGAAACACCACAGGGAGGGACTGGGAAAGGCAGCCCTGGTGTGAGGGGGCTGAAGTTGTCAGAGGAAGAGGAGGAACCCGAGGGTGGAGTTTCTGGCTGGGGCTGTAGGGTGACACCTCAGAAGGTGAGGGCTGCCCGGGGCTGTGGTTCAGCTCATGGAGCTTGCAGCAAAGGTCATGGAAACCTCTTTGGTTCCAGAGGCTAAAAGTGGAAGGAAAATTAAATCCCCCCCAGTGGGAGGCCGAGAAGGCGAAGAACGAAACACACAAAGAGCAGCTGCAAAAATTACCTTCTGCTGCTTTTCAATTACTACGGCGAGGAGTTGGGGGAAGGTGTGAGGTGGAAGTTGGTAGTACCAGCTGACTTCTTGTGTTTCCCTTCCCAGAGACGCCGAGTTAGCTGGAAAACACCACCCTGGTGGTTTTGGGTGTCACCCTGGTGTCACTTTGGGCTGTGTGATGTCGAAGAGACAAATGCTGTATCCGCTTTCTTCATGGTGTCACTGCTCTCAGCACAGGCTGCTGGGGATCCTTCCCAAAGGGTTTTGTGCGTTTGAGGGGACAGTGGATAAGGGCATCTCAGAAATTCTTGAGCTGAGGATAGATGAGGTTGTCTAGGAGGGAGTTAATGGGCACTCTCAGCTTGTTACTGCCCTTCTTAGGTTGTGAGCACAGCTGGAGATGGGGCACTGACCCCAGAGCAGAAACATATCCCTCCAGGAGCCGACTTGGATTGGGGGTTTGTACCCCCGGCTGCAGAAAATCCTGAACCTTTCTATTCTCAGCCACACCACCCCGCACAGGAACACCAGCACAGACGGGTTTGGCACCTCCGAGCTCCCTTAGGTCCTCGCACAGCCCTGGAACTGCCTGGAGGAGCTCCCCATCCCCGGGCTCATCCCTCTCCCCCGCGCCGGGGCTGTGCAGCCTCCCTGACGTCAGCGCAGCATCCAGGAATCCCCTGCACGGAGCCGCAGCGCCTTCGCCCTTGCTTCTCGCAGCACGCATCACTCGGGAGCCCCCAGCGCCCGGCTGCAGGCACACCATGCCGGCTGCCGGCACAGCATCCCGGGGCAGGCACAGCATCCCGGGGCAGGCACAGCATCCCGGGGCAGGCACAGCATCCTGGGGCAGGCACAGCAGCCCGGGGCAGGCACAGCATCCCAGCTGGCTGCCGGCACACCATCCCGGCTGCAGACACACCATCCTGGCTGTGGGCACATCCTGGTTCCAGGCACACCATCCCGGTTCCAGGCACACCGTCCCGGCTGGCTGCCGGCACAGCCCCCGGGACCCCCCGCCCACCGAACCGAGCCCAGCGCTGCCCCAAACCTCCGCAGCCGATCCCCAGCCGGCCGAGCCGGGGCGTCCCGGTGTAATTGTTGAATAACCAGCACTCCATGAGTGCCGGGGGAGGTTTAACACCAGCCTGCTCAGCCCCCTGTGCCCCCGGCCCGGACCACCGGTAGTTCTGTAGCCGGGGAGGGGAGAGGCAGCGAGGCGGTGTAATTTGTGTTCCAGCTCCGCCGCTGCTCCCGGTGCTTCCAAGAAGCAAGTAAAAATAGCACTCCGTCATTTTGTAAATAATAGCTGTCTCCTCCCGGGCCCGGGGAGTCACGAGCACTTAAAGGGGGGATTGCTGGAGAAAAGGGGGGGTGTCTGCCCTGGGCCAGGGAGATGAGGAGGGCTGGGATGGGGAAATGGAAAGCCTGAAGCACCTCAGTGCCGGCTGCTGCTGGTTCACACCTTGTGCACACCCAGGGAAGGGACAGAGCCTGCCGGTGTGGGGCTGCGGGGGCTGGACCTGTCCCTCCCCACAGGGCGGGGAGGGGGAATCGTGGCGTACACAAGCAGCCAGATCCGGGCTAGCAGATTCCTGGAGGAGAGGGGATAGCTCTGAAAGAGCACGCAGGTGTAGGAAGTGCCATGGTAACCCTGTGGGAAGGGTTGTTTTGTTTGCCATTTGCATTGCAGATCTGCCCGGCTGGGGGGGCGAGGTTTCTACAGGTGGGAGCACGGCAGCACGGCCCGGCAGGCAGGGAGAGCAGGCTCTGTACCCCAGGGGGAAGGGGCAGCCCTGGCTGACCTGCAGCACCTTCCTCTGCTCTCATGCGTGCTCCAAACAGTTCCTAGAAACGTGGTTGTGCTGAAGCTTGGGAATAAGCTGAGCTTGTAAAAGGGCAAAGCCCTCAGACAAGGGAATCATCCTCAAACAAATGAGTTGGGAACGTGGCATGACACTTGGATCTCTAAATTCAGTTCAAATACTGAACCTGAAAATCTCTTGCTCTTCTAGTTTCGTGTTGGCTCCAGGGTCTTTTTTTTTGCTTTCCTGTGCAGCAGCTCAGCAGGGTGGCTGGGAGGGCCTGAGCAGCCCACCAAGGGCTCTGTTGGGCAGTGTTGTGCTAATCCTTAGGGCAGCCCGACCTTGCTTTGCTCCAGCTTCCTACCTGAGCCCAGTCCTTGCATTTTTGTTTTCCTGCTTATATACAGGACTGGGAGTATCCACCTGCCACCGCAGCAGCCTTGAAAGCTCAACTCGTTCCTGTAAAAAAATTGAATTACAGGGAAGGATGCTGCTAGGAAATGAAAAGTGTCATTTTGTGTTCTGCAGCAGTTCTAGGGAAAGTGCCTACCCCCTATATAGTCCTTAATTGTTAAATCTGTGGGCAGAACTGGGCAAGACAGCCAAGCTGCAGTGTGAGCACATCTATGGCTCGAGCAGAAAAAAGGAATTTCCCTGCCATGTCTCTAAGCAGAGGCAGGAGATGCTTTTCTCTCACCTTTCTCTTGCTGAAAAAGCAGACACAGTTTCATCTCATTCAGGCTCTGGGTGGATCAGTGTGAGGGTAAAGAGAGGGCAGGCTGCTGGTGCTGCTCCTGATTTCTCCGCAGGTGGAGGTCTCACAGTCACAGAGCTGGGAGAAATGCAGATGCTCTTGGGCTGTGGGATCACAAAGGAAGTGAATCTGTGAGGCTGGAGCTTGCTCTGTTCTGCTGGTGTTTTACTTATCTCTGGATTTCCCAGCTCTGCTGAAATCCCTGCCTGCGTAGCAATGATTTAATTTCAGAAATCCCTCCGGATCCCAGCCAAATCCTGCCCTTAGGAGCACATATTAACAGGGAGGGTTCAGTCTGGCTTTTGCCATGAGAGGTGCAGGAAGCTCATTTTTCTCGGTGCTGAGGGACATCACTGAGCCAGTGGTGCAGCCCCAGCTTGTCCCTTCACTGGGAGCTGCATGGCCTTGCCAGGGGGTAAATCTGCAGTCTGGAAATGGGGGATCCTTTTCAGACATGGGTTGTAATTGGTTGTTAATATTAATAAGTTATTAATAGATTATTGAAGTTTCCTAATGGCATTATCTTTGATTGGATTTACCAGTAGATTGAAGGGTCAGGAAGGGGTCTCTGGAGCTCTGTGACAGCCAGGTTACAGCATGACGAAGACATAAAGGCTCATTTAAGGATTGCAGGGTGATATCAAAAGGTGTCCAAAACTAATTCTGCCTTTTTGCCTTCTCCTGACTTCCTGAATCCCTTCCCCTGTGCTTGGACCCAGCAGGGCACACTGGACAGCACAGACCCTTTGTGACCCCTGTCCCTCTGGTGCAGGGAACAGCTCATGCTGCACCTCCCAGGGACTGTCTGTTGGCCATGGGTGGCCACAGCTGCTGACCTGCTGTCCGTGGCTGCAGAGTGAACGCCAGGGAGGGGAGGAGAGGGGAGGAGAGGGAGAGTTCTGTGTTTTCTCCAAGACATAATGAGCTTTCTCTCACTGCATGGGGTAGCGGAAAGAGCCTCGCATCACTAAATGTTCTCTGCTGCGTGCCTCATCTGGGGACTTGTTTGGAGAGAGGCTGAGAATACCCAGAGTGTTTCAGCCTTACAAAAGGGACTCATTTTGTTTAGACTTCTGGGTGTTTCACCGAAGTGCACCGCAGACATATTTCCTCTTTAACCTTCTTTTTATCGCATCAAGGCACGATCAAGGGTTACTCCTATAGCACAATGATATCAGCCACGGGCTGCATCAAAAGCTTCTCAGCCATAATAACTAAAGACAGGTATACGTATATTTTAGCCATTAAGGAGAAAACCCTGCCAGAATGCATTATCTTATTTTGGGATGTAAAACTTTGAAGCACAAACCTAAGCTTCATAGCACTGCAAAACAACTCTCAGGGGACAGAAGGATTTCCACAACTAAATTAAACAATGGGCCATCCAGGCTACTTGCAAGGCTGCTGCCATGGCCAAAATTGGGGAGTGTGCATAAAACATGAGCTCTGCTTTGCTGCTTTAAATTGGTTCTTTCATTAGGAGAGCAGCTCTGAGCCAGCTAGTGCCACACAACAGCATGCTCTATCCCTAAAGTGGGGAGGATTTATGGGAACTGAGTGCTGAACTCAAGGCGGCTCATCCATCATGTCTTGAGCACAACCCAGTGGGCAGAGCACAGGATTGTAAATCTGGGAAATCACTGAGCCCTGATTTCCCCGCAAAGTGGGGTGACAGCACAGGTGTCAATTAGGAAAATTGACCAAAAAAAAATGGGAAAATTGACACCAAAGTCCAAGGAAGTCAGCAAGGAGAGCTCTGTGTGCACGTGCTGCTGGCTGTGTTCAGCACTCCAGGTTATTGGAAGGCATGTGGTTAAAATTGCCCCTGGTTTTAGCACCTGGGCAGGCAGTGGGGCTCTGGGGCTTTGCAGGGGCAGTGAAGCTGCTGCTCAGGATCCAGGAGGGAATCTCAGCCTGGCATGCAGGGGCAGCACGTGATGTGGGAGAGCAGCAGCTCTGCAAGAGTGAGGCACTGAGGAGAGCAGCAAGCACGATGGCAGTAAAAGGCAATCAGAATATTGATTCTTTTTACATACAGATAAGCCTGGAGCTGTAACAAACCCAGGTTTCCCTAAAACTGCTGGAACATTGCTAGGCTGTTTATCTGGCTGGGAGACACAAAGGGATTTCAGATTAAAAAGGAGTTTCAAAGCATCAGGGCTTACCTCTGTATTGAAAACATGTGGATCTGTACCAGGGAATGGATCATGCAGCCACACAGATTCTGTAAATATGCATTGTCTGGCCGTGTGGGACAGATTTGTCCTCAGTGTAAGCGTGGGAAGCAGCAGAGCTGCACCGGAGATGAATGTGCCCAATTACGAGTGATAAAATCAGCCGTTGTTTGGGGCACAGAGCACTGTGCTGAGGGTTCAGCAGAGCAGGAATAAACACCATATAACAAACCTCAAACCCTTGCCTGCACAAGGAAATTCAGCTCTCTAATTGCTTTTTTTTTTTTCTCCCTCTTTCTTTTTTTTCTTTTTGTCCCAGACAGTGTAACTGAAGTCAAGACAGACATTTACGTGACGAGTTTCGGCCCTGTCTCGGACACGGACATGGTAGGTCATCTCACAGGGAGGGGTGGCTTCTCCTCAGCTGCTGTGGGTGTGTCCCATCCTCATCCCAGGACAATATGGGATTTTCCTAAAAGACAAGAGCTGGTGGTTTCTCAGTTCCAGGAGTAGACAGGAGTCGTTTCCCAGGTGCGCTTGGGCTTTTGGAAACCAGCTGGTAGCTGGAGGAATGAAGGTGCTCCTTGGGAAGAGGGGAGGATGCCAGAATCTGCTCTGGTTTGGTAGCAGTGTCAGAGACAATGATTCACCCTCAAACCATCCTTAGTGCCTGAACCAGAAGGGAGGCAAAGAGAAAACAGAAAAAGCACAGACTGATTGCACTATTTTGACATGTTCAGGGAAAATTATTAATGAAAAGGCCTGAGGTCTGAATTTAGGCTTGTATTCCCACAACGGTTGTCTTCTAATTAAAAGAGGACTGTGGAGCATAATTAATAGTGAGGTTTCTCAGCAGCATTTCTTGCAGCTCGTATTCCACACGCACCCAGAGAAGGAAGGGTTGGCTGTGGGTGGTTGCTCAGAAGTTCCAGGGTGCCACGTGAGGACAGCTGTGCACTCAGGACCGACCCCCTCCTGCATGTCCAGCCCCTGAGGTGACCTGGTGCTGGCGTAGCCCAGGCCAGTGGTGGACAGTCCATGCCATGGAGGGAGCCCGTTTTGGGGAGGGAGCAGGCCAAGCTGGAGCAGTGTCCTGTGGCTTTCACAGCCCCTTCAGAGCTGCAAGGGTTGAATTTTCTGGGCTGAACATCTCTTCAGCTGTCCCACAGCAATCCCGTGCTGGCAAGCGGAGGAGCTGGGGGGGAATAAAGTCTCTGTGTTTCATGGAGTTGCTCACTCCATCACTCAAACCCGTGTTGCTTTGGGAAGACCACTCCCTCCAGGGTAAGAAGTTAAGTTGATGTCAGTGTAATCAAGATTATGAACCTCATCTGAGTTCTCCTTCTCTCTCCCCTGCTTTCCTACCACGGCAGAGACCCATAATATATTCAGCAATCGTAGCCCTTGGGGAGTATCTGATAATTACTTCCAAGGTGGAGCATATTTGATTAAGGGAGTGTGTATAATGAACTGTGAAGAAAAAAAATATGAGGTATTGAAAAGAGGAAGGTATTCTCTGCAATGTGATTTGACAAAATGAATTTAAAATTAGGAAGACAGTTAAGGAATAATAAATTATTTCCCCTCCGCATGCTTTCGTTCCGTGTATTTTACAAACGCATAGCGAATGCGTTTTAGCTCTGCTGCTGGAAGCAAGGGAGAGAAACCCCATCTCCTCGGGATGCGTGGGGAGAGCCCGCTCTGGGGCTTCCTTTCATGTCGGGAGTGGGGAAATCCCTCCTTCCCCGCCGGCATCTGCCGGGTGCCGCGCTCCCAGCCCTCCCACAGCCGCTCCTCGCTGCCCTGCCAGGCGCATCCCGGCGCATCCCGGCGCACGCAGAGCCTGGAATTGCGGTGGTGGAGGAGAGAGAGGCAGGTAAAGCTGCCGTGAGGAGCGGGGGAGAGCAGCTGCTCCCCAAGTGTGGAGGAGGAGGACGTGGAGACCTTTTCAGCGAGGTGCTCCAAGGGACTCCTAATCTCTGGGTTTGGAGAGCAGAGCCTGATCGGACCTGACGCGCGCCTCGGTCTTCGGGACTGAGCTCTTGCAACTTCGCCTCCGTCCCAGGGAAATTATGCCAAGGAAAACAAAAATTAAAGGGGATTTTTTTCTTTTGTGTCCCCTCTCTCTCTGAGGACAGAGTCAGTCTCTGTCCTCTCTCTCTCTGAGGACAGAGTCAGTCTCGATGTTTTCAGTCACTTCTTTAGGCAGAGAAAATCATAACACAGAATTAAGTGTGCTCCTTGGAAGGGGTGAGTTGGGAATAATGCTTTTATGGAAAGCAGCATAAAAAAGAGGGAAAGAGTCTGAACACAATTTCTCTTTTCTTCAGGAATGATTCCTAAGCATTAAAGAAGATAAGCAGGGCCTTGGAAGACGTTAAAATTGTTTTGCTTCTTTGTTTGGCACTTTTTAAATAGGAACAGGGAATGAGAGAGCTCTTCTCCTGACAAGGACTTTTCCCAAACCTCCTGGGACTGCACACACTCTCTCTCATTTCTTTGTGTTTATCCCAAGCAAGAATGAATTAGAGATCACTTCCATGAAGAGGTAAAATACCTTGTACAGGGCAGAGGCCATGAGAATGTAGAATTTCTCTTTCCTTCCCCAGCCAAGATCCAGAAGGTTCATATTTGAGCAGGGGTGTCTCCATGGCCGGGGATCAGGGATGGATTTATTTACTGAGATTCCTCCGCTCAGCTGCCATCTGCTGCAAAACCTGTAGGAATTACTCTGTCCTGTAGGAAAGTGATGCACAGCAGTTCTTGAGCGCTGCTGAGAAATGCTGCAGGAAAGAAATCACTCACAATGATAAGTTTAGTTGGTCCTGCAGCCTCCAGGAATGCATAAATAAAGACTACGAGTCTGCAGCCGCAGGGGGAAGGCAGAATAGTTGGGACAGAGAGGTTTTCCAAAGACCCCTCTGTCTCTAAAAGTGATTTCTTAATCTGCATTCACTGAGTGAAGAGCTGGCCTTGGCTGCAGGGCCTCAAAGAGGTGACTTCTACCTGCCCCAGGTGGAATTTGGCCTAGGAAATGGCTCTATGCTGGCAGAAAGAAGAAAGAAAAAAAAATAAAAAGAAGAAAAGGAAAATAAAACAAGAAAAAGAAGACAGAAGAAAGTCACACGATCTTGTAATGCAAGTCTGTGAAATCTTCGATTCAATGATTTTCTAAAGGTGGCCTGGGGAGCAAAATAACATTAAGACAATGTCATGCAAGTTTATTTCTTTTCCTTTATTTTTTTCTTTGTTTTTATGAGCAGGGATAAAATTACCAGCATCCTGGCCAGATTCCATCTCCAGGATCTTTATTTTTTGCCTTCTAAAATACCCGTGCAGCTGCACATAATGGCCTTCCTCCCCTGAAACATCTGGATAGAGGTGGTGGTGCAGCAGGGCCGGCCCAGCTCTGGGCACTGTAGGCTGTGCTGCAGCTTCTCTGCAGTGCTCAGAAACACTGACACGCACATTTTGACACCACAGGTGAGTCGTTATCCAAAATGTGCTGAACCCCATCTCTCCTGCACTGCTGTTAATCCCTGCTTCGTGTTGCACCACACTCCGTGTCACCCAAGGTGTGCCAAAACCCAGTTTCCTCTATGACTGAAGATGCCCCATCTTGAGCTGGGTAAAACACAACTTATTTTTCTCTCCTCTCTCCCCGAAGGAATACACCATCGATGTCTTTTTCCGGCAGTCCTGGAGAGATGAAAGGCTGAAGTTTGATGGTCCCATGAAGATCCTTCCCCTGAACAACCTGCTGGCCAGTAAGATCTGGACTCCTGACACCTTCTTCCACAACGGGAAGAAATCTGTTGCCCACAACATGACGACTCCCAACAAGCTGCTGCGCCTGGTGGACAACGGCACCCTCCTGTACACCATGAGGTGAGGCTGGCTCTCCTTCCAGGGAATCCCAGGCACCTCAGGGTGCATCTCAGCAGGGTTCATCTCAGCAGGGTTCATGCAGGCTTCTGCTGACTCTTGTTAGTAGACTTGAGTTCTACCCTGCTGCTGTCCATGCTCTCCTCGTTTCCCACCTGTGGAGCATCACTGATCCTCAGCTTGGCACATTTTTGCAGGTGGATTTTCCCTCATCATTCACGTTGATTTTTTTGCTTTTATGTGGCGAGGTAGAAGTGTTGGGATCCATAGTTTGTGAGGTTGATGTGCCACCTGGCTTAATTTTCTTCCTGACCTGTGATGGGATATGCAGTGTTGGTATGGGAACATTAGGCTGGGAGAATTTGTTATTTTCCAGCAGCTTGAGAACAGATCTAAATTTGTTCAGCATGTTAGAGCAGAACCATTTCACGCAGCTAATGAAACTGAGCTTGCTTGTGACAACAATGGGGTTGTTTTTTCCCACTTTGTGCAACAAAAAAAAAAAAAAATCCAAATCTATGTGATCGATGCACATCATTATGGAAAAAACCCAACAAACAGCTAATTAAAAACTGTGATTTGGAGAAGCCAGGGTTGCAGGACCCGTAGGTTGTAAATGAAACAAACAAGCTGCTGATAAATGCACAAGAAAGGTATCGAGTTGGTTTTGGCAAGGTGTAAATCTTTGTCTTAAAAAATTATTTTCTCTATCTCCAGTCCAGCCCTGACTAATAACAGGCTTCATTGTGGATTCTGTGTGCTGAGATGCTGCACTTTCACCTCTGTCTTTGAGGACCAGGCAGGATTTCATCTCTTCATAGTTAAACTGGCTGTGAATCTACATGGTGTCAGCAAGTTTTACAGCCTACATTGATAAACAATGCCTTGCTTTTGTGCAGCAGTTCTCAAATATGAGCTAATCCTGCCAGTGCCCTGGGGGTTTAGGTCTCCACACATCAGTGATCTCACATTAAGGCAGATGGGGTAAATGAAGGGAAAAGCCCAACTTGACTTAAGGGCTCTGTTCTGCTCCCAGCTCTCTGACCTGCAAGTAGACAACTCACGCTCCCCACACTTTGTATCATTGTCTGACTGTAAAGTATTACAGGAGCTGCTGGCATAAGACAGGAAAAAAAAAAAAAAAGAATCAATTTCAGAGCTTTTAAATCATTTCACTACTTCTTTATTCAGCAAACAGCCATTAGCTTCAGCAAGTTTTGTGTGACTAAGAAAGTATTGGATTTATTTTTCCATTCAGGGCTGGGCAGGTGCCAGGATGGCAGCAGCATCATGAGACTCTTGGGAATGAGCTTCTGGAAGAAAAGAGAGTCTTGGGATTTTTTTAAAACAAACTCAAACCATCCTTCAGTTTAGCTGTCTGCTGAAGGATTGGGATGAAGGACGTCCTCTTACGTGTGCTCCTGTCCCCCTTAAATACATCCCGAAGGCTTTGTCAGAGGTGAAGAGTCCACTCAGAGGCTGAGTGTGGATATGAGACCTTTTGTCCTGTTTTGAATTGCACAGAACCAGGAGCTCTTGTGCACAGAGATCTTTTCTTCGCCCAGCCCAGGTGGGGCTCTGGGCAGCACATCCTGGAGCTGATCATGTGGTTAGAGCTGACCAGATGACCACGGCGTGCTGGGACAAAACAGGACTCCTCTGGGACTGCAGTTAAACATGTCCAGGGTGGGATGTCTGTCCTGGAGCATCTGATGATTCCCTTTCTTCCTCTTGGTGCTGCTCAGGACCACCAGGGTCTCTTTTGGGTGGGGTGTCAGAAAGGAAGATGGAAGGGCACAGACTGCAGGGCCAGGACCATTCCTCACGCTCAGACAGCAAATCCTACCTGGCTTTGCCACCCCAAGGCACTCCCACCTCAATTCCTTTGTCAGAGTTGGATGGTGGTACCAGCCTCCCTTGTTAATTGCTTTGAAACCTCCTCCCAGGGAGGGAGTCTCTTGTTTTCTCTCCAAGGGATGCATTTGCTGTCCTCCCTCATGCCCAGGGACGTGCATGTGTGTCCTCCTTAAAGGAAGGAGCAGGACCTTGAAGCCAAACTCACACAGCTGACATCCAGCAATGTACAAAATACCAAAGGGGTGGCCTGGGGAGAGAGTTTGGGCTTCCAGAAGATTTCCAGTGGCCTGGCAGCACTGCCCAGGTGATCCCTTGCAGGCTCAGTCTGGATTGGTACCTGGCCATGCAGTTTGACCCCTGAGAATATCCTGCTCCTTTCCCTTGTACCAGCCAACATCCTTGAGGGATCAGCTCTGCTGATGTGCAATTAGAGGCACGTCTCTTGCTATTTATCCTGCTGGGAAAGCCAACTCCTCTTAGTCAAGGCTTACAGTTATAGATGAACTTGCTCCCGTGGAACAGCAAGTCTGACACATGCATCCAGCAAAATTACACCTGTGTGACAATATTTATAGCTCCTGGAGAGAGCCTCTTTATCACTGACCTGAGCTCCCAGGAGCTGCACAGCAGCTGTAGCTGAGCATCCAGAGATTTCCTCCAGTCATGGCACGTTCTCCTCGTGGATCAGTGCAATGTCACAGTGCCCACCCCTGACCATGGACCTCTGGGCCACAAAACAAACTTTGTGACCCCTGCACTGAGCTGCATTTCTCTACCCCCCAGGATAACTGATCCCTCTGCATCTTCCCTGCTTCAGAGGGCACAGGAGTGCAGTTTTGTTATGTAGCCCTGCCTCTGCAGTCTCTTTTTGTGGAGCACGATCCAGGCAGTTCACAACAGCCCAGCCAGGGTCTCTAAACTCTGCTGTCAGACCTGAGTGCAACAACCTCATCGTGCATGGAGAATTGTGCATGGAATTGTGCATGGATTTACATAAGGGAGAGACAAAAGCTCAGTTGCTGCAGCCACCTCTGGATGTACTCTGGCTTGGATTGTGTGGGGCACGCAGATAATGTTCTGGTTCTCCCCAGCCTTGAAGCACATAAAAATAGTGAAAGTTTAATGCTGTGCTGATGGCATTCAGCTTTGTGAATCAAGGCTTTAAAAAGCTCTTCTGCTCTTAACAGGGCCTGTCAGAACGGCGTGTTGAGGCTTCGTGGTTATTGTCAGAGTGGTTCCCAGACAATATGTGCTCAAGTTATGCACTCGGAGGATGTTTTCTTTACCTGTCAGGCTGACATATTCACTGCACGCCCTAAGACTGCCTCGAGAGCCTGTGCTGCTGAAGACAGCCTGCAGTCCTTGCAAGGAGGGTCTGCAGACCCTCAGGTGAGGCAGAGGCAGTGAAGGAGAGAAAGCTGAGCCCAGGACACGTGCAGACCTACAGGGACTGTGGGATCCCAGGGCAGCTCCTCTACCTGGTGTGCCACGCTCAGGGCTTTGGGCTTCCCACGCTGCCTTTTGAAATCACAGAGCTTTGCAGTGTCTCTCCCTCAGAAAAGGCTTTGTGTGTCTTTGCTGGCTGGGGGTTTTTAGCCCCCCAGGCAAGCTGTGATGGCTCCAGGCTCTGCAGCAGCCTCCCCCACGATGGAGGTGCAGCCTCTCTGCAGGGACAGCCCAGCACCAGCTCTCCTGGGCTGTATGGGCTGGCAGCTGTGTCCCACACCAGGGCTGATCCCAGGAAACATCACAGATGGATCCAAGCAGAGCAGAGCTTGGCTGGCTGATAAAAACACAAGCAAGGCAACAAGATGAGATTTGCTCCAACTTATCCTTGCCGGAGCAGATCCAAAGACAAAAATGATCTGTTTTCCAGGCTTGGCTTTGTGCAGGAAGACTTTTTTATGGAAACTGTCCCAGGAGAGAGAAATCTTCAGAGAACACCTTATCTCACTGCATTTCTGCCATCATGGGCTGAAATCTCCAGGGGCTGGGGGAGGATGGAAAGTGAAATCAGTGCTTCCAGATCCAGCATCAGGATCCTAGAAGCAATTTGGCTTTCAAGCTCGAACCCCGGCAATTAAACCTAACCTAGATTCTCCCACAGCCTAAACCGTAAACACTGCTCGGCCTGACTGTGGTTATTAATGAACCTCCTGGAGAAGAAATCAGGACAAAACTCCAGCAGTATCCCTGGCATAAACAAAGCCAGCCCTGCCGTGCTGGGTGCTGTCATGTTTTTGTACCGCTCGCACACCGAGGGATTATTACATTTGCGTCCCAGAAATTGGGCTGAGATCCTGGCTCATCCTGCAGCTGCACGCAGGTAACGACAGGGGCTCTAATGACACATCAAAGGCTTTGCTAAGCTCCCGGTAACCATGAGAACGCAGCTGAAGAGGTTTGTTATCCCGTCAGCCCTGGCAGAGGGATGTTTAGCCTGATTCACGCTTCTCGCCCGTTGTGTTGGCGCAGTTCAAAGGGCTTCCCGTGACTTTAAAAGAGGGAAAAGACATGGTTTCTGTCCTGGATGTTCCACTTTCGGTGCCATTGTGCCAGCAAAGTGAAGAGAAAACACGAGGAGTTTGGGGGTTGGCTTCAAGACAGTTCTGCATAAGTTGCTGCAGGCACCTGGGACAGATGAGCCAAAGGCTGCAGCTGCTGGCTGATGTGATTCCTGGCAGCTTGGCTATTTTTCACCTGCTCTTTAGGCTTTCTAAGGACAGTTCAGGGCTCCTGGATGTGAATAGCCGATCAGGGCAATGAAGCAAAACACAGTGGCTCTCTGGCCATCAGCTCCCTTGCACAGGATGAGGGGCACGGATGAGAATTTCTGCAAAAAGCACTTTAATCCAAATGGTGCAGAGGCCGTGGTAATTGTCTGGGAAAGGGAGAGACATTCCTTGTGGTTTGACATTTTGACGTTTCATGTGCTGCCTGTGAACCTACTGACCTGTGGCTGGCTGAAGCTGCTGAACCAGACTCACCTCGCTGGAACGATGCGACTTTTCCTGGTTTTTATTTCGTTTCGGGAGACTTGAAAACTCCTTCAGTTGTAGGTGGAGAAGCGGCAGATTGGGTTGCTTTTTCAGTGGTTTGTTGATGGATTTATTGTTTTATTGCTTGCTGGCTCAGCTAGTAAAAGAGGCTTTAGATTTAAAATGTAACTGCATTCCCAAATATCGAGGGAGTCATCCAGCATCCATGAAGAGTTTTCTCCTTCCCTCAACAACACTTGCTCTTGCTGGCCATGGTCTGGAGAGGGCAGGAGGGTTTGGCCAAGGCCAGTCTCTGCTCCTGTCTTGGTCCACCCTGAGGCTCTTCCTGACTGCTCTAAACAGCACAAACCCACCAGACCCACAATCTGCAGTCCTTGGGTCATTCAGCATTAATCGGAGTGGCTGATGATCACAGCCAACACTTGCAGACAATACAGGAATGGAAAAGTCTTCTCTGGGTTTTTTGGGGTGAGTTCAGGATGCATCAGAAGGAGGGCATTGGTCAGAGATGAGGGCCTTTGGAAAAGCCAGCTTTGGGAACTCCCAGCTAAGAGCCTTTTGAAATAATAAAGCAATGAGTGAAGCAGATGGAAAAACAGGAAGGTAGAAAGGAAAAGCAGGCTGATGTGGCCTGCTGAGGGACACAGGGGAAATGCCTCAACATTTCCCTGACACAAGTGACAGCGACAAAATGAGAAGCAAAAAAGTCCATTGCAGTTGGAAAAGACACAGAAAGAATTGAAGACTAAGATCTGTGAGAATATGCTTGACAAGTTTGCCAGCCATGAGCTCCCCGAGTGGATTTTGAGCTGGCTGAAGAGAACATCACAAAAGAAACAGAACAGGAAGAGCAAGGCAGTCAAGTCCACACTAAGCTGCCAAGTTTTTATACCTCCTTCTTGAAATGCATATTGGAAAAGAGAGGCATCAGAGCAAATGAGCAATTTGCTCATGGTGGCCTTTGAGTGTCCAGGAGAAAATAATTACAACACTGTGCTTGTAGGCTTGTCAAAACCCCTGTCAGTCTTCAGTGAGTCTTGACTGAAGTCTGAAGGTCAGGTCTTCTTCTCTTTCATGGGAAACAGGTGCATTCAGTGCAGTGATGAAGAAGAGATCACCAAGTCAGAGAGAGTGCTTTGTCTCCAAGAAGTTGCTTTGAGCACACAGTGGTTCTTGGCTTGGCTGAGAAAGCCAGCCTGGAGCCAGAGGGGAAGCAAAGCAGGACAGTCAGAGTCCCCTGTTTGTCATGTTGGCACAGGACACGGTGTTTCCACGGGCAGGGATTTAGAGAGGACTGGCACACTCAGTGCAGGCCAGCTCCTCGGTCTCTGGTGCACTGAATTGCCAGATGTCCCCAAAGACTTGAACAACTGGAGGGTTATGTCCTGCTCTGAGTGCTGCAGGGGCTCCAGAGAGTTTGGGCCACCCAGCTCTGCCCCACCAAAGTTATGGCAACTCTCCTCCTCTGCTTCTTGATTGAACTCCTCTGCTCTTTCTCATGGGACCCTCTGGGGGCTGCAGGTGGGGCTGAATGTGGGTGTGGAACCCCAGGGTTCCTCTCCTCAGCGGGCAGAGCAGAGCTCACAGGTGATGGGGAGGTTCCAGCAGCTGTGCAGGGCTTGCTGCCTTGGGCCCTGTGTGTGGGTGTCCCCTCTCACAGCACCAGCTGCCACTGTCACTGCAGCTCTGCCACCCCTGCCACCTCACAGCCGCTCTGCTTTGTTTCCTCCATGGGGGCATTTACAACAATTTGTGAAGGGTTTGGTTTTGTCCACTGAATTTTATTATGCCAAATTTAAAAAAAACCCAGTCCTCTCTTCTTCTTTCTTTTTTTTTTATAGGAGCATTTAATGTTTGTCCACCTAAAAGAAATAACCTTTATTTTTATTTTATTTCCCTTTAAAAAAAAAACAACTTTGCTTTTAGCAAACAAAACCAAAAGCCCTTATTTTTTCAGGGCTTATTTTGCATTTGACTAAGCCTCAGTACTTTCTGTGAAGAATAACTTAGCTGAAGGAAAACATCTCAATAGAAGCTTCTCGACCTGAGTTTTGCACAAGCCACCCTCAGTCTGTGCAGTTGCCCTTTGCATCCACATGTTGCCCCTGCCATGGTTTGTTTGCTGTTTTGCTGAGCCATCCGAAGTGAGTCCTTTTTTTTTTTCTTTTTTTTCTTCCTACAAACGGTTCCTTCAGAGCAGATTGTTTTAGACATCTCCTGAGAAGTCATCTCTCCTGGCTCCCTCTCCCTGGCTGCACGCTTTTGCAGTACTCCAGGAAGGAACACGAGCTCCCTTTTTTAGAGCCCTTTGTAATGGATCCTTTTATGCCTGGCCTCCTATTCTGCAGCACGGCTGCTTTTATGGCAGCGCCTCCCTCACAAAGCTGCTTCCTGACAAGGGATCCTACCGGGATTTGGGGGATTTGGAAAGCACAGTCTGTCCTGCACGCCCCCAGGCAGCCCCAGGATGTTCCAGTTTTTCACCTGCCAGGATGTTCTCCAGCATCCTCCGCAGTGCTGCCAGCAAGGGACGAGCCGGGGCAGGAGGGATGAGGTGTCCCACAGGGACAAGGGGGTGTTGTGTCCTGGTGGCTTCGTGGGGCTGGACTTTGAGCAACCTGTCAGCCCTCAGCTCCTTGCAGGCCCTGGGAGCCTCTGGAGCCCTTCCCCTGTGCTTTCAGCATGCTCCATGAGTGTCCCCAGGCCTGAGGTGTCCCCAGGTTGAAGGTGTCCCCAGGCCGGAGGTGTCCCCAGGCTGGAGGTGTCCCCAGGCCTGAGGTGTCCCCAGGCTGGAAGTGTCCCCAGGCCGGAGGTGTCCCCATGCCCCAGGAGCTCTGTTCACAGCACATTAGCCAACAGGAGTCCTGGGCTCTGGCAGGTTTTCCCATTGTGCTGAGTGGGTGAAGATGAACTCGGTCAAAAGGCTGCCAGCTGTGTGTCCTTCTGTCCTCTCCACAGCTCGGGGCCTTCTGCCCAGAGCCCCTGAGGCTGGTGAGCTCTGTGAGGCTCTGTCCCTGCTGAGGGTGGCAGGGGGCCATGGCAGGAGGGCCAGGCCTGTCCCTCAGCAGCCCTGTGATACAACAGTGCAGGAGGCCAGCCTGTAATGAGCCCCACCGAGGTGTATCTGTCTCTGAGGGTGTCCTGCATTTATCAAAAATGGCTTAATAATAATTGCCAGACGGCTGATCGGGTGTGCTTTGGAAAACAGGAAGTTTGAATTAAAGAAAAAATAACAAATTATATGAAACAGTGCAGAGATGCAGGAGAGCCCCTTTACCCCTTTACACCTGGCTAAGGCACCCCAAAAAGCATTGAGAGGGTTTCTGCTCGTTCTTAAATACACAGCTATCAAGGAGGGCTTTTCTGGGGGCAAACTGCCCAATAGAAACAGCTACAGGCTTTGAGAAACTTCTCAAAGATCCAACTGGTGCCCCTGTGCTGGCACTGGGCCAGCCACGGGGAGAGAAACACAGAAAGTTCTGGGGTTTCTCCTTTACAAGTTCAGAGGTGAAGTGAAACTCTCCTCCCTGATGTGGAAAACATCCACTTGGTTGTGGGGATACAATGCAACGCTGCTGTGTTTGTCCTGCAGGCTGACCATCCACGCCGAGTGCCCCATGCACCTGGAGGACTTCCCAATGGACGTGCACGCCTGCCCCCTGAAATTTGGGAGCTGTAAGTACCCCCAGCAGCCTCTGCAAGGAGGTGGTACAGAGCTGAAGAGCAGTCCTTTGCGGGGCTGGTGTCACACAGTATTTTTTTTACAGAAATATTCATTTTTGCTAATGATAATGTGACCAAAATTTTTTCTCTGATGTCTCCTGCATGCAATTCCTACTGTCACTGAGCAAGTCTGAGCTCTGTTTAGGCTTACAGGATGGGTTAGACACCCATGCTTTAAATTTATTTAGAAATTATTTAGAAATTAAATTTATTTAGAAAATGCCAGGTGGGAATTGGTTTCTTCTCCCAGGTAACAAGGACAGGATGAGAGGAAATGACCTTAAATAGTGCCTAGGGAGGTTAGAATGGATATTAGGAAAAAACCTTTTCACTGTAAGGGTTGTCAAGCATTGGAACAGGCAGCTCGGGGAAGTGGTGGAGTGACCATCCCTCAAAGTGTTCAAATTGTGTGGTTTGGGCACTTGTGGACATGGGCTTGGCCGTGCTGGGTTAATGGTCGGGCTTGATAATCTTAGAGGTCTTTTCTAATATCAACGATTCTATGATTATAAATCTGAGTTGTGCTTCTCCTCCATCACAAGGAGATGCTGGGGGGACAGATTTGGGACAGCAGTGGTCCTGCCAGTCCGTGGAGAGCCTGAAATACCTGGTTCCTCTGGCTCCATGCTCCAATGGAGCTCACAAACCCCTTGGCCCTCCACAGTCTGTGAGGCAGGCTGCTCTCAAGGGAAAGGCTTGGAAACTCTGGGAATCTCAGTCCCGGCAGCCAAGGGTCCTGGCTTAGGGAAGATTTGCAGGCTGCTGGTGAGTTGAAAGCTGCTCCCAGACTCCCAGACTTGAAGCTGCTCAGCTGCTTGGGCTCCCCATAGGAGTTCCCTTATCTCTCCCATATGTGAGTTAAATTTCATTCGGTTTTTTTCCTGAAGTGAGTGGAAGCCAAACCCCGAGACCCTGGTTCACCCATGATGTGAAAATGAACATCCTAGTCTGGCTCTGCCTGGATTCTTTCCCAGGTCCAACAAACTGAGTACCACTTTTAGTCTGTATTTGTGTCAGATGAGAGAGTTTTTCACCTCCAGCTAAAGAATGAGCCCACACCAGTAACCCCCAGAGAAACCCCAACTTTCCCAAACTGACATTTCCTTCCTGTAGCCATTTGGGAGCTAACTGAGGACAAAGTTGAAAAGTTTGATTGGCAGGAGAGGAAATCATATTTATCATGTGCATCTGCACTTCTGCCTCATGACAAACTGTACCCATGAAAGAGGATTATTCAGAAATACTAAAATAAAGCTGTTTCTTAGGCAGCACCTAATTAAATGTAGAACTCATTGCCACAAGACATCACTAAGGCCAGTAAAATAGCAAGCCTCAGAGAAGGATGAATTATTAATGTTAATTGACCTTGTGAGGAGGGATATCAAATCTCATACCTCAGGCCTAAACTCTGGGATTATGACAAGACTTGCAGGAAGGCAGATTATTCCACATCTAATTGCTTATAATGTTTCTTGGTGAGGAAAAGAGATTAATCTGTGTATTTCTGCTGGAACACCCTTTGGGGTTATTTTTTTTTTACTGATTTGACCTCTGAATGATAAGAGTTTTGAGACAAGGAGCTCAGAAAGCTGCCCCTGGTTAACATTAATGTGACTTCTTCTAAAGCACACGCAGCATCCAAGCTCACCTCTCCTGTTGGAGTGGGATTAAACCAGTGTTTTCACTAAAAAGCCATCGACAGCTGGAAGCTGCTCATTTTCAAGATGCCTAAAGTGGGTCAGATTTGCAATTAGAAGGACAATGCCAGTGCCAGGCCCTTGCTGCTCAAGATGCTGAGTTTGCCTCACAGACCATTTTCTGCTGACTTCCACAAGTGGCTCAGCAGTGGCCGCCTGTCCCTGGGCCACCAGGGCAGCCCCCGAGGGGGAGAGGCAGAGAATTTGTAGGAGAATTAAGGGCATCAGGCATTCCAGAGAGCTTCAGCTGCCCTCCTGCATCATCCCTCGGGCCAAGTGCAGTGAAGGGATGGCTTTGCCTATCCCCCTGCTCCCTGGAAGATGAATGTGCGCTGCAGAGAGCTGTCCCTGAGCTATCACAGGACATTTGTACAGCAGCTGTCCGACACTGGGGGAGCAGGAGATGTTGCTGAATTTACCAGCTCCTCTGAAAGTCCACGAGCTGTCCCTGTTTGGATCGGGTTTTGCATTGCAAACGAGGCATTGAGCAGAACCGAAGCAGCTGCCTGGCATTAAACATGCTCCAAGCATCCATGCCATGCCTGTGTGACATCAGATACCCTTCTGTCCCAGGCTAGCACATATACAGGGAACTGAATTATCAGGAGTGATGGCAATGGAGCCTTTTGTAGGCTGAGAGTGGCAGTGGCTGGGCTGTGACTGTGGAGCAGGAGGTGTTCCCATCAGGTGCAAGAGCAGTGGCAGAGCTGTACGAAGCTCTGAAGGAGGATGGAGGGCTCCAGAAGCATGTGGAGGGCTGGAAGGAGGGGTTGGAAGAGCAGAGTGTTGCACATGGGGTGAGAGGTGCCAGCCTGCATCAGAAGTGCTTAGGCAGCACTCTGGCCTGCTGAGAAACATTGGCTGATCATCAAAACCACTCCCAAAGCTTTGCACAGCCCCTGCTTAACACTGAACAGGTTTGCCAAAACCCACAGTGCAGGGATAACAGTGGTCATTTTAGCAAGGTCACAGAAATGTGGTTTGCTCAGATCACAATCTTCCACAAAGCAGGAACTGAGATGTTTATCTAGAAAACCCGACACATTGCTTAACCTGACCCCAGCCAACAAATTCCTTCAGGTCTTTACCAGGAGAAGGTGGTGGGTAAAAATGAACTGAAGGCTTGGTTTAGGGAACGTGGTTCTTACTTAAAAAGCTGGTGCAAGTTGGTATGGACAGGAATTTTGGGCATTATGGGGAGAAACAGCTCCTTGCAGAGTCTGGAGAGACTCAGTTTTTGAATAACCACAGAACTGGAAAAACCAAGAGCACTCTTGAGAGGGGGGCTGGCTGTGGGGACAGAGCAGGGGCTCGGTCACAAACACAGGAAAAAAGCATTTAGGTGTGAGAGGACACCCCCTCCAAACCTGAGATACTTGGAGAGGTTTGCTTTTGAGTAAAGGTAAAAGACTTAAAACTTTTTAACTGAAAATTTAGCCCCATTTGCATTCAGCTTTAGTTGCCAGCTGCTGCCAGCAGGACTTTCCCTGTCCCTGGCATGGCAGGGCTGTGGCTGCCCTGCTGCCCCAACATCCTGCTGGCCTGGATGCCTTCCTGTGTTGTCCCTGCTTGGAGCCAGCCCTTGCAGAGTCAGCACGTCACGGGGACAGCCTGTCTCTCAATGACAGAGCTCTGCCCCTCTGCAGCTCCCTTCCAAAAACCCCAGCTCGCTCCTGCTCATTTGATTTAACAGTTGTTGATCTGCCTTGGTCTCTGGCCATGCTTGGCTGTGCTCAGCCATGTGGCTCTGAGAGATGCACAGCAAAGATTAATTTGGCTACAGGCTAATTTTGGTATATTTTAGGTCAGGCACGAGCACAGACCTTCTTCTCCCTCCTCTGCAGATGCCTACACCAAGACAGAGGTGATCTACACCTGGACCCAGGGGAAGGATAAATCTGTGGAAGTGGCCAAGGGTGGATCTCGCCTGAACCAGTATGACCTGCTGGGCCATGTGGTTGGGACAGAGATGGTTCGATCCAGCACAGGTATTTGTGGGACCACGGTGTGGGCTGAGCTCCTCCTGGGATCAGATGGACTCATGGGCTTGGAATGCCACCATTTGGAATGATTATAGAGGCACTCCAGGACCACAGCACTTCCTTAGCCAGGAGAATACGGCTGGTGACATCTTCAGCAGTCACCAAGAGGCAGCAAAGAGTTTGTTTTTCAGTGGTTTCCACTGAAAGAGCCTTACTGCCCACAGCCTTTAGGAGAACTGATCTCAAGCATCACAAAATGATCTGCTGTGTGGAAAATGTGCCCCGTGTTGTCCAGCTGGTTTGTGGTGCTGTGGGTTCATTTGTCTTGGATTCCTTTCCAACCCCTCAGGAAAGCACTGCAGGCAGGGGAGGCGAAGGCAACATAATGTTCAGTGTGGTTTTCACTGCATCTGCTTGCACAAATATTATCATAACTAATAGAAGATTATCCCAAACAAATGTTTCCTCTGATTAATGACCAATATTAATCATCTTTCTCTCCCATCTGCTGCTCCTCCCTTCCCCTCTGAATCCAGGTACTGATAGCTTCTGTTATCTCATGTGTGTCTCTCATATTTCTTTTATTTTCCCTTTTATTTTTTCCTTCTCTATGCACCAGTAGCTCTCTCATTTGAGGATATTTCCTCTCTGGTGCACTTGATTTTAATAGTGTCTGTCTGTAACAACTCATTTCACCTCCCTTGGGGAAATGTGGGGAGCCCAGGGAACTAAATGTCATAATATCTGGCCCATCTCTCTACTTAAGCCGTAGTAAAATGTACAGATGAATAACCTGGAGTGGTAAGAAAGCTGCTAAAGGCTCCTGCGCGTAATGATTTAGCAGAGCCACGCTCACAACATAAAGGCACAGTAATCCAACAAAATACCCAAAGCTTTTGGGGGGAGGAATAGGATGTTGAGGGAAAATAGGGACAGCTGCCTCTTCAGTTCACAGGTGACACCTTTAACAGCAGAACTTGCCTTGATTTTTGAGATGGTTACAGTGAGGGAAGGTGGGATGTTTTCAGGATTGTCAGAGAAAATAAAATCCTGTGTCCTGAAATGCTATCAAAGCACTGTTAGGGTGTCTCCAGGCTGAAGGGATCTTCCCCACAGCTTGGTTTCCTGGGATGGGAGCAGGGTCAGGAGAGACCCCCAAGGGCCCCTTGTGCCTCAGGCAAAACAACGGAAGATTTCACTGCCCAGTTGTTGACACCGGTTTGTTCCACACCCGTTTTGTCGTGAATTAAAGACTCAGAGAAGTGTTTTGAAAAGACAGATGTGATGTGAAAGCCCCCTGGGCTGTGCTGGGGCACACACCTGGCATGGCACAGCAGCTGTGAGTGCCTGCTGCACCCCTGCACCCCGAAATCCCACTAAAAACCGGGAAGTTCGTTCAGGGCAGAGCTCTGGAGTGGTCAGCTGAGCTGGGCAGCTCCGTGGCTCAGCAGCCCTCCCTGGCTGTCTCTGCAGGGGAATACGTCGTCATGACCACGCACTTCCACCTCAAGAGGAAGATCGGGTACTTTGTGATCCAGACCTACCTGCCCTGCATCATGACTGTCATCCTGTCCCAGGTCTCCTTCTGGCTCAACAGGGAGTCCGTCCCTGCCCGCACCGTTTTTGGTGAGTCTGGGGGCACAGGGCATCCTCTCAGCGTGGGGAGGAAGGGAAATAGGGAGGGAAATACACTGAGCAGCAGAGCTGGTCTTTGCCAGGCCCTGAGCAGCATTTCTAAGCTGCTGGCCATTCCCCAGGCTGGCTTTCAGTGTCTTCCCAGTGAGCCTGCTCCCCCCAAATCACTCCAAAAATACTCCTGGCCATGTCTCTGCTACAAGCCGTAAATATTAACAGTAATCAAGGTATTGATCATCTAATTACGTGCATTTGGCTGTGTCCCCTTATCTGTGTTGGCTTTAGAGCTGAGCAGTGCATAGGTACACGGGGAGGCATTTAAAGCCCTACCTTTGAAATTGCTAATGTGCCCCTGGTCACAGCTCCACATAACAAGTTCCTGGGCTGAGGCAGCATAACTGCATGGTGAATATAGTGTTATTATTTCCTTCAGCTGCTTGCAGATCCTCTCACCGAAGCAAAGTGCCAGGCTGGCACTGCACATATATTAATAGCTTTTACAAGCATTTAATAACAGGATTGCTTTGTGCTTTCCTGTCAAGACCTTTAGTTCAGGATCTGCACAGGCACGCTCCCAGAGCAGGTGTGATGCTGCAGGATTGTATATCCTGGAAGTAACACTGCCCAGCAGATTCCACTTAACAGAGAGGATATTGGACAAAAGTCCCCAAGCAAAGAGGAGATATGTGGTATCAAATGTGATTCCCTCCTGTGTTATCCTGAGAACTGCAGTGAAATAAGTTTCCTCAAGCAGCAGCTCAGATTGAGCAGGCAAGAGCTGACTGAAAAATTAAAACCTACCTGTGTGACAAATGTCTCTGCTTCCAAATTGCCTTGCTTTCCTATTAAGAAAATAATGAGAACTCCAATTGTTTATTTCTTTTTTTTTCTGCCCCTCAGAAAGTATTGTCAACAATATTGAATTGAAACTCTTAAATTACCAGGAGTATGGCTTAAGGAAACTGAAAATTAGTCAATATTTTTATAATGTTTTTAATGCATTTTTAATTGAAAAGCACATTATTGGGGAAATGGATGGTAATGGTTGCTTGCTTTAATGAAAAAAGCTTTAAAAGACATTTTGCAACAGATCATTTGTTTAAGATAATTCATTGTGACATTTATTCTGGCAGCTTGGGCCGCTGACAGCAGGACCCAGGATCCCAGGTGTCCATCCATGCAGGTCACAAGACACTATTCCTAAAACCCTGAGAGAGCAGTGTTGGATGAGTGGCCAGTTTCTGACCCTCCCCAAGGTTCACCATCATCCAGCTCTTTTTTCACTGTTATTTTATTATTTTTATTTTGCTGCAAAAGCAACTCGAGGCTTCTCCATGACATATTCCACGTGAGCCGCAGCTCATAAAGCATCGTGCACCTTGCCCTGCCAACAGATGAGGAATGCAGTGCAGGTGCCTCCCTGTGAGCTGGGAGTCTTATGGCGAGCAAAGATCTAGTCTCTGGAGTTTGGGGAAGGTTAATCTCATCCTAATTAAGATGTTTACCATTGATTGTACTCAAAACTTAACCAGAATGATTCCCTGAGCAACCTGAAGTTGGCCCTGATTTGAGCAGGGGTTGGACAAAGTGTTGCCCAGAGCAGCTGTGGCTGCCCCATCCCTGTGAGTGTTCAAGGCCAGGCTGGAGGGAGCTTTGAGCAGCCTGGGATAGTGAAAAGTGTCCCTGCTTGTGGCAGGGGGTGGAACCAGATGGTCTCCAAGGTCCTTTCCAGCCCAGGCCATCCTGTGATTTTATGATTCCATGAACTTGACCTCCTGCCGGCTTGGCCTGTTCTGTTATTCCATGAATTGCACTGAGGACTAGTTCTGGGTAAGACTCCCTTAATTACAGCGGGAATGTGGTTCAGGAGGTGGCTCTGACTTTTACGTGAAGGGAGCGTGTCTTAGTTTAGGAAGACAGGAGTCTGCCAGGGAAAGCTGGAGCTTCCCTTGGAAGGGAGAATGTAAACTCCCTCCCTCCAAATTATTATAATTTTGAAATTAAGGGGCTTTCAGGCAAAGATGTGGGAATAGGAATAACAGTTCTTTACTAGAAATATGAAAAATAAAAATGTAGTAGAACAAAAGAAGCAAACAAACTAAAAAAGAAAACACTGACAGAGTCACAGAACACAACCTGACCCCCTGTTGCTCAGGGTGTTGGTGTCAGCCCAGCCCACCCCTCCTGCAGGGACAAATGTGGTTCTGTTGGAGCAGAGATGATCCTGGAGAAGGGCCCAGTGGTGCTGGGATAGGTCTGGTCTCCCTCTGGGAATCCAGTGCAGACAGGCTGTGCTGCTGTTCTGAATCCCAGCTTTGATCCAGGTGGGAATGCTGGGCTCCTCCCCCTGGGTGGAGCCTCTCCCCATGGGATGATGGAATTGTCTCAGCCCTGCAGTGAGCCTGGATGGCCCATGGACAGCAGATCTGCCCTGGAAGGAGGATGGGTTATAGAAGAGATAAAGAATGTCATTACCATTCAGGACAGCTCATGTTACCACACGTAGAACTCCAATTGCTTCAGAGGGCTTATAGCAAAGTTTATTGAAAGACAGATTCTTTTTATACAGTGTTTCAGTACAATGAATAGGATTGGTCCTTTAGGGCATCACCTTTCTGTAAACACATCTACCAGTAAACAAGTTAGAAAAACACCAGGTGTCAGGAGGACAGGATCTACAAAATTGTTTTGAGTTCCTCTTTATGATTTCCCAGGCCAGACTGGAAATGTTCTGTACTTGTACTGTTCTGCCTGGCTTTCCCACAGGCCTCAAGCTTCTGCCTGGAGCCTAAGAATCCATGTTCTGACCACTGTCAGTTCCCACATAAAGAACATGGTTTTAACAGCTGGGCCATTAACAGAACACACCCATCCCCTCCCTCCTGGAGTTATGGGGAATGGGTCATAGAAGAGAAAAACACCTCCCCAGGCGGTTTCAACAGACAGCAATAGGACACATGCTTTTGGTTCCATCTTGCATTGCAACCCAAGACAGGGTGGCAGCTGTTTTGGGAGAAACGTGTACAAGTGCACGCTCTCACCCCATCCCTGCATCCTGCTGTGCCCCCACAGGTGTCACCACGGTGCTCACCATGACCACACTAAGCATCAGCGCCAGAAACTCGTTACCCAAAGTGGCGTACGCGACGGCCATGGACTGGTTCATAGCCGTCTGTTATGCCTTTGTGTTTTCTGCGCTGATCGAGTTCGCCACCGTCAACTACTTCACCAAGCGCAGCTGGGCCTGGGATGGCAAGAAGGTGCTGGAGGCCCAGGAGATGAAGGTCAGCCAAGGCTGGGGGGCAGGGGGTGGGGAAGAAACGCTGCACGAGGGAGCTGTGCCCGGCACAGCAGTGGGTAACGTGCAGCCCCGCAGCACTCGGGAGGCTGGATGCTACTCACTGCCTTCCCGGCCCAGGTCCTGACTGCAGCGGTTCTTGAGGGTTGGGGAGGAATGGCCTGGGGAGGAATGGCCTGGTCGGTGTGCTTAGCTGGAGGGAAACACCCAGGCATGGCTGCTGGCTCTTCCTTCTGTCCTCTGTAGGGCTGTTTGCCAGAGGGAACATGGGGGCATCCATGCTTTGGGTTTGCTCCGCTGGTGGTCTTGTGTCTCCTTCCTTTTCTCTCCAACCCCAACCCAAACCCCAACCCAACCCTCCCAAACCCATGAACCAACCCAACCCAGCCCTCCAACCCCATTCCTTGTCGCTAGCATGCCAAAAACCCCAAACATGCCCCAGGACATGCACTGAGCCGTGTCCCCTGGCCAGCTCTGTCACTGGTGCCATTGCCCACAGCTGCCAGCAGCTGCTGCTCTGTGAGCCTGGGCACTGAGGCTGGGTGTGGAGCCAGCAATCCCAAACGCCAACTGGCAGCAGATTAATGCTTGGCATCACCCACGTTTTCCCTCCCCACTCGGGATCAGCCTCTCTGGCAGCTTCATCCTGACAGGCTCTGCTACCCCTGCTCGTGCCCCCCTCCTTCTGAACTGATTTAATCTTGGCTGTGCAGAGAAATCGCTTACTGTAGCATGCTGCTCCTTGTTTATATTTATTGAATCAATTTGAAAATCAGCTTTGTCCTTGTTCTTGGTTCTGGAGCCTTTATATTTCTCTCCTTTGCATTTTAATGTGTTGTTGGAAGTTGTTGTGGGGCTGTATGTTAAACACCTGACAGAATTGCAGCAACTTTTGGGAAGACAGCAGCCAGTCATCCTCTGGTGTGGAGGTCAAAGAAGGTGAACGGAGCCATCACTGGGTGCTGGATGCCTCTCTCTTGTCTTTCTTGGACTCTGTCTATCTGTTTGCTTTTGCAGCTGTGGTCTGAGCAGCAGACTCATGGCAGAAAGCGTCCAGAGGGGGTCAGGTGATGGCCTTCCCCTTCCACCACGAACAGTGATGCTAACCTGGCCTCTAGAGATGAGAGAAGCCTTTTCTGAGTCGTTGGCATGACTGAAGAGTCAGGACAGGTCCTCAAAGCCGTGGTGTCCCTTCCAGGAATGGGCAAATTAGCACAAAGTCAGGATTCACACAGCCTTGGGCAATTGTGTGAACTGGGCAGAAAAAGCAGGAAAGGCTCAAAAGCTGCAGTTTATCTTAGAAGCAGCGTGTTCCTCAATTTATTCACTGACCCAGCACTGCAAGACTAACAGTGCTGAAACAATAGGGTAAGAGCACACAGAATGTTCCTGCACATGATAATCAAACAAGAGAAAACAAAGCAGGAGCGGGAATGTTTCAGAGGGGGAGTTCTCCGTGACTTTGCTGCAATTGGAGAATCAGGAAGGGCTCCAAATTTGTGGATGCTTTTTCAAGCTATCTCTGATCTTTACTGAAGAAGCAAGCTCACTCCCAGTCTCTGCAGCTCAGTGAGCTCCCTGAAGAGTGATGGGCTTTCAGGGAGCTTAGGAATACGATGTGTCAACATATTTGCTTTTCATCTTTATTCCAATGAGTATTTCCAAGCAGCGAATTTGCTACGCAATGGAGGTGCCTCATTGGCTCAGTTTCTGCCTTTAATTAGCTCCTCTTGAAACAATTGACAAGCCAGGTGGTTGAAACCAAAAAAGAAAGGAGAGGCAGAAGAATAACTTTGGCATTTTAAAGTGTTTGTACCAAGAGTGAAACTGCCAGTGACAAGGCCGAGCCCTGGTCTCTGGAGATCCTTCTCCCCAGCCAAAAGTAATGTTCTTTACTGGTGTGATGGCAATGATCCTCACTCCAGGTTTGATTGCATGAACATGAAAAGAAATTGCTGTGGACAGCAGCAATGCTTTCCATCCCACTTGGCCAAAATCACAGCCATGGAAAAGCTGCTGGTTGCTGACAGACACCCCCAGTGTGTTTATTCTTTTTTTTTTTTCTCTCCTCAGCCAAACCATTGGTTTAGATGGGAGCACCTGGGGTTTTTTCAGGTAGCATCTAAAACATTGGGCTGATCTTGGTGAATTGCTGGTCTCTGCATCATTAAATCATGATGATGTTCTGGCTGTAACCACCGTTGGTTCTAGCTGGGAGCTGCTCTACACTTTCTCTGCAGTTCTCCAATGAAAAGCAGGAAGATATCACCATAGAGGTCACTAAAAACTCCCTTTATCCTGCACTCTGATAAGGTTTGACTAATGTTTCTTGGACCCAAAGATTTTCCAGGCCTTTCCAGCCTGCCATCAGTAATTGCTAACTGTAGATGAAAAGTTTGTTTTCTTTTTGTATGGTAAAGTGGCTGCAACCAGCCTAGAGGTGCAGATCAAATTGGAGAGAGGTACTTGAGTCCAAAGAGAAAAACTTGTTAGGAAAGGAAAGGTGGTTTTTAAAAATAAAACATCATCAGGAGGAAGGTGTGAGATGGCAGAGAGGAGTGAGAGGTCAAAGAGATTGAAAGATGGGTGGGTTCAGTGGCCAGAAGCTCCCAATCTCCAGCATCCTCAAAACATCCTGTTAAAAGGATCCACTGCAGGACAGAAGGGCTGTGTCTGGACAGAGAGATCCATCCACCATCCCAGCCACAAGAATGGCCACCTCTGGAGCCACCAAAAGGTCACTTCTTGAGTGGCTGTGACAGTGAGGACCCAAAGAGAAAACAAGCAACGGTGACTTTGCTGCTGGGAAACTGCGAGGATGACATCGACCAGTGAGTTTACCACAAAAAGTGTTGTCTGTTCCTCAGGATGGAAGATGATTTGGATTTGTGGAAGACATTTAAACCCATTTCTGCCTGCAATGCCTTGTCTGTGCATAAAACCTGATCTAGCTCTGTGTCTGTGCCTGAATGACATTGCCCTGAAATTCTGGGTGCTGAGAAGCAGCAAAACCAGTACAGGTATCTGCAGTCAGACACATAAAACCAGAACATGCTTTGGATGGAGCAACAATTCTGGATCTTTAGGGTTTTTCTAAGACAAGAGCTCTTCAGTGCATGGTGAGGTTAGGTCCAGGCTTTTAATGTACTTTTACTAAGAAAAACATGCATGAGGTGCCTCTTCTACTGGCTGGGTAAAGCCTGGCTTTTTGTGGAACCCACTCTCCAGCACTTCTCACGTTTGCCCTTTGATCCAGCCCCCTTGGGAATCATTTTTCTTTTTCCTTTGTTTCTTTCCATTTGTGGCATCTTTGTTACAATCCTAGAGGAACTAGAACCAACCTTGACAGGCCACTATTTTCAACCAGGCTGAAGTCTTTAGGGCTTAGGATGGTTCAGACCCTTCTCTTTTTTTGTCTGCTTCACTATGGTCAATATGTTTTTGCTGGGACTTTCCCCTTGCTGGTCATGCTCTGCAGCCCATGTGTCCTTTGTTCCTGGCACTTGCTATCTCCATGATTTCCATGAGGATCTCAGAGCTCTTTTCCAAGCTAATGGATTCTGTGATAACACTGCAAGTGATTTATGTCCTCAGCACCTTCAGTACAGTCCATGAATCATTCTCCAGCAGCGTTTCACCCTCTTTCTCTCATCACTGTGTGGTGTGCTGGGCTGATAATTTAATCCACCCCAACCTTCCAGCCTCTTTGTCTGGTGATCCAGGGAGCATGAGATGATTGGGATCAGCCCCATGTCATCTGAATGATCAAGTCTCTGGAGAAGCTTTGGCTTGGTGTGGGGGAGGAGTGATCCCTTTGCTGCAATATCAACTGCAGCTGCTGGGCTTTGAGTCATGGGATACAGGTATATCAGAGACTGGAGCTGCTTGAGGGTCATTGAAGTGACTTTCCTCCAGAATGACAAGTGGCAAATACTTGGATTTCCCAAGTTCTGCAGACACTGGTGACTTTCAGAGTTGTCTGTCAGAGGCACGGTGCTTCCAATCCGAATTTCCTCCTGCCAAGGAGCTGGTACAGAGAAATAAATCTCAAGCAAGTCATAGACAGAAGCAGTAGTTCCCATAATTTAGATGTGCAGTTGTTAGTTCCTCAGCAGAGAGGCTTGAAGACAAGAATATTTAGCAAAAATACTATTATTTTGCAGTGTGTGTGTTGCTTGTCAGACTGCACTACCTAGGGAACAGGTTTATCTCTACCCCAGATTTTGCAGTTTTTCCCTCAGGAGAGCAGCACAGGGACATCTTTGTGCAGCAATTCAGTCTCCCTGTGCCTCAATGGGGCCCTCAGTGCAGGAATTGCTTTGCTAAATAATTGTTTAAAATAGGAGAAGTCTTCCAAACAAATGTGAGGGTTCCTCCTGTTTACCCACACTTTCCTCCTGCTTCAGGAGGATGTGGAATTCCTCACTGATGAAGGTGCAGGGTGAGAGCTGGGAGTTACTTAGCAGCTGACAGCAACAAGCACATTTTGCTTTGTTTGACTGTCAAAATCTTGCCTGAAACACTTATTTATAAAGCAGAGCCCAGCAAACAGGCTGACCCGGTTCCTCTGACATCTCAGGGGCATGGAGATGCACACACGGAGAGCACACATGTGCCTCGGGGTAGGCAGTGTGGGTGTTCTGGGTGCTCCCAGACCAGGGTGAGAACTCCATGGGCAGCTGGGAAAAGGCCCTGCCTGAAGGTTCCCAAGCCTCTGCTCTACCTGAACAGCCTGACCTGAGGCCCAGGGAAGCCCAAATTGATGCCTGGGGTCTCTGGATCACACTGTTGGGAGCAGCAGCTCTCTGTCACTGCCCACAGCACCCAGATTTGCCTGGTTTTACTCCATTACAGCTGTTTTCACATGGATCCACTTTCTGGGGCAGGGAAGCTGTCCAGGTTGAAAATGTCATGTCACTTGTATTCATCTTACTCCTCTAATGAATGACATGGCTGATTAATGCTAAGATGATCACAGTGCGCTGCCAATTACGCTCCGCGAACAACAATCTGTTTTTCATTTTGTTACTGATTATTAATTATTTTATTGCCTCCTGTAGCTGTGTTAATAAGCAATCATAGTTAAGCATATTTAAGTGTTTTAATAGGTGAAACGTCTTTAGCCCTTTACTTGCTTTTTGTCAGTTCTTTAGCAGGAAAAGTTCATCTGCTGTGCAGAGGGAACACGTTAACGTGTGGCTCTAATGACTGCAGAATCAGACTCAGTTAATTGTTAGAGGCCATAAAATACTTTGAACATGGTCCAAACAGTGGTTTAGTCTGGTCTGGACAGAAGACATCTAGACCTCCTCCTAACAAGTTAATTTCTCTAATTGCTGGCATTATTACAAGGCTGCCTGGCTATGGTGTTATTGGAGAGGGGTTTAAAGATTGCACAGAAGGCTGTTTTTAGTGTCCCTCTGAAAATCACGGTGGAAAATTCATTTCCTAAGGTAACCAGGAATATCCATGGTGACTGTAGACACATTTAAAATGGAAGTGCAGCACTGAAAGCCAAAGCTCTGGGACTGTCTCTGCAGAGCAGAGGCTGGGCAGATCTGGCCCTTCCAGCTCCCAGTGCTGCCCAGTTCCCAGGGCAGTGTGAGGACAGGGACGGGTCCTGCAGGCTTCACTCTCCTCCTGAACTGCTTCCCTCATAGGAACATGCATGACCATGCCCAGCAGCCCTAGGAGATGCCTGGGTGAGCCTCACTTTGTGTTTCAGTTGCTTTTGAACAGAAAAGAATTCATCCAAAGGCACACCTTGTTCTGAGTTTAGAGACCAGAGTCCCATCACGAGGCACCGTTGTGCCTGGTGCCGGCTCTTGGTGTAGCAGGGGCACCCCTGGAGTACCTGAGTGCAGATTTCACTCAGTGGCCTTCTCCTTGTAGGCTTGGGTTGCTTTATACAATCTCGGGTTTGTCTCTGTTCTTTTCCTTGCTGAGATTCAAGGATGCCCTGGACTCCAACAATACAACACAGTGCAGCTGTCCTCAGGTCCATGGCAGCAGCAGGAAGATCCCCAGAGTGGTGGCCACACCTGTTCTGATCCCCTTAAGTGCATCTTCTTGCCCACCCATCCTCGTGAACACCTCGACTGTCTGTCTCCAGCATTCACCCTCATCTTTCAGTGCATCACAAGGGCCTCTCTTGCCATTCTCTCTGCATTTTGTCCTCACTGCAGCACACATGCTGTCCCCTGGAGCCCCCATGGGAGGGATTCCCTCACCTCCCATGATTTTCAGCATCCCTGGGGTACGAAGGCAGGAGGAAAGGCTTCCCTCTGCGCTGTAGTGCTGTGTTGAGCATTCCAGAAATCCTGGTTGGTGCAAATGCCTTCCATCTGTTCTGTGTCTTGCCTGGGTGGGTTGTGAGGTGCTCTAAAGGGTTCCAGAAGCAATTTGAACAGCGTTATGTTAAATTGTAAGGTGTTCCTGTGAGGAACTCAGGGCATTGAAATATGGTGCAAAAATACTGCAGTGGCTTAACACGGCTTTTTGCCACCAAAAAAAATAAAACCACGCTGTAATCCTGTGTGCTGTGTCCTCCTCTCACCTGACCCAGGAAGCAGCCAGCCAAGCAGAAAATCCAGTTCTCCCCCAAGGATGACCGCACGGGGTATCATTCCTTTTTGCCATCCTTCTTTCACAAAGGTACATCCCTCCCTCCTTGACCTCCTGCTCCTCACACCTTTCTCCACCTCCTCACCCGGACCCGCAGGTAAACTCAGCGGACAGAACCTTCCCCGTGCCGTTCTCTGCCGCTTCACCTCTGTTTGTTTGTCTGTTTGTCTGTCTGTTTGTTTCCCTCCCACCCTCCCCCTCAGAAAAAGGAGCCGGTGGCGCTGGCCAAGAAAACCAACAACACCTACAACATCGTCGGCACCACCTACGCCCTGAACATGGCCAAGGAGCCCGGGCTGCCCACCATCTCCAAGAGTGCTGCTGTCACTGCCACTGCCACCAGCGTGCCCCCCAAGCTGCCCCGCCTGGAGGAGAAGCTCCCCGAGAGCAAGAAGACCTACAACAGCGTCAGCAAGGTAGACAAGATGTCCCGCATCGTCTTCCCAGTCCTCTTTGCCATTTTCAACTTGGTCTACTGGGCCACCTATGTGAACCGGGAGTCAGCTATCAAGGGAATGATCCCCAAACAATAGAACCGGTCACACAAACCTTCCATCAGTGAGCATCATCCCAGCAGGAGTTCTCCAGGGCTTTCTTCTTTTCTTGTTTGGTTTAATTATTCTTATCGTTCCTTTGATGATACTATTATTATTATTATTATTATTATTATTATTATTATTATTATTATTATTATTATTCTGTCACTCTTTTATAATGTAAACGAAACTGAGATTTTCATTTCATCCCCTATATACTTTGGTTTCCTTTACTTTGATGATGAAAGCTTAAAAAAAAAATAATTTAAGGGATCATAACAAGTTGTGCCTCTAACATCTTAAGTCTGCTGTCACCCATCTGACCAAGTCACCCTGTGCTGCCATCTCCTCTCTGCCACCTCCTGTGGTCCCCATGGTCTTCATGCCTCTGCCATGTCATGCTGTCCCCAGGGCCTGCTGCTCTGGGGCTCCTCCTCCTCCTCCTCCTCTGTGATGGGCTGCCCTGGCCTGGGGGATGCTCCTGGACACCGGGGCTGCAGGCTGGGGCAGTCACTCAGCCAGGCTCCTCTTCAGTGCCTGCCACTTTGTGCTGGGTGCTGCACCTGAGCTGGTCACCTGAAGGGACAAGGGAGCAGCCTGGCATAGGTCAGCTTGTGGGGCAAACCACTGCTGTGGTCCCCAGAGCCATTGCAGGGCTGGCAGCATCTTGCAGGTATTGCAGGTCTTCTTCCTCTCTGTCTTCACCAAACCCAGCTGGTTTTGTCTCTGCAGACAAGAAAGGTCCTGTCTGGCTGGCATCCTGCACTCTTGGGGCAGTTCATGTTAGCAGGAAGTGTGGTTCCTACCAGAGAAATCCTTGTTCTCAGTCAGGAAGTCCAGAGAGAAACTTCCCAAAGCCTTGCAGGAGATGGCAGCTGTGAGGCTGCACACGCTCAGCCTGAGCACTGGACACCACAGAGTTCCTGCTCAGATGGATGGTCCAGCACATTCTCTTATGGCCCCATCCACTCATCCTTCTTAGCAGATCCTCTCTGTCCCAGCCCCTTCATCCTCCTCTGGCTGCTCAGCAGCCCTCACTGCTGTCTCAGTGCTCACAGGTGGATTTAGGCAGGGAAGATCCCCCCTCTGGGGTAAGCCACGCTGATGGGGAGGAGCACAGCTCGTGGTTCATCCCTGCCCCAGTGCAGGATGTTCCCTGTGGGCCCTGCCAGGAGGATGGGGCAGTGGACAGGAGGTCCCCAAGCCTCTCCCTGCCCCTGGTGGGCTGGTGCATCCTCAGCACCACAAGGAAACAGCAGAATGGGCTCTTGGGAAGAGCAGGGTGACACTGCTGTCCCACAGAGCCATGTGAGCCATCAGGTGGCATCCTGCAAAGCAACTGAGGCAAGACCCAGTCTAACACTGCACCCTCTTCCGAGGAAAGCCCTCCAGTGCCTTGGAGATGGCCTTTTTCTCCCTTCCTGACCACCACAGGGGACCCAAACCAGTGTTTGTCCCTTTCCCAGCAGCAGCACAAAGTGGTGACATCCAAGCCCTCCATCCCTGGATCCATGGGCACCCTGTCCTCCTGCGAGGAGGGACATCCTGTGCCTGATGATTCCTTGGGGTACACAGTCCTGCTGCCACAGAGGGGTGCACCTCCTCTTCCTTAGGCCTCCCTCTGACCCCCTGGCTGCCCCCCAGAGCTGCCCCCAGCACGTTTGGGGCTCATGCAGCCAAGCCAAGGCCCCAGCACCCCCGGGGCGATGCCTTCAGCATTGCTGAGAGCTGTGCCAGGCTCAGCTTCCCCCATGCAGGAGCAGGGCTGAGCACAAGGCACAGAATTTGCCCCACCTGGAATATCCATGGGGGCATCAGGATGGAGTGAGGAAGCCCAGGGGGTTTGTCCTGCGGCGTGGGTGGCACTGGTGCATGTCCTGCCTGTCCCTCACCAATCTCACTGGCTCAACAGCAGTGCAGTCACTCCCCCTGCCCACAGCTGGGATTTTTGGAGAGGAGTTTGGAGATGTTTAGCCCAGTCCTGGGGTGTTGAGTCCACAAGCACATCCAAATGGCTGGCAACACTGGGAAGGAGGAACCAGACTCCCCCACTGGTCTGTGCTGCTGCTGAGGAAACCAGCTCTGTCCTCATCCTCTGTCACAGCATCTGCACCCCAAACCATGTCATTTCTACAGTGCCTTTCATCCCCAAGGGCTCTCTGGTGGCCGGGAAGACCCAGGAGCTCTCCCTGTCTGCTGCAGCATCGGGGTGGAGGAGCAGAGGGGAGCCCATCTCCATCTGGGAACCATCCCCAGCCCTTCTGCTGGGCAGGGAGGACATCCTGGCTCCTCTGGCACCTGGTTCTGCCTGTTGGGGCTCCTGCTGCTGCTGGAGCCACCCCACTATGACATCCCAGCTGCCCCATCACTGCCTTGATGTGTCCCCAAGCCCCTCACCCCTGAGGGACCCCCGCATCCCCTCCAGCAGTGAGTTCCCTTCCTGCCACCCTTCTGCTCCCTGGGCTCTGCAGTGGGAAGGTCTATAGCTCTGTCTGTTTTGGAAATGTTTTCTTAAATGAGCTAGATGAAGAGTGTCTCATAAAACATTCATGGCACTATAATACTCAGGCCTAAGTGAATGGAATAGAAACCCCACAACAAGCAAAACCAACACAATAAAATGGTCACAAAGAGTATGTTGTGTTTACTAACGGAATTGCAAGTTTAAATACTGCACCCAGTGGCTTGGCTGACTTAGCTGGCCCTGCTGGTTTCCTCTGCTAGCCTGGGAATTCCCCAAAATCCCTTTGACCCCAGGAGCCACGTCGCTGTCTGTCAGTGCCTGCCTTGCAGAGCTCTCCATAAACCATCAGCTCTTGCCATCAGCTTCTCAGCAGCCCAAAAACCCTGGGGTTGCCTGCCCAGGCCAGGTGGGCTCAGGGCTGTGGGGTGATGCTCAGGAGAGGGGCTGGGCCTCGCTGAAGTGCTGGACACAGCATTGGGGCAGCTCCTGAGCCTCCTCCCTCCCTTCCTGCAGTGATCTGATCACTCTGGATGACCAGGGTGAATTCCTGCCTGTCCCTCCCCTCTTGCACCTCCCCAGGACACTGCCCACTGCTCTGGCTTGCCCCTGACACCCATCTGCTCTTCCAAAAACGATGCCTGATAAAGGCTGCCTTCCTGTGCCTGTGTGAGCACGCCTCGAAAGCCAAGTCTATTCCAAACCAAAGCCTGGCAGGGGCTCCGAGTCTTTTTGCCAGCTGGAAGCAGAAATATGGGCATCCTTTGGTTAAAGACAACAAACCAAACAGGATTTCTAGTTTGGCTTCCAAGCAGGAAAGCATTTTGGGAAGATAGTTATAAATAAGTGGTTTAACATCTCCTGCCAGCAGACATCACAGAGAAGATAATGTTCTTTTTTTATAAAACTGTCAGTGACTCAAATTAGGACTTTTCCTTCCCAGTTAACATGAGGCTGTTGATGGGGGCTTCTTCCAAGTGCTTGCCAGGCCAGAGTTAATCCAGTACCAATTACTAGAGCTCCAGGCTTGCTGTGAGAGCACATAAGGGTTCCATTTTTATAGCTGATCTGTATAGAAATGTGTCTGTATACGACCACTGATAACCCAATCCACTGTTGTGCAGAGACTGGGCACTGTGAACCTCAAGACTCCAGCATTTCTTTTCTTCTGGCAAGGCCCAGACTTCCCTGACTTGATGAGCATCTCCCAGGCAGGAATTGGAAGGCTTTGAGAGTGATCAAAATGATCTGTTGGTCCGCAGTCTTGTCTTGCAGCTCACACCACCTGGGAAACACACAGTGCAGCCCCAGCCTGCAGCTGCATTCCTGCTGGAATTGTCATTTTGGCACTGGTAGCTCACCCCTTCCCTCTTCTGAAGCTGCACGTGGGCAGCAGAGAGCTCAGCCTGGGGAGGCAGGGACAGCTCCTGGGGGTCCCTCAGCAGGCAGGGACAGCAGCACATGGTCACTGAGAGCTCCAGTTGAGCGTCAGCACGGAGAACATCCCTGTGGGGGGACAGGAGAGGGCTGGGGCAGAGGTGGTCCCTCAGTGCCCCCTGTTCTCCCGAGTGCTGATGAAGTTACCCTCACAGAACGTCTTGAAAGCTTCTCAAACATCACCCAGCGGGGCTGTGACACTCAAGACAGAGCTTTCCTGCTCTGCCTTGTGCACCCAGCTCAGCCTAAGCACAGTGCCCCCCGTCCTGACCCCTGCCAGCTCAGTGGCACTGGCAGGGCTCTGGTTTGTTTGCTGCAGGACATCCCTGTGCCAGCACAGCCCGGGTTTGCTGCTCCCAGGAACAAGACTGTCCCCAGCCTGTTCCTGCTAGCCCATCCTAGGGACACCAGGTGCATCCATTTCTCATCCCTGATTTCTTCTGTCCGTGTCTTGGGTTCCTTTCAGCCATCCCTTGGGGAGGATTCCATCACATCCCAGGAAAGGTTTCTCCTGTTGCAGGTCACCTCTCCTCTGTTCTGCTGAGAACCTCTCTGAGGCCTTCAGGACCCCGGGGCTGCTGCCTCTCCCAGGGGACCCAGGGGAGTTCTGCAGCACAGGGTGCTCTCCTGGCAGCCTTTCCTTGGGAAGGGTTTGCCAGGGATGTGCCTCCCTCCCACATTCCTGACCCTGAGAGTGGGGGAGAGCTGGGATGGGGCTGTCACAGCACACAGTGCCAGGCCAGCCCCCACTCCAAGCCCTCTTCCCCAAAATTTACCCCTCCCTGGGGCCACACTTCAGCCCACCTGATCAGACACCTGTGTGGATTTTGCAGACTGCAGAGAAAGATTTCCATGGCTCCTGTTGAGGTTGGGGAGGGATCAACCAGGGCAAAGGACACATTGATGGAAACATAAACGCTCTATTAATATTAAAGTAGGAAGAAAAAACATCCAAGCAACTCACCAACCCTCTCCATATCAAGCTAAACTACTTGTGAAGGTGGTTTTGGCAATAGGCCACAGTACAGATGAGATTGATGGCTTCCAGGTATAAATATTTACTGTTTGACCTTGTTATTGTTCCATCAGCCAAAGGCTTTTACATATCTTTATATATATACATGCATGTGCGTGTATATTTATGCTCACAAACTCTTTACATCTAAACATCAAACCTCTTTGTCTTTGAAAGATAGAATGGCCACTTAATTATTTCACTTCCCCCTCATTCTCTTTGCTGAATCTTCTAGAATGAGGTGAACCCTCTCCTCCGGGCTTTGGGAGGCACAGGGAATAAAGGGAGCAAGGGAGAAGAGGTTTTCCCCACTCTGAGGGCTCAGTGCAGCCTTGTTGTGTGGAGCGAGGTCACTGCTGGCACTGCTGCCCAATATCTTTGAGGAAAACTCAGTCCCCAGTGTCACAGCTGCTCCAACACAGCCCTTGTCCTGCCCTGGACTCAGGGATGTTCCTGAGACAGCTTTTTAACAGCTGAGTGCTACCAGCAGTTGGTCCTCACCCCCTTGCACACCCAGGGAATGTGCAGAGTGGGGTCTCCACCCTCACTCTGCTTCAGGAGGGGGCACAAAACCTGCTGGGACCCACCCCAGCTGTCCCTGGCTGGAGGAACACCTCGGCCTCTCCTGCCTGGCTCAGGGGAGTGCTGCCATTTGACCTCTGCTGGCTGCTGGTCCAGGTGGGATGCAGGGACTCCTGATGGTGTGGTCACTGTGGGAGGTGTCACACCGTGTGATCCCCGTGGGAGGTGTCACACAGGCAGGGCCACACACAGATGTTGGGTGGTCTGTGAGCAGTGGGGCTGTGGTGAGCAGCCCCTGGCAGAGGCACCCAGCCCCAGCTCCCTCAGCAGCACCCCTGCCTCTCCCCTGGCTCAGGAGAAGCATTCAGGCAGTGAACCTGCAATTGCATTTGTAGCTCCTCTGCTCCCTCCTCTGCTGCAGGAGAGGGGCTGTGGCAGTCAGCAGCGAGGGCCTGGGGGTGTCCCAGCCAGGAGAATGAACCATGTCACCAGATCTTGTCCTGGGGCTGTGCCTGCCTCCCCGCACAGGAATCCGTGCTGCTTTACACAGTCTTGGGTTGGGGTTGGTCCCAGCACTGGGCCTGTCATCCTTCACCACAAATGGAGTGATGCTTTTGCTCGTGAAGCTCCAGGATGCTGCAGGCCGAAGCTGGGCGTGTCCAAATTTCAGGAACACTGAAATGAAACTCACACCTCGGCTGGTTTAGAAAACTCTCTCCTTAAATTCAAATCTGACTCCAGTATTTATAGATATGTACAGAGGTCAAGAGATTGGCTGCACAGGTCGCCACCTCTTCAGCCTGGATGGTGGACATCACCATCAACCATTTCTTCTCTCACAGGAGAAGGATGTAAACATTTTAAGAATAGATATTGTTTTCATGAACCTGCGTGAAAAAGTTCTACAAAAAGACAAAAAGACAGAAAGCTCAGGGCAACACTAGGACCAAACATGTTCTGGCTGCTCTGTCCTGTTCTTCAACTCTGCTTCTCCCTTCCCTCTTCCTCCCTGCCCTGTTCCTCAGTCCTGTTCCTCCCTGTCCTGTTCGTCCCTGTCCCTTTCCTCCCTGCCCTGTCCCTCACTCTCCTGTTCTCCCCTGCCCTGTTCCTCCCTGTCCCATTCCCCACTGGTGCAGATCTCTCCCGTTCCAAACTTTATCGGTCCCATCTGCCGAGAGAGGGAAGCCTGGTTTCACGTTTGCTGCTCGAGGCAGGTTTCACGTTTGCTCCCACAGTCTTTGAAGGCTCTTGGCTCTTCTCCTCAGTGCTGCTGGAAGTCCCTGTCAGCCTGGTAAGGCCATTGGCTGGTGCTGCACTGTGAGCTGCACTCTGTCTCCCCTGAAAAGTCTGTCGGTGCCTCCTGTCTCTCTGCAAGGCCCCCAGCAAATGTAACAGCAGCCAGACGTCGAACGATTGGATTTTTGCAGCCACAGAAAGTAGGGGCAGAGCTGGGAAACCTGAGTCACTGCCACGTTGCCTTTGCCGGCTGCATTTAGAGGGAAGGGTTCCTCTCTGCTGTCACCAGGGAGTCTCTCAGGCCCCCCAGTCCAGTCAAGTGGCCTCGAGCATCCCCTCACCAACGGGATTGTCACTGTCAACTGACTCGGGGACAGCTGCAGGCAAATGTCCTACCTGAAGGTGAGGGCACCAGCTGCTCCTTTAGGTACAGAGAGTGGCACCAGCACCGTGCCAGGGCAGCCCATCCTGAAAAACAGCACACCCAGCAAAGCAGAGAACACCACCATTGTCCCTGCCCCCGGTCCTGTCTGTGCCCCTGTACATCCTCGGCTTTGTTTTCCATCCTGTGAGACTCTCTTTACACCACTATGAGAAAGGATCTAGCTGGCAGCAGTTTAATGCATGACAATCCTGTTATTACAGCTGTAAATAAGTAACAACTAGGAAAAAAAATGCATTTTTAAAATTTTTTGTTGATTTTATTTTCACTATTGACTAGCTGGTAACCACTTTCTTAAGGGATTTCTCATGGAAACTGTGACCTTTATTCTCTGTATTTCTCTATGTCTCTCTCTCTTTCTTTCTGAGATTTTTTTTTTCTGTGTTTCAAATGCTTTTTGGTGCAATGTTCAATGCCTGTTTGTATTTTTGAATTGTATTTTTCAACCTTTGCTGGAAAAAAGAAAAAAAAAAAAGGCCCATTCTAATTGGCAGGATTTTTAGTCCTGCCATTTTTTTCAGCTTTTAGCTTTTTTCAGTAAGTTAAAGCAACAGAAAAATGCCTCAAAAAATTACAGTGAAGTTCTGAGGAGAGATTAGAAAACATCAGAAACAACAAGTACATGAGTAAGATCAGCAAGCTGAGTGGAGGAGGAGGAGGACTCTTGTGACACCTACTATCCTCCTGATGTAGCACACAAGGTGGGACTAGACCTCTCCACTGAATGAAATCACTCTGCTTTTCCACTCTACCCACTCTCTCGAACTCGAATCAAAACAAATAAAAATTCATATTTTAAAAAAAGCAATCTGGTTTTTTTTGTCATAGGTTGCTTCCCCTAAGTCTGTCTCTCAAAGCCAAATCCTCTGGGCTTTGGGCCACCCGCCCCTTTGGGGAGTTTGTCCCACTGACAAGCAAACAAGCCACCCGTTAAAAAAGAATATTCTGGGGGAAAGTCAAGGAGCTTGAGAATATTTTCTGGTGGCCGTTGTGTCACGTTGAGAACACTTTCCCTTCCAATGACAGGGGAGGGAAGGGAGCAAGGTTTGCTCAGTCGGGCTGGCTGGGGAGTTTGGGGAGCAGCTCAGAGGCGGGGTGGTGGTGATGTGGGTGGTGGGAGTGGAGTGTGAGCTGTGCTCTGCCCTCACAGTGGGTGAGCCACGCTCAGACACTGCAGTTCCAGGGAGCTTTGGGGCAATTCTCTGCGTGCAACATGAATCAAACTTCCCGCTCCTCCAAGGACAAGAGGAAGAGATTCGGCCAGGACCAAAACTGCCCAAGGGCAGGGATGGATGGGGTATTGGGAAGGAGCTCTTCCCTGGGAGGGTGGGCAGGCCCTGGCAGGGGTTTCCCAGAGAAGCTGTGGCTGTCCCTGGAACCCTGGAAATGTCCAAGGCCAGGCTGGACAGGGCTTGGAGCACTCTGGGACAGTGGAAGGTGTCCCTGCCATGGCAGGGGGTGGCACTGGCTGGGCTCTAAGGTCCCTTCCAACCCAAACTGACCATGGTTCAGACACCTTTCCTGCAGGGAGTTTTGGTTGTGGCTCCCCTGTGGAGATTAGATTTCCACATGCTGTATCTAACAGCACGTGGCTGGCCATGCCCTGTCCCCCAGGCACTGTGACAATGCTCAGTGTGTGGTCTGCTGAGAGGGAAGCTCAAGGTGTGGGGGCTTCATTGGACACTCCACTGCATCTCCTTGGAGCCACGAGATGTTATATTTAGCAACTAATGGAAAGGAGGATTTTTCTGCCTGTGTAGAAAGATCTGAAATTAAGTAAACCTGAATGCAAAAGCAGAGGGCAAATCACCTGCAGGAAACACTGAGGTTCATCCTATTGCATCAAGCTTGAAACTTTCAATGTCTCCCTGGACCCTCTTCTGCATCTTTAGCCAAAATATTGATGATTTACCCAAATCCAACATATCCAATGAGGACTTCCCCCCTCCCCCCAGCTCCCACTGGGAAGTAGCAGGAGAAGAAAATAACTCCAGTGACAGCATCAGTTGCTTTCCACGCCTGGAGAGGGAACGAAACGCCCTCCGCCTTCCCCGGGTTCCCTGAGCACCATCTGCACGCAGCACCAGGGACTTGCTGGAGGGACAATATCTCCAAACATATTGCAACCTTGGACTAAAGAAAAAAATAAAAAAAAAGTTAAAAAAAAAAAAAAGTTAGGCATTTGAATTTGCTGCATTCAGCTGAATCCTCCCTCTTCCTCCGAGATTCGGATGACAGAGGAGGCTTGGGAGAGCTGGGGCTCGCAGCTGCTGTGGCAGATGGAGAGTTATCATGGGTCTGAGCGGTGCAGGCTGAATACTTATGTCTTCCTGAGGAAGGAGCAGGGCTTGTGGCCTCGGCAAGAGCAGCCCACCGCTGTCTGAAACCACAAAAACTCCAACCTGAAGTTTTCACCCTTTTCCCCACCGCTCCGCCAGCCCCCCCTGCCTGAGCCCTTCCCTAATCAAGATTGTGGAGGGCTGGTCTCAGGCTGAAAAGATCTTCCTGACTCAGAAGACAAAAATAAACAACGATGTGAAATGCTTCCTTGCATTATCACTTCTCTATTTGAACCTAGAACAAGGACCCTGAAGAGGAACAGAGTGTAATTGCAGTGTCCACAGAAAAGAAATAGTAATGAAAACAGACAGAGCCGGGAGAATTGGCAGAGAGGAGGCAGAGCTGAACAAGTATTTATTACCCCAGCACTTAGTGCTCAGCCTGACAGGTGTCTCAGGAATGCAATAGCTGGGTTTTATTATTAGGTGCTCATAACACAGAAGTGCTCGGGGTGAGGGGAAGGGCAGAACGGCTGACGTGTGGCTCCTGAGGTGCCAGGACTTGGGAGGCAGATAATTCCTCCCCTGTTCCAGGCTCTAACGTGGCCAGTGGGGATGGCTCAGCCCCACAGCCCCGGGAAGGAAAGGATCCCTCTGAGACACAGCGGGTTTATCCTGCCTTCAAAGCATTGCTGTTCCAAAAACCTCTTCTGCAAACCAACTCCTCGTGAGGTGGGGCAAGTTCCCCAAAGCCAGCCCTCGCACATTTGTGATGCCTCAGGATTTTAGCTTTTATATTTCTCATCTATTTGTAACCCTGCAGTTCTTTAGTGTGGAACTCTAAACTCCACACACAGTGGGAGCTGCTGTTTCTCATTTTGGGCAGACACAGCAATTCCTCTCCAGGCCTGGCAGTCAGGACACCTCACTGCCTCAGGCCTGAGAGATGGAAACAAAAGTGAGTTGGGGAGAGCAAACTTGGGGTAAATGACTTAATTACCTGAAGCTGTAACTGGAAGATTAACCCCCAATATGCAAATGGACCAAACCTACAAAAGTGTGAAAACCTGTGACCATTGCCCATTTTTGGGTGTAGCCCTTGGGGGGCTTCATCTGCCCTGAATGTACCTGAAGGCCCTTCAATAAATAGAACTGCTTTTTATTCCTTTAATTTTGTCTGGCCTCTGTTTTTAGGTAGCCCCATAAAAGCATCATTCCAGGTGGTGAGGTCAGAACTGCCAGCCCCAAGGCAGGGCTCCTCCTGCAGAAGGAGGAACTTCTCTGCCTCTTTCCCCTCTAAGACAGGTGGGTCCAACACTGCCCAACTCCCACCTGCAGGGCTCTTCCCAGAACTATGGATGCTTTCTGCAGGCAGCAGCCGACAGAACGAGAGGACACAGCCCCAGGCTCTGCCAAGGGAAATATAGGTTGGATATCAGGAAAACGCTTTTTACAGAAAGGGTGATAAAGTACTGGAATGATCTGCCCGGGGAGGTGGTGGAGTCACCATCCCTGGATGTGTTTAAAGAAAAACTGGATGTGTCACTCGGTGTCAGGGTTTAGTTGAGGTGTTGGGGCTGGGTTGGACTCGATGGTCTTGAAGATCTCTTCCAACCTGGTGATCCTGTGATTCTGGGATTCTGGGATTCTGGGATTCTGGGATTCTGTGAGCAGCAGCCAGAGCAGTGAGAGGGCACAGATGTGCACAGATGTGCTCAGCCCCCTCTGTGGATCCTCCATGTCCTTCACAGGGATGGAGATCTCCCCTCATCCTCTTCCCCTGAGCCCCGTTGTGTGCTGGGCTGTGCAGGGGATCATTGATGAGCCTGCAGTGCTGGGGGTGGGTGTCCACCACAGCAAAACCCTTCACCCCACAGCCACGGGGAATGTCCCCATGGGCAGCACTTCGGGGGAAGCAGGAGCTGCTCCAGCCCTGCTCTGACCCCGGGGAAAAGGAGTGGGAAGTTGCTCAGGTCTCCTCCTCAGACAGCTCTGCAGCATTCCCAGCAAAGCTGGTGCTTCCCCCGTGTGCTGCTGTGGCTCCTGCTGCAGGGGGAGAGTCCAGGTGGGATTCAGGCCTCCCCCACACCTGCCCCCAGGGCTACAGAGGGTGTCCTGCAGCGCGAATTTGGCTGACAGGACACTCAGGTGGCACAGGGGACTCGGCCAGCCTGGGGACAGCAGGGACCCTGAGCCAACAGGGCTGTGCCACCCCCATCAGAGAAAACCTCTCTGAAAAACAGCCCCTGGGGGATTTTCCTCCAAAGGGGAGAGGTGCAGGAGCTGGCTGAGCATTAGGTACTTTACAAAAGCACTTTGGGATGCCCCATAAATAGCAGTGGAGGCAGTGGCAGCAGAGGTTTGAGGGAAGCAGGACTGCAGCAGGGATGGTCCAAGGACACAAGGGTGGACAGGCTGGGAGGGAAAAGCAGCATTTTGTTTATTACACAGATAGCACAGCTGGGGAAAAGAAGCCAAGCTTTCCGGTCTATAAACTCCCCCTGGGATGAGGTGCTGTAAGCCTCAGGCTCAGAGCTGAGAGCTGGTCTAGGGTAAGTCTGTTCATGAGGCAATCAGAAGGCAAAGGATCCCAGCTCCCAGCAAAAAGTGGCAACTTGCTTGAAAGGAGAAAGGTGTTTCTTGGGATTTTGTGAAGAATAGGAGACAAAATGGCATTGCTGAGCTTATACAAAAAAAACCAAAAAAAAACACCAAAAGCAAAACAAAAAACAAAACGAAAAACCCCAAACAAAACAACAAAAAACCCAAAAAAAACCGCCAAAAAAACCCCCCAAAAAAACCCAAACCAAAAGAAAAACACCCACCGATGTGGCTTGTCAAGGCTGGGCGTGTCCCAATTTCAGGAACACTGAGATGAAGCTCACACCACAGCAGTGAAGGAACAAACTCTCTTTAATTTCAAAATCTGATTGCATTATATACATTTTGTACAAAGGTCAGGGATTGGCTACACAGAACGCCACCTCTGAACCTGGATGGTGGACATCATCAATCATTTCTTCTCTCAGAGGAGAAGTATGTAAACATTCTGAAAATAGACATTGTTTACATGAAGCTGCCTGAGAAAGTTCTTCACTAAGACAAAAAGACAGAACGCTCAGGGCAACAACCCCCCCCCCAAGAAAAACAAAAAAAACCACCAAAAACAAACAAACAAACAAACAAACAAACACACCCCAAACCCAGAAAACAACAAAACGGGCAGTGAAATCACTATGGTATAGAAAACTCCTCTGAAGTCAACACAGTTTTCTCAGGATATGAGGCTGTGCACTTGCCCAAGAACCTGGGAGCAATAAGTCTGTGGTGTGACCCCAGCTCAGCCATATATCAGCCCAGACCTGGCTGGAAACGACCATAACTCTCCAGCCCATCTCCCAGCAGCCATGGGAAGCTGCTTAGGCCCCTCTTAGGATTTCTCTTTGCTGTAGTGAGTTTTTCAATATCTATGGCTGACTGTAATCCCCAGTTTGCCTGTAAAACTGGCCTTTGCCTTCTTACTGCCTTATTACAGCCGGCATAAATCAGGAGGGGTGGTGAGACAGGATTGATGAGGAGGATTTATTATGCTTGAATAACCACCTACAACCACTCACTGCTGAGTGACTCCCCCTCCCTCCCCTGGAGAGCGGCTGCTGCCAGGGCACAGCCGTGTGCAAGTGTGAACAGTCGGGACTGGGGAACCTCACTCACATCCTCGCCGTGGGGACAGGGTTGGGTTTGATGCCTCCAGCTTTAGTTTTCATATTTTCAGGTTCTGTGCTGCCCAGGGGTGCAGCTCTGAGCTCACAGTCAGTGTCACTCAGCTCTGCACACAGCAGGGACACAAAACAAATCCTTTTCCTGCTGCACACCAAGGACAACTTTCAGGCCCAAAAGCACAAACAAGGGTGGCTGAAGGGAGAAAAGAAGAAGGATGGGACTTCAAAACCTGAAGCTGTAATCGGACAATTAAACCCCAATATGCAAATGGACCAAAATGTATCAAAATGGTTTTTGCCAGCCATTTTTGTGACTATTTGTAGTGGACCCTGGGCACAGCCCTGGCCAGGCTCTTGTCCTGCCCAAGGTGGATCCTTAAAGGCGTTTTAATAAGTATCTGCCTTATTCTCTGGCTCTGTCCAGTCTCTGTTCCAGCTCAGCCTTCCCAAGGCATCAGGTCCACCTGACCATGGTTATCACAGGATCACAGACTGCTCTGGGTTAGAAGGGACCCTAAGGATCACCTCATTCCAACCCCCACCACAGGCAGGAACACCTTCCACTGGAGCAGGTTGCTCAGAGCTCCATCCAACCCGGCCTTGGACACTTCCAAATACAAAGGGAAGCACCTCTAAGCAGCTTTCCCTGTCCCAGGAATGTAGAGGTGGATTTCTAGGTGAAAAAGCCCTGAGGTGGGGGTCTGCTATCACAGGTAAGGAGCAGGGATGTGCAGAGTTCAGGTAAGGACGCTCCAGGGCACATCATGTGCTGTCCACGGGGAGCTCGGGGTGGCCAGGAGTTGCTTTTCACCCACATCAGCCACTCCTCTCCCTTTTTTGGGTTGCCATGCAGGCAGAGCAGTGCAAACCAACTTCCTGGGAGCCTGCTGGGGGCCAGCATCCCCCTGGGAACACCAGGGCCTGTCTGCTGGCACGGGCAGGCAGCTGGGTAGGAAATTCAGGGTGGGAATCAAGCCCAGTTGTCACAGGGCAGGTCTCCTCCACGGGACACAGACAGGAGGTCAACATGTTTGGTGTTTTTTACAGGATTATTGCTGGGGAGTCGGGTGACATTTTCCTTCCCTTGCTAAGTTTAGAGATCAATTGTTGTGCTGCTTGTTGGGGCTTTTTTTTTTTTTGCAGTCCTGCTGTCTGGGGGCCTCATTTGAGTAATTTTTTTCGGGTCCTGGCTAATAATGACGTCGTGTAAAACCAATTCATCCTGCTGGACCGAGAGTGGGCTTCGTCACCATGGTAACTTTTGATTTGGAGGCTTGCAGGAAGGAGACAGGTAAGTGCCTGAAATTGCCATATTTCAGCATGGTTTCAAATGCCTCGGACGTCTGAGGCCCATTTTCCATAAATGAAATTTCAAGCCTTGTTGAAGTACTTTGTAAACAAAATTCATTTATTGCCCGAAGAAAACGGAGGGGGATTCAGTCACAGAAAATACTTTCAGAAAAAAAAAATAAATTAAGGTTTCATGAAGCCACTCTGCAAAATAATGGGAGTTAAACACGAGCAGGATGTGCTAATGCTGCTTTGTCCCCCAAAACCCAGCCCTGGAGAGAAGTGATGAGGAAATTAAGCCCAGTGGCTCTCAGGGCTGGTCCAGCAAGGCAACTTTTGTGCTGGGGGAGGTAATGAGGAGGGACAGAAGCAGCTCAGATGGAGGAGCAATTTCTAATTAGTTTCAAATGCATCCCCCACAAGTGTGCTGCGTTCTACCTAGTCTGAATCAATGAGCCTCTCTGCTCCCAAAATTTGGGTCAATGTGTACTATATTAGTCAAAACACTCTGGAAGCCGAGATATTCATTCAGAGCTGGGTATCAACGTGCCTGTTTGGAGCTGTGATTCTGAGTGCTTGTGGCTTCTCTGGAAATCAAACAGGGATGATGATCCCCTCTGGATACAAGTTACTCTGAACTGGGGCTGTAGGGGGAAATTTCCAGTTAGGAAGGCCTGGGCTTCTGAAGAAAGGTTCCCAGTTTGGAGGGGCTGTGTAAAATCAGCAGAAGCTGTACAGAGCTGATTCCCTTTCCAAGTGAAAGTCAGCCTGGATCCAAAGGCATCCCAGGAAAGGCAACGCTCAGCGTTTGGCATCTGGATCCTGCCAATGCTCTGGTGGTGGAGCATTTCATTCTGCAGCCCCCGAAATGTTCTCCAAGGGGACACCCAAGGTCTGTCAGTGCAGTTGTTTGGCCGATCAGGGTGTGAAAAGAGAACCTGGTGCATTGTAACCAGGATCTGGGTTGCAGCCTTTATCCAAACCCTCTCCAGCATCATTTATACATTCCCCTGAAGGGCTGTGTCTTTCCCTCTGCTTGGAACAGGGTGGCCATTGGGGGAACTTCCCTCCAAAGCTAAAACAATCCCCTGGCATTTAAACTGTTGCACAGAAAATGTCATTTTCTTCAAGGCAGGTGGTAAGAGAAATTGTTTAAGCTCAGCTGCAACTGGTGGTTTGGGGAGGGAGGGAAGGAGGGAGATAATGAGAGGAAATTAAATGTTCAGAGTCAGTTTGGACAGGGCTCGGAACAACCTGGTGTGGTGGCAGGAGGTCCTGATGGAACTGGATGGTCTCTAAGGTCCCCTCCAACCCAAACCAGTCTGTGATTCTGTGGATTTATGAAGCCAAGGCGGGTCTGCAGAAATCCCCAGCCCAGATGCAGTTTGCTGAGCCCCACAGCTGCTGCAGGGAGCAGAGGAAACAGCCGGAGAATGTTTAGGAGGTGGCTCAAGCAGAGGATTGATGCTGCTGCAGGGATGGGCAGGGCTGGAACTCTTCTGGGCTGGTTCAGGACACTGCTCCAGCCCCATGGAAGTTCAAAGCCCTTCCTGGGAATTGCAGCAGCCCTGGCAAAGGAGGGAGAGTCCCCCAGCGGGATGGAGTGTGGTGGTGAGGAGGGAGCTCTGTGCAGAGCCCCAAACTGGGCTGTGCTTCTTGGGCTCACAAGGAGCCTGTGCCTGAAATAGAAGCGTTTTGGAAATAGTTGGAAAGGAGAGGGTTTGAATGGCTCCAACCCTTCTCCATGTGATTTTCTCCAACCTTCAGAGCAGTTGTTGCTTCTTTTGGTGGCAGAAGCTATTCGAGAAACTTGAACTGAATTTTTGCACCACTTTAGGTGCCTAGAAATTGCATTTACTTAAAGGCAATAAGTCATTTGCTGAAAACATCTTGTCCTGCTGTGCAAAGGAGAAAAGGCAGGTATTCCTAAAATGAACCCCATGTCAGTGCAGGTGTTTGCTGGGCTCCCAGTCTGCAGGCACCAAACTGGGAGAGCCCAAAGCCTTATCTGGAGAGTGTGTGATTTGTGATAGCACTCAAACAGCAGATGGTCCCTGTGATCTTGGGCTCTCTTTCACTCTGCTGCATCTCCCAGATCCTCGCCAGAGCACTCCCCCAGCCCCCAGTGATCCGTGGTGCAGGGACTTGCCTGTAGGAGCCTCATCCTGGTGTTTAATGATGTTCCCCCTCTGTGAGGGAGCCCCTCAGGGCTCTCTGCAGCCTCCTGGGCAGGGGAAGCTGGGAGGGAGGAGCTGAGCTCTTCCCCCTGCGATGGGATGTGGTGGAGAGGTTCAAAGCTGTTCTAGGAGAGGTTCAGAGCAGATTTTAGGGAGCATTTCTTTCCAGAGAGAGTGGTCAAACACTGGAACTGCCTTCCCGGAGAGCTGGTGGATGCCCCAAGCCTGTCAGGGTTTGAGAGTTGTGTGGACAATCCCCTTTAATTATTATTTTCACCTTTGGTAAGCCTTGATGTCGCCCTAAATTTTCTGCCTTCTGTCTTTGTGCTGTGGGTTCCCACAGAGTGGAATGTAGACAAGTGTGTAAAAATAGATATTTACATAGTTCTCCTCTGAGAGAAGAGATGGTTGATGGTGATGTCCACCAGCCAGGTTAGAGAGGTGATGACCTCTGCAGCCAATCTCTTGACCTCTGTACAAATGTATATAAATGGAGTCAGATTTTTGAATTAAAAGGTTTGTTCCCTTGAACTGCTGCTGCTGGTGGCCTCATCTTTCTGTCCCTGAAGTGGGACACTCTCAGCCTCAGCGATCAACACCTTGAAGTGGTCATGGAGTTGGACTAAAGGATCACTGCTGGTACCTTTGGCCTGAAAATCTCTGATTATAGTAACTCCTGATGGGTTGTTCTATGATTTGGTCTTGAACTCACCTGTGACCACAGAAAGCAGTTTCTTGTTTTAATTGTGGTATAAACCCCCCACTTTATTGAGGTTTGGGGGCTCTGGTTTTCCCTTCCATTTGATGTCACCATGCATGCTTTCATAGAGGAGAAGTTACACGCTTGGTCTCTGCCCATCCGGTGCCTGCCTCACACTATAATACACCTGGATTTTATGCACTATTTAAAGAATCACAGAATGGTTTGGGTTGGGAGGGACCTGGGAGATCATCTCATTCCAATCCCTGTTGGAAGGGACACTGTCACAAAAAGACACGGAATAAAGATGTTCGACTCTAGTCAGAGGCAGCAGAAATCAGAAGGTTTATTTACAATTCATTCAGCCCTTTTACAACACGCTGTGCTAAAATCACGTTATTGGTCCATAGGGCTGACACCTCTCCATTGGCTCAGGGACAGAAATAGCAAACAACACCTGTTGGTATGGGAAAGGAATATTGTTTACACAAGGTTGTTTTGGGAAAAAGAAAACTGGAAAAGTTTCCCTTGGGAAGAGCTCAGTAATTCTCAGGCTCATAGAAAATATCGAGCCCACAGGACACCTTCCACTGGACCAGGTGTTATCCCGATTTAAATATCCCAGTCGTGGGGGCAGGGGGAGCCAAGGGCTCTGCACAGTGGCATCCCCAGCCCAAATCCCCACAGCAGGAGCTGAGTGTGTCCCCAGCCCTGGGCAGAGCTCACCCTGGCCCTGACAGGCTGCCCTCACAGCCCCGAGGGCTTCCTCACCTCCTGGACAGAGCTGCAGAGGGCAGAGCTGGGTTTGGGCAGTTCTGTGTGGTGTGGGAACCTGCTGAGAGGGAAATTGCACAGGACAGGACGAGGTTTCTGTAACTGGGGGCAGATGAGAGCTGCCTGGAGGTGCTGTCCCTCTGCTGACCCAGCTCCCCAGCCCTGCTGGGGCTCTCACAGTTCTGATGAGGCTTTTCCCCCTCTCTTTGCCCTTGCTCTGCTCAGCTGGGGCTCTCCAAGCTCGAGCTGAAGGATTCCCACTGTCCTGCTCCTGACTGCTGCCTGCCAGTCATGCCCAACTCCAGTGCAGCGGGTTCTAAAGATGTAGATAAATATTTCCTGAGAGCAGAGTTCGCTTTATTAGCGATCAGCACAGCTTTTCAGGGACAAAACATGGATTTAGAGCTTAATCCCTGGCTCCTGCTGTGTTGCAAGCTCTCTCTGAAACCTTTATGGGCACCAAGGCCATTCTGGAGTTTCAAAGTTAAACAATCCCTCTCTCCCCTGCATGTGAACACTGGGAGGATTAGAGAATCAAAGCCCCAGTTGTGAATTTATTCTGGTTCTCGGGTGTCTCCCTGCCTTGAACCTGCTCGTGTGGCTGGACTCCAAATCTTCCTGGCTGATTTCCTGTGCTCAAGACTGGAGCTGGTCAGGGAAAATCAAAACCATCACAACCCTCCTGACGCATGAATGTGCTGTAAACAGAAGGGACAGTGAATTTTAGCATAAATAAATATTAATTTGGGGGTGGTTTTTTTGGAAGCTTTTCATTTATTTGCCATCTGCGATTCTGCTGATTAAAGAATCGTCCCATCATCTGATCCCAGACAGCAAAGGTCTGGCTGGGGCTTGGCTGGCTCACTCTGTGGCGCAGGGATCACTTTGGAGGCAGATGAACCCTGTGGTTAATTTGTGCCCAACAGCCTGAAAATGGCTCATCAAAAGTATCAGACAAAGAGCTAAAAATCTGCCAGGGAGAATTCAACAAACAGTCAGACCCCAGCACAGGGTTCGTGTCCCATTTAGAAGTGGGGGCTCAGATCAGCAAAGCCCTTGCTTGGAATTTCACTTTCCTGGCCTTGCCTGGAGTTCTGGAAATATCCTCCAACCACAGCAATTTGATGTTGGAGAGAGAGAGAGAGACAGAGAGAAAACACACAAAAGATGACCAGTAAAGTAGATGTGTGAGGAAGAAAAAAAATCCGTGGACAAAAGGCTTTGCTGTGCCAGCAGCCATTCAGGCAGGCACAATAGCTGCTCCCTCCTCATCCTGAGCACCCCAGCCCTGTGCATTTGTGGTTATTTTGTGGTTATTATCTCTCCTGGACCAGACCGGTGTTGACAAACAAAACCCCCACGTAAGCTTTGATTTTCCCTGTGTGCACGGACAGGGGGAAGCTGTCCCCTGCCCCTGCTGCTCTCACAGTCCTTGCTCTGCTTTATTCCCCTGGAACAAAGACCTGAATGGTGCCAGAAGAGAAATTAAAGTGTTGGAAAACTACTAGAACAATTAGAACAGTGCAGGGGGAGAGCTGAGGGGTCTCTCCTTCGAGGGCTGGAGGGCTCTGAGGTTTTGGGGAGTTTTGGCTGGTGAGGAGGAGGTCCTCAGGAGAGGAAGGAGAGGACTGCAGACAGCCAGGAGTGGTGGTGGCTGCTGCCATCAGCTGTCCTGTGGCTGGCTGCCCTGATAAGGAGACCTGACAGCCCCTCTGTCCTTTTTTGGCTCCTCTTCTCCATCCTGAGCTGCCCGTGGGAAGCAAATCCCAGCCCGGCCGAGAGAGCGGGGAGTGAGAGCCTGGAAAGCAAAATGAGAGGACAACTAATTCATTACAAGGGTAACTCCAGAGAGCTGACTGAAACACGGAGGGTTCTGGAAAGCGAGGAAGTGTCTGTGCACCTGCCCCTTTCCCCAGCATCTCCTCTGGGAAGACGGGAAAAGAGGCCCAGCAGGGACCAGCCTTTACCCGCCGTGGCCCCTTCTAAAACGGGCTGTTACCGCGCAGAGCTCCCGCCTTGTTTTCTTGGGAAGGGAATTTTCTGAGGAGGACAATGGCTGCTGAGAGCAGTGCAGAGCTCCTTGGTGCTGAGGGCACAGGCTGGAGATAAGGATTATTCCTTCCATTACACGGCTGGGGAGCTGAGCGCCGAGAAATCCCCCGCAGGCTCCAATCAAGGCAGTTCAGAGCTGCAAACAGCCCCAGACCACGACATTCCTCAACGGGAAATGCTGCTGCTCTGGATGGGAGGAGAGCCTGAAAATCTCCGGGGCACCTGGATGGCGAGAAATAGCAGCGTGGAGGGGGAGAAGAGGAAAACCTCCAGAGCCAAGTGGCTGTCATTAATTTGATGTTTGTTAGATGTGCTGGGAGGCTGAGTGGTCCGTAGGTTTCCGTCTGTGCTGCTGTTCCCAGGTTTATCCTTCAGCCCGGGTTTGGAGGGAAGCTTTTATTCCCCCAAAATCGGCCTTGGTGTCAGTGCAAAATGAGATCATTACTTTCTTGCTGGCAGAGCGGTGTGAAACCACGGTGACTCGGAAAACAGTAATCTCTATAAAACCAAGGCCTGCTCTCGCCTGGCAGGTGTTATTTATTCTTCCTAGCAAAGGGAAGAAGAAACTGTAGCTGGAATCTCCAGTTGGCTTCCCAAGACACTGCTGTGACATTTTAATGATCTCATTCCCCTCAAAGGTGGCATTTTCGCTGGTTCCCCCTGACCTATCACTGCACACTCGTTGTGAAACAAACTGTCGGCTGTCAGCCCTGACATCTCAGGCTCGGAGGAAAATAAAATAAAATAAAATAAAATAAAATAAAATAAAATAAAATAAAATAAAATAAAATAAAATAAAATAACTACCTGTGAGCCCAGAGCAGTGAATGGACTCTTCCCCCTGTAAATCCTTATGAGGCCACGGGTTCTTTGGGACCATGTCAGTGTCACTCACCTTGGCTGTGGCTTGGGGCGCACCTGTGGGACCTCTTGGCCCATTAACCCTCATTAACACTCATTAACACATGGCTGAAGTTGCCGTTCACGCTGTGAGACCCTCCCCTCCTGTGTCTGTCTCGTTTGGAGGAGTCCCAGCGGGCAGAGACGCTGTGTGTGACAGGCATGGCTGCGATGAGGTGACCTGCAGAGGATGAGGCGTCCAGGGTGCCCTGCCCCACAGCCAGCCTCTCCTTCCTGCTCTCTGGAGAAAAAAAACTGGTTCATGCTGGTGTAAAACGTGTGCAATGAATAACACAACCACAGCAAAATAGTTTATGTAAAGCACTGATGTGGGAGAAGTTTCATAAGAGGTTTCATACCTCAAAAAGGCCTTTTGTCAAAAATAGAAGCATTTTCTGTAAGGGGGGGAAAAAAAAAAGAAGAAATCAAGTTTCTTGCACAGTCTTGCTGTCGTGCTAGCTGCCATGGAGACCTCCTTTCCTCCCAGAGTGCAAGATGCTGCTCCAGACCTTCTGGGAGCAGGACAGAGAGCAGAGCAGCCCTGTGGGGACCCACTGGGCTGGGGACGCCAGCTGCAGGTCCCAGAGTCCTGTGGCACAGCCCAGTGAGAGGTTCCAAGGGGAGCAGGGGCTGCTGAGTGAGTCCTGTCGGGTGGGACACAGCCCGGGGAAGGCTGAGCTGCCACCGTCACCTGGGAGGGAGCAGAGGGCAGGAACTGGCCGGGAAATTGTGTGGGGAAAACATCCACCTCTGCCAGGAGACTGGGACACACCGAGCTCTGGGCGCAGGAGCTGCTGGAGCTGCGGGTGAGCACTGACACCCAGCACCAACAGCTGGGTCTGCTGCCCCTGGGGAGGGACAGGGACACAGCAAAACCCCAAAGGGGCAGCAAAACCCCAAAGGGGCAGCAAAACCCCAAAGGGGCGTCAAAACCCCAAAGGGACAGCAAAACCCTAAAGAGGTAGCAAAACCCCAAAGGGGCAGCAAAACCCCAAAGGGGGGCCAAAACCCCAAAGGTGCAGCCAAACCCCAAAGGGGCAGCAAAACCCCAAAGGGGCAGCAAAACCCCAAAGAGGCAGCAAAACCCCAAAGGGGCAGCAAAACCCCAAAAACAGGCAACAAACCAGAGCTCCTGCTCCAGAGGGGCAGAGCAGCTACAGGGACAGGAATGCAGGCAGGGAAACCAGGCCATGGAAGTCAATGCAAATGACTTTGATCACGGAGTTTCAAGCCCATTTGCTCTGTAGGAAGCAGGGCTGTCAGCAGGGATAGGCAGTGAGAGGGGTGGGATCTCACAGCTTGCAGGATGAGATGAAGAATGTGGCAGATGCTTTTTTTCTTTTTTCTTTTTTTTTTGGTTTTTTTTTTCCCTCCCCTAGCTTCAGAAAGCCCTTGGCATCACTTTAGGGGCCCGGAGGGGGCTGATTTCAAGCTCCAGCTCCATGCCCCTGCTCCTCTGCCCAGCTAAGTGCCAGCACTCTGGGCAGTGTTGGCGTTGCTTCTGCAGGGTGATGGGATGGACTCCAGATGGGCCTGGGGATGGAGCACCTGATTTTGGGCAGGCTTGGAGCACAGGAAACCCCGGGAATGCGCTGGGAGGCGCCTGGTGAAGCAGCAGAGCCCCTCCAGGAGCCACAGGCAGCAGGATGGGAAGGGACAGTGGTACCTGCACAGGGCTCTGCGCCCGCCCTGGGGACAGCTCCGAAGAAGAAAAGCTCCAGTTATGTCACTCATCATTTCCAGGCATTTTTTAAAAAGAAATCCCTCCGGGGCAGAGGCTCTGTTTTCATTCAGAGCTGCACACGATGGGATGTGCGCCTTTGCTCTAGTTTCTGAGTGCCACTGTTGTTGTAGGTTAATTATCATTAGTAATTATTCATCGTCACTCACAGAAAGGCTTTTCCCTGCTGGTCAGGAGTCACACGGAGCATTAACAGCTTTTTTTTTATTGTCCCCTGCAAACCCAGCTCCAGTTTGATTCAGGGACTCTTCTTGCCTTGGAGCCTCACAGCCCTTTGGAAGGTGGTCAAGGGGAGTTGTCCTGCCTGGTAACTTTTTATTTTTTAACACAATTTAAGCACGGGTAGCTAAATTCCCTCCACAAGAGGTGTCGCACAGACTCTCCTAGACTAAGTCTGGTTGACTTTTTCCTTCTTTTAATAAGTTTCCGATGCAGTGAAGCAGCTGAAGGAGGAAAAAAAAAAAATCTGATGATGCATCCAGTGGCAACACATCAGTTTTCAAAGACGTAGCTGAAAAAAACCCCCGAGTAACTGTAGCTACGGCTTTCACCATAATTGAAAAACAAAACCAGGATGAAGCCAGGAGAAGGAAGGTGGTGGGATCAGGATGATTCGGAGGGGAGGAGAGACCCCAGGAGACCCAGTGCCCTGGTTGTCACTCGGCCAAGGGCACGGCCAAGAGCTGTGTCCCCTGGCACAGGGATGTCACGAGTGCTGCCACTTCCAGCACTGGCCTCTCCACACCACTCTGGGCCTGATTTATTTTTTCCCCTCGCAGATCCAGCAGCCAAGATCCTAAAGCAGGTCAGGCATATGGGATCGTGGCATGAGCAAACTCAGCTGGCTCCAGCTCAAATTTACAAGGAATTCATTTGCCATTTTATCTTTTTTTTTCTTTTTTTTTACACCCCCTCTCTTCCACCTCCAACCAAACCCCAAACATAAATTACGGCACCCAGGCGTTTCCTGGTGCCTGCAGCTGCTCGGCAAAATCGACTTTTCCATCGGCGCTGCCGCTGGGAGCACAAACCTGGCGGCTGAGCACCGGGCCCGGTTGGAGCCCTGCTTTTTTTTTCCCCCTCCATCCAACAAAAGTTCAGGCAGCTCGGATCATTCCAGACTCAGCGAATTATCCTCCGACAAAGCCGCGGGTTTCTCGGGAAATTTCCGGCCGGCTCTAATTGGGACAGCTGTTAAGGCGGCGGTTTTCGCAAGAACTGAGAGTCGATTTCAGATGAGCACAGCTCTCAAAACGGCTGCTGCTTTGATAGCTGCTCGTTGCCTTTCTTGTCTGATTATTGGGCTTAGTAACTCCCTGCAAGGTAAATTAAAAAATAATTTAAAAAAAAAATCCACTTTGCCTGTTTCATCTTTTCTCTTCTCTTTGCCCAATATTATCTCCTGCCCCTCCTCCTCCTTCAAGGAGACTCTGTCAGTTTGAATTTGACCCTCAATCCGAGCTTTGCAAAAATTAACGTGCAGAGCGTTTCAGATTAAGAGAGTATCTCTTTCTCTCTTCCTCTCACTCTCTCTCTCTCTCTTTTTATTTTTATTTTTTAGCTCCCCCAGGGTGCACAAACACTGTCGAGAAGTCTGAGTAAACATTTGCCTCGTTGCTTTAACATGGGAGATCCTGCCAAGAAAATCAACGGGGCCTATCTCCACAAAGGGAGAAAACTCATTTCCTTCTGATGGGGGTACTGAGAGACGCGCTGGCTTTCGGTAATGACTTTGTTTTTAATTTAATTGGGTTTTTTTTTTTTCTTTCCTAATCCCACATACATTTTTTGCCATTTAGCAAAGAAGTTGAATAAAGCATATGAAGGTTCCTAAACAGCTAATTCAGCCCCGGAGTCTGTGAGCTGGAAATTTTATGTCCTTAGGGAGCTTTGAGGGCTTGACAAAAGCCCTTGATAAAACGAGATTGAACCTTGCTCTGATCTGCTGGGAGTTCCCACCAAGCCCACCTTGCTCCTCACATGGCAATAGGAAGATCCAGAGCCCCAGGAGCCCCCAATGTCCTGCAATACACCTCGCAGAGAGGAAAATTGCTTCGGAGCAAAGTGAGGAATGGATTAAATTTGGTTCATATTGAATAATTTTATTTTATTTTTTGTAATATGGCTTTCCAGTGAAAGAGGAAAAATGAAAAAAATTCATCTTGTCATTTCAAGTATGTTGTTCAAACCAAAACAGTGGTTCTTTTTCTATTCTTTTATTTAAAGAAAGTCGGGTTTTATATGAACAATGGTGTGCTGAAGTGGAAAAACTTGAAACATTTAATTTAGAACATGGATCGATGAAACATTTTGGCATTCTTAAGCAGAACATTTTATTTCAAAACAGGTAGGGAGAAAAAAAGTGCCTTTGATTGCAGCTGGTTTTGCTTGGACTGCGGTTTCGTTTGTCTTTCTTCTCATTTAAACTAATTGCCAAATTCTGCCCATATTTGCCAATTAATTTGGTGCCCCGGGACTCCGTTGTGCACCAGACTTGCGGTTCATTGGAAATGAAAAATCTTTGCTCACAAATCATGTGTAGACAAGGAGCTAATGAAGGTGCCCTGACTTCTGGCTCCTGATTTGCAGGGTTTTTTTGGGGTTGTGCCTCCTGCCAATCCCCACGGGCAGTTCTGCTGCTGCTCGAAACTCGGGAAAACCCGCACAGCCAGCGCCACCCCTCTGGTTTTCCCTCGCCAGGAAAAGTGCCCAGGACCTATGGAATTCACGCCGTGCCTCCAGCTGCCAACCGCGGCCCCATCCCTGGGTGGCAGAGGGAAGGAATTTAAATCGAGACAAGTTTATATTTAGAGCCGGGGGTTGCTCCTTCATCAGATTACGCCGGTTTTAAGTAGGTCAGGCGGGAGACCCGAGATATCCGAGTCCCCTTCAAAGGCATCCGTCCGTCACTTATTATTCCAGGCATTTCCCTTTCTCCCTGCCTTCCCTTCACAGCCCTTTGTGGCTGCTGCTGGGCTGTGCTGGCTCTCGCTGTCCTTCCCAACACTCCTTCCTTTCATTGCCTTTCCCACTCCTCCTCCTCCCTGCTGGCTCTGGGACAGCCCTGGGGACAGCGGTGGCCTCAGCTGTGTCCCCAAGCCCAGGGGCACCCAAGGCCACCGCTCTGGGGTGCAGCCAGGCGCCCCACAGGCACCACATCCTCCCACAGCTGGGGTTTTTAACCTGGCCGCACACGGGGTTAGGTAAAAGTCAGCGATGATGGCGAGAAAAACCCCCCAAAAACGCAAAAGGATTGCTCAAAGCTCCCTGTTCAACCCTATTCTAGGAAAACGATTTCCTGCTCAGCCTGAGAGCACCTGGCTGCTCTCCCCAGCAGCCCTGGCACTCAGGCAACCCGTTCCAGCCACTTTCCCCTGTAATCAATCCTAATAATGAAGGTTCTGGGCACATCCCGGGCTCCTCCTGCGCGCTCCTGGGCTGCCACACCAACAAATGCACACGAGGAGAACACGGGGTGCTGTCACAGGGCTCGGGGATGCAGCAGCCCTGTCACCTTCATTACCCACAGAGGCTGAAATCCCCCTCCTTCAGCACGGGCAGGTCTGACAGGGGCGGGTGCAGCAGAGCCTCAGGCTGCTCCTGCAGCAAACACTTCAGAGTGCATCACGTTGTGTTTGCCCGGCTGACTGGGGTTATCTCAGTGCTCATAATTACACATTTGGCAGGGCGGTGGCAAGGGCCTGGCACCTGAGAGAAAAGGGGCAGGAGAGCAGAGCCCTGTGTCGCCCATCCCAACACCCCCAAGGTTCTGCTGGGGCTGGGGATGGACCAGACCCTCCCGTGGGTCACCCTAACACATTCACCAGCCAGAATCACCATCAAGTCATCCCCACTTGGATTATTATTTTTTCTTTTTTTGAGCCATATTCTTTGCCCACTCCCAGTCTATTACGTTTTTCAACTCCCAATGGAATTTTTTTTTTTTAACTCAAGGCCTCCTTCAAGCTGATCACAAGGGAATGCTGAGTGCTTGTTTTTTAATATTCTGACAGGTGCTATTTTGCTATTTGCTTGTGATGATTCAGGACATTTGCATGTCTTTGTCCTTAATTAAAAAGCACTTCACCCTTGCTGCAGGGGTATGGAAGACTTCTCTTGATCTATTCATTTTGGGGGACTTTTAATCAACAGATCCACTCCGTAGATGTTGGTGCCTTTCTGAGAGGGGGGTGAGGCAGCGTGGAGAGCTGCGTGGGTGTAATTACGGCTTACTCTTTTTTGTTGGGGGGGTGGAGGGGAGAGAGGAGGGTGAATTTTTACCGCAGTCGAAAGGCGTTTCCTAACGCCCTCGTGGAAGACAGGAGTCCCCTGTCCACCAGGCACATGGGCGATGACAAAGGCAAAATCTGCTGCAAAGGCTGGAGCTGGCAGAGCTGCCTGGGGAGTCAGCACTCTGCCTCCCTGCCACAGGCGCTGGCCAGCAGCCTGCAGACAGACTGACAGACTGTCCCCCCAGCCTGCAGCACCTTCCCCAGAGCCCACCCTGCCTGCACAGGGGGGATCTGAGCTCAGCTCCCTCATCTCTGCAGGGCAAACCCCCGGGGCCGGGCATGTCCCTCACAGTGTGTGGGGCAGAGGGGTATGTGCCCCCCTTTCCTGCACCGGGGTGCGTTTGGAGCGTGCCATGGGTGATCCTTGGTCTCCTCCAAACACAGGCGTTTTTTGCAAGGTGAAAAGGCAGCGCCTTTCACAGCGGGGCCTTTTTAAACGGCAGCACGTGTTGCCTCGGGCTGTCAGGGAGGCTCAGAGTGAGTTTGGAGGAAGGGATTCAGCAGCAGCAGCTCAGCCAGCAGCGACAAGCACAGTCTGAAAGCAGCTCCCACTGCAGGACCCTCCCAGGCCTTAGGGGAGGATACAAGGGGAGGGAAGACCCCTCCAGGGACGTCCCTTGTTTGGGGATGAGAGGGTGCTGGCATGGGGGTGCTGCAGGGCAGTGGGATGCAGGGGGGTGCTGCAGGGCAGTGGGATGCAGAGGGGTGGCAGGAACGAGGTGCTGTCCTGCCCTGGCTCCTTGCCCTGATGATGGGACCCAGGCAGAGGCACCGGCCCGAGGTGACTCCCCTCATCCCCCCGGTACAGGAAGTTTCTCTGCAGGTGTTCCCAGCTGATGAAGTTTCTCTGCAGGTGTTCCCAGCTGACCGGATCACCCTTGCAGCTGGGCAGTGGGAAGGGGCTGCAGCCCCACCCGGGGGGAGTCACCCAGGAAAAAGCACCCAGCCCCTCCTGTGCTTCTGCTCCATCTGGCCCTCACCCCCACGGGGAAATGGGAACCAGCCTTGGGAACCTGAGCCTGCCGGGCAGAAGAGACCCCAGGGAAGGGGCCGAACCCTGAGTGCTGAGATCCCATAACTGCTCTCTGATATCCCAGCCTTAACATTTCTATCTCCTCCTAGAAAACACCAGACTGAAAAACAGCTCCAGCAAGGCTCAGTGTTTATCTGCTCTGCTTTTCCAGGCTGGGGAGCACAGGCTCGTGGGAACCTTTGAAGATTATTTCTCTTCAGTTTTCTGAAGAGACTTCAGCCTCCTCTTGAATCTTTTTATTTTGCCTCCTTTCAACGCATCGGCCCGATTTCTCCGAGACTTAACAGCAATGAACAAGATTAAGATTGGAGCTTAGAGAGTATTAGGAGGAGATCTCTCCTTCCCTGACGTGCTGGCAAGTGCCAGATCCCGGTGCCAGCATCCCTCCCTTGGAGAGGCTCTGTGTGTGCAGGCATTTCTGCTCCAATGGCTCTGGGAGCACAGGAGCTGCAGGGCGGTGTCTGCTCCTCTGCACTTCAGCTGCCACTGATTGCTGCTGGCACAGGGGCTGGCACGGAGGGGGGAACCAGAGGGGACGGGGCAGGTGGGTGCTGGACACGGCAGCGCCGATTGTTGGTGGTTTGCTCTGGGTTTGCACTCCTTGGCTCGGGAAGGAGAATCCCGGAGCGGGGGCACCTGGGTGAGGCTCGCCGTGCCCAGCAGCCACAGCAGCACAGCCCTGTGCAGCACAGGGTTGATCTAGGTCAGTGTTTCACGGGGGATCCTGGAGCTGAGGAACGCAGCAGCGCTGGCATTTCTCCATGAGCTCCTGCGAGCGTGGACCGAGGAGCACCAGGATGGGGGAAAGGGGGCAATGGCAGTGCCAGGAATGGACAGAGAGCAGCTGGGTGGGGTCTGGGCTGCAACACCCTGATGGCAGGATTGTGGAGCTTGCAGTTATAGCAAACAGATCTTACCAAAAATACCTGTCCTCTGAGAAATACAAAATATCCATCAGTAGGTATATCCTTAAGTGCAATTTCACATCGGTACGCATAGGGAAAATTAAAAGAAAATCCTTTAGTTTTGACCAGAAATCCAGAATCGTGGGGGGCTCTCGGGGCTGCTGTGGGGCTCAGCTGTGCTGCTGTGTCCCACCTGGGCCAAGAGGGCACTGAGGAGAGGCAGTCCTGTTGATTCCCCCATCTGGGAGAGGATAACAGCAGCTCATGCCCCCTTCTCCCTGCATGGATGATGCTTTGGGACAGGGGTACCAGAGGATCTGCCAAGCTGCTCCAGGGAAGGAGCAGGAGCTGCCCCTGCCCTCAGCCAGGTGTGCTGGCTGGGCAAAGTGCCTCTGGCTCTGCCAAGCCTGTTCTCAGCTGGTCACCGCCCTGCTGAGCTCTTGCTGTTGGGGTGGCAATCAGGGCCACAGCACCACAGTCCCAAGCGCTGCCTCCCTTAAAAACAACAAAAACCAGCCCCTCTAAAATGTGTCCCACGAGTCCAGGCATCTGAGGGAGAAGGGTGTTTCCCTCTTTTGCAAAGGAGGCACTGGAGCTTCGTGCAGGAGGAAATGAAAGAGGCCTGGAAAATGTCTAAGGTCTCCCAAGAAGGAAAGAGGCGTGAAGAAAGGGGCTTGCTGCAGGCAACCCTCACAGAGCTTCAGAGCCAGCCCCATCACAGGCAGCACTGACCAGCTCCTGGGACCCTGGATCAGGCAGCACCTGCTGCAGGAGGGGCTGTGCTCTGCCTCAGCTCGGGGAGGAAAGCTCCTTTCCCTGTTTTCTCCGCTTGTCAACAGTCCTGCATTATCCTCAGGCTGACAAAATGTCAAACTGCCAGCAGAGCACAGAGCCGGGGCGAGAGGAGAGCGGAGAGCAGGGCTGGGAGCAGCAGGAGAGGGGAGGGCTGTAATTGAACATCCACACTCGGACACAGATGAGCAGTTCCCATTATTTACTGGTGTATAAACATTCCTGAGCCGGTGTGGAGAGGAGGCATTGAAATCCCCACGCCCCTGGGCAGATAATGCCTACAGGCATTAACAATAAAAGGCAACTGTGCCTCCCTCTCTCCTTTCCTGAAATCCTTCGGGGTCAGCAGGTGCTGATGTGGCCTCAGCTGTGTCCTCAGGGCTGCAGCAGGGGAAGGGCCAGGCAGAGTCACTGCTGGCCACGGGGTTTTGATGGTCAGCACCACCTTCCACGTGTTGGCTCTGCTCTGAATCCCAGCCTGTCCTCTGGAGAGCCCCAAGTTTTTCCCAGCTGTTGAGCAACCCTGGCAGGAACCACTGTGCCAAACACAGTTTGCATCCCAATGACAGCATTTGTTGGATCCGTGACCTTCCTGGCTGCTTTTCCCCATCCCTGAACCGCTGTGGCATGGGGGGACAAGGAGTAGTGCACCTCCATCCAGAAGCAGCCACGTTTCTACGGAGAAGAGGAGCAGCTGTTCCTGTTCCTGCAGCTGCAAGTCCCCAAAGTTTGTGTCAGCAGTTGCACAGTATTTAAAATAAGGATGGGAGTTATTCTGGGGTCTAAACTACCAGCTCCTGGTCCTGTGCTGGACGTGTCACATCAGATGTACGGATGACATAGCTGCAAATTCCACATAAATAAAAGTGTTGAAACACCTGGTGCTCAGTTTGCTGAGATTTTCCCCTTTTTATCTGTCAAACGCTGCCAGCTCTCTTCCCCTTCCCAACCTTTCCCGTGTACATTTTCTCTTTTTGCATCTCAATCCCTGGGAGAACTGTAACATGTTAAGCCCTGTGCTGGGGAGGGTTTCAGGAAAGCAGAGCCATAAAAGCACAGGAAATGGCACCTTTCCCATCCCCAGGGTGACAGCAAGAGCTCTTCTGACACACAGGATCAGATCACCTAGCATTTGGTGATCTCTTCCCGCTAAGGAACTGATTTTGAAGAGGGGCTGCCTGCAATGGGAGGGGAGCAGAGACTCCTTCAGGCCTGGCACAGCAGCAGAGGATGAAGGTAAAGTTCTCGCTCCCGTCAACGCTCTCGTCACCCCCGGGACAGCTTGCACCAGCTCCTGCTACGGCCTGGGCTGTCCTCCCACACCCTTCACTCTCCTTGGAAAATATTCACGTCACATTTGTTCAGACTCCAAACACTTTTTTTTTTTTTTTAATCTGTCAGCAATGCAAGTTCACTCCAGCACCTAAAAACCAAACTGTGCCCTGTCTGCTCCATCTATCACTGCTGTCCATAAGGGTGGGGAGGCAGAGCCCAGCTGAAGCTGTTATTGATGTCATGTGAGCCCAGATACAGCATCTGCTGCTGTGCCTGGCCAGCCTGAAAAAGACAAAACCTGGGTTATGTTGAACAAACGCCCTGGTAGAGTAAACAACTGTTTCTACTGCACAGGACATGCCCCAAGTCAGAGAACAGGGCCAAGCCTTATGCAGGGCTTTTCATCCTCCAAGTTTTGCAGAGGGATCCTGGAAGCAGCTTCTCCTCAGCTGTCCTTCCCCTCTTTCCTCCAGGTGTGTCAGGAGAGGGACCAGCCCCTGCCTTCTGCCAGCGCACAGGGCCCTGGCCACGGGGAGAGGGCTCGGCCTGACCCTGCGCTGCCCCAGGGGATGCTGTGGCTCGGTGACAGCGCAAGGACCAGTTCACTGCCAGGAGGACGGAGGAGAGCACCAAGGACAGCGGCTCTAACCGCGCTCTGTCCTCAGCCATATGACGCGCAGAGCGAGGGAGGAGGGGAAGGCGAGTTCACCTCCATGCAGCCCTTCAGAGCAGTCTGCTGCATGGCCCTGGCACTGCTGCCTGAGCGTGCCCTGGCAGCTCCTTGTCCTGGAGTGCCCAGCTGTGCCAGCAGGGCTCTCAAACCTCACCTGTCCCTGCAGAGCCCTTTGGGGTCTGTCTGTGCCTGGGGTCCTCCAGCCCTGCTGCAGGTGCTCCTCCACCCTTGAGACAGACATATCTGTGTGAGGGAGCTCAGGGAAGTGCCAGGAGCCTGAGCTCGCTCAGAAATGAGCTCCTCAACACCCTGGGATAATACTTTTCCCCACTCTGATGTAGCCCAGAAGCAGAGCAGTCTGCTGAGGTGAGCAGTGACCAGCCCTTTGCAGGGGTAAGAGGAGGCAGAGCTTTTCCTCCTGCCTCCCCCTGCTGCTCCAGGCTGAGCCCCCAGCACACCCCCAGAGCAGGAGCAGGCAGCACACACCCCGAAAAGGGGCTCTGAGACAGCCCAGAGGGGTTTGGAAAGGGCTGCAGATGTGCCCAGACTCATCCCTCCCGGAGCACTGCCATCCTTGCAAGGTTTGGGATCCTTGGGCCAGGGCTGGAATCGTCTCCTTGTCTCCCAGAGCTAAATCCTGCAGTCACGACTGAACAACCAAACCCTCATTTGCTGTGGCAGCTTGGCCCCCCAGGCTCTGGGCTCATGAGGACTCTGTAAATAATAGGTTTTATTAGTTTGCTGGTTAAACTGCAATACCAGAAGGGATAAAAAACATCTTGAATAAAACATTGCATCTCCTGTTTAAGTTTCGAATCTCATGACAGTAGACCTCAAAACAAATGTCTCTTCAAAGTGGAAAATAGGGGCTGCTCCCTCCCAGAACGTAAGAGCAGGACATTTTGTCCTTCTCAGCATTTGGACTGAGGGTGGTTTTCCTGGTCAGAACCATTCACTGTGAATTTGAAATGGATTTGTCCCCAGCTGAGCCTGTGCTGTGGATAAATAAGGTGTTTGCTTGAAAAGCAGTGCCCTTGCTCTCCCACTCCATCAACAGGCTTCATTCTTATCCTTGGTTCCAGGAAAATACTCAGCACCGGTTACAAAACGAAACCCCTGAAAATGAACAAGAACAGAGAGAAGAACTGCCTGGAAGCTCCTGGTGCATGAAACTGCCTGGGAGGTGTCCCCAAAACAGCACCATGAGGGGATGCTGTGATTGCCTGACATCTCCCAGCCCATCTGCACTGCTCCGAGCACAGCCCTCCCCAGATCTCTCGGTTCTCAAGCAGCAGAACGGGGCAGTCAAAAGAAATCAGCCCTGTGAATTTCCCCACATACCACTTCACATCCTGCGTCTTGAGGGGGAGCTGAAAGCACATCTATGAACCCCTGGATTTTCTGTGGTCTGCTCATGACCAGAACCCTTGACAGCTACATCCTCCCTGCAGCTATTCTTGCACCTTTCCCAACTTCAGCTTCATCTGGATCCCTCAAGAACTTCTGGAATACTCCAGTGGCTTGCTTTGAAGCTTAAAGAGCTCTTTCCACCTTCACTGCTGCTTTGATATTCATTATTTACTCTTTTGACATGTGCTTCCTGTAAACTCTGCCATCCAGAGCTGGCTTCTTTGCATGAAGTGAAGGCAACATCATCTGTAGCTGCTTCATTCCAGGGAAATTCCATCCCGGAGCCCTGATGCCTGCAGCTGCCTCTTGTGGCTTTGGGGCCGCTCAGATCTCACGCCTGAGGGTTTAAGGTGATCATCGCAGCCATCAGGAAGGGAGGGAGCCTCAAAAAACCACCCAGATGTGCTGCTGTTACTGCCTGAGTGTGCTCCAGCGGCGTCCCCATCGCCCTGGAGACTGCTCCTGGCTGTGAGGCATTTGGGGAACGGGAATCTCCCCACCCTGAGCAGCCAGAACGCTGCAGGGGGAGTGATTCGCCCCTGCTCGGGTGGGTAAGACTGTGACAGGCCTAGGAGTGAGAGGAGAGAGTCAGCTCTCAGTGAAAGGGATGGTCCTGCTCTGGTCCTGAGGAGCTGGATTTGCCATCAGAATTCCAGAGCTCCGGGAGATGCAGGACCAGGCCTCTCCGGGGAGCTGCTCCCGCCCCTCAGCCTGTCACTAAACAATAAGGGACAATTCCTGGTACCTCGTGTAACAAAGTTCCTTCTGAGCAGCTCTCACCCAGAGCCCCCCAGGAAGGACCCTGTCACTGCCGTTTGCCAGCCGGATGTCGGCAGAGCGAAGAAACGCCCGAGAGCAGCTCGGCAAACCCTGCAAAGGCAAAGAGCGACAGGCCGGGGGCCCGCAGCCCACCCGCCATCCCCAGCAGTCCCGCAGCTCCTCCCCACACACCCTCCCGCCTGTTTTTTTGCGGGACAGCAGCCCCAACAGGTGGGAAAGGACCCTCTTCCCGCTGCATCTTCGCTGGCAGCTCATCCCGGCGGGGCCTGACGCCTTGCGTAATTTAGCAATAATTACCCACTCTTTCTTTTTTTAGACAAACACCCCAACTGCCGTGCATGGGAACGAGGGGAAAAAAAAAAAAAAGGCGAGTATTAAGAGAAATCAAACGCCTTGTTACGCAGAGGGGGAGCGAGAGCTCCTCGCACCAGCTGACGATGCTCGCTCCCCGGCAGCGCGGCTCCGGCAGATGCGCGGGTGCCTCTCGGCGCTCCCCCCCGCCGGCGCTCAGCCCCGGGGGTGCGGGGGAGGCCGGCCCCTGCGCGGGGCGGTAGGAGCCGCCGCCGGCCCCTCCCCGCCGCCGCCGCCGACCGGAGAAGAGATGCCCAACTTTGCGGTGCGCGGCCGGCGGCGCGGAGCGCGGGCCCGAGCGGGCGGCGGCGGGGCCGGAGCGCGGCGCAGCGGGCGGCGGGGGGGCCCCGGAGCCACCCCCGGCCCGGCCCCGCGCTGAGCCCCGCCGGGCGGGAGCACGGCCGCCGCCGCCCCCCCGGGGCCGCTGCTCGCCTCGCAGAGATGCCCGGGACGGTGCTGCTGCTCTGCCTGGCCCTCGGGCCGGTCCTGCGAGCCAGGTGAGTCCCCCCACCCCGCGCCGGCCGGGACGCCCCCTCCTTGCCTCAGTTTACCCGTCGGGGCAGTGGGAGGGGAGGGAGTTGGAGTGGCAGCGGTTCTCCCCACGCTCGCCTCGCCGGCTCCAGCGGGGATTTGGGCAGCTCCGTGGCCCCGGCTGTTCCTTCCAGCGGGTCCCGTCGCGGCAGCACCGAGTGCCGCCCGCACGTCCTCTGCACCCCGGGCTCCCCCTCCGCATGCCGGGACCGAGAGGACACCCCGTTCTCCATCCTTCCGTCACCCCGCTGGATAATCCTGCCGGGGGCCCAGCCCCTTCTGAGGGTGCCCGGCACCTCCGGGGAGCTCCATCCATCACCGGGGCATTTCCACCCGGAGTCGGGGCTGGGTGGGAAGGAGCTCTGGTCCCCTTCCTCGCGCTCCATCCCCCGGGCCGCCGGAGCTCCCGGGGGATGTGCAGCCCGGCAGCGGGCGGGCAGCCGGGCAGCTCCAGCCCTGCTCTACAGGTTGGGCGCAGGTCGCGGCTCTGGGTCCCAGCCCGGTGCCCCCAGCGCCCCGGGCGAGGAGGCGAGCGGAGGCAGGGGCAGGTGGCAGTGCTTTTCCCAGGGCCAGCCCTTCGTAGCGCTTTTCTGTAAACAGCCATGAAAGGGCCCACGCACAAGGGGGTTTCAAGTTTCTTTTTCCTTTTTTTTTCTTTTCTTTTTTTTTTTTCTTAAAATTCCTAGCCCTGCTGATGAGTTTAATGGTTGGATGGGGAAAGAACATGTTGTCAGCAGATTGTTACCCCCGGGGCTTGGGGGAAGAGGGATTTCACTGGCTGAAGCTAATTGGCAGAATAAGCCGCCTTAAAGCCGATCAAATCCCATTACAGATGCAGTCAGGGACAGGGAGCATGAATCCTGCTACTAATGGTCTGCCCTGCCAATGCTTCCCGTCCCCGGGGGTGGGCACAGAGTCCATCCCTGCCATGGTCCGGCGTGGATTGGCCTTCTCGGGGTCCAGGAGCAAGAGCTGCCCCACTGCTCCTGCCCTGACACCCAACCTCTCCCGTGCCCTGACACAAAACCTCCCGGGAGGAGAGGTGGATCCATCCAGGGGGCACTGGAGGGCTGAGAGGGGGCTGGATCCGTGGTGGTCCCGGTTCCTGCGCCCCGCTGTCCCTGCAGAGCATTGGCACGAGCCCTGCATTTCGGGAGGGTGAGTTCCAAGCTGCAAGATCACACGGAGGAGTAATTAAATCTTGTATTCACTTACCCTTGAGCAGGAATGTTCACCCCATAGCTCTCTTCTGCCCAGTGCCTCGAGCCTGCCTCTACCCTGAGCCCTGTTTTGCCGGGAGCAGTGGCTGTGGAGGTTGGGGGGGTGGGCATGATGGAGTGGGAGAGGAATCCTGTGAGAGGGGAAAGAGAACAAGTTATATCAGGGTCTTGCTCTGCATTCACTGCATTTTTTCCTGGATGCAGTTGTGGAGGGTGAATCTCCTCTTCCCTGTTCCTCGTGGTGGGTGCTGGGGTGAGGAGCTCTGTTCGTGTGAGCAGAGCTGTGTGTGTGAGCTCTTCTCCTGGTGCAAGCAGCAAGACCCTTCCCCTGGCACTGGAACGGGCTGGATGCCTTTTGCCAGGTGATTCAGCCCTCCCCAGAGGCCCCCCCCAGCACAGAGGCTCATTCTCCAGCGTTTCCCAGGGCACTGCCTCTGCTGGGACCAGGACACCAACCCTGAGCCCTGAAGGCAGGATCCCTGCACAGCCTCACACCAGAGGCTGGGCTTGGCAGGAGGCAGAAACTGTGCAGGTTGGACCAGTGGGGCTTCACGGAGTGTGCTGTCAGAGGTAGGAAGACATGTGAAATGGGGAGGGGGCAGTTAGAGCCCCCTGTCCTTAAATACTCTGCCTGCTTCTAATTCAGAGCCATCTGCCTCGACACCCCTGTGCCTACATCCCCTGTGCCTACAACCCTTGAGACTGCAACCCCTGAGCCTGCAACCCCTGAGTCTGCAACCCCTGATCCCACAACCCCTGTGCCTGCAACCCCTGTGCCTACAACCCCATATCTCACACCCCTGATCCCACGACCCCATAGCCCACAACCCAGGGAGGCATCGGGATGGGTGACTAGAAGGACTCATTAGCATGCGGTAATTAGAACTGACCACAGTGTTTTTCCAACCAAAGGAAACGTTGTTCTTGCATTTGGCTGCTCTCTTTTCCTTGGAGCAGGGAAGGCTTTCAGCTGTGTTTGCAGCAGGGCTGGATACAGCCCCGGGGATCTGCATCTGTGCTGGGAGGTTCCTGCCTCAGGGCCACCAGCAGCTCGTGGATAATAGTGGGTGTTCATCCCAGGCAAGCACCAGCAGCTGCCCCACCAGGCAAGGAGCAGCAGTGTCTCCAAGGGTTCGTGGCACATGTTGCTCTTCTCTTCCTCCTCCTCTTCCTGCCAAGGGAACACCTTGTCAGACAGCTTGGGCACTGGGGGAGGCAGCCAGCCAGCCACCAGCTCTTCAGGTGACTCTCCCCAGCAGTGTTTTTGGAAGCCTCAGCCAAACAGGTGTCTGCTGGAGTAAAGGGGAATTAGGGAGCTGAGGCACGGCTCTGTCCTGCTGCAATGCCTCGGGCCGCCCGGGGAGAATTGTCCAACCTCATCCATACATGTGAGCACATCCACAAGGACACCTCCCTGCCGTGCCAGCCTCCTGCTCGGGGCACCAGCAGGAGCTGCCATGGCCCCAACTCCTCTGTCAACACCAGGGATTTCCTTGCAACGCCCCCAGTTCTGCCCTGCTGTCACCCCCCTGCCCACACTGTGGCTGTGTCCCTGCCCCATGGCCCTGCTCTGGGGAGGCTGTTCTCACACCTCAACAAGCAGAGGTGAGGAAACACGGCTCTGCCTTTCCCCCTGGCTGCACAGAGACATATGAGAACTGGCTGTCCCCTGTCACCAAGCCAGTCGCTCTGTGCCTGGAGATGGAGCTGCCAGGCCAGCTAGTGTTCCCAGCACGCTGGGGAATCTCTGCAGGTCTGCAGTGTGACATTTCCATTAACAGCTGGAGGGGGGATGCACATGTCACCTTAATTCCTCTCCTCTGCTATAGATCTTCCCTTCTCAGCTTAAAGTGGGGCCACCAAGAAGAGAAACCAGGGAGGAGGCAGTGGCTTGCAGAGGGTGGCATGAGAGTTACACTCCTGACCAGCGAGGGCTGATGTGTGTCTGTGTGTGCACAGGCACTCACAAAAAGCATATTTTCTCCAGCAAAAGCTGGCTTGCTTATGCTAAGATGGCTTAGGATGGTTTAGTCGACTGGGATTAGCTGCATTAGCAAAAAGCATATTTTTGGTAGTGTCCCTGCATCAGTAATAGGGATGTGACTCCCTGGAAATGCTACCACAAGCCTTGGGGTGTTAATCAGTGACACTGAATGGGGGGAAACCAGAAGACTGAGAGCAGGGTGAGCTCGGCCAGGGTTTGCTCAGCCCCCAAAGGGATGTTTCAGACTCTGCTGTAGCCTTAAAATTTCTCAGAGGACCAGGATTTTTGGCAGGGCAGGGGGATGTGCAGAGTTCAGTGCTGGCAGGTGACTTCAAGTAAGGCCAAGGGAACACGGAGAAAATATTTCGGTGTGGCTGTTCCCACTTTGCCAGAGGCAGTCTCCATCACCCCAAGCTCTGGCAGCAAGGGGAAGCAGTTGGGATCGCTTTTCCTTGCCCTGAGCCGCGCTGCGGGCACACATCCCTCTTTACTACTGGCAGGAGCAGGGGCCAGCCCCCGATTTCATCCCGGTGCCACTCCGAGGTGGGCTCACGGTGGTCCCCTGGTGCAGAGTTCTGTCCTTCCCCCGCATTTCGTCGGCCACACCACGGCGAGAGCCCGGCGTGAGAGAGAGAGAGAGCGCTGCTCGGATGGGGAAGCGCATCCCGACAGCGCTGCTTAACACTCCTTAAGCGCGGTTAGAAAGTGCAGCGCAATCAGACAGGAAACAAGGAGCTGATGTACCAACACCTAATGCGCGGCGGCAGGCAGGCAGCTGCGAGCAGCCCGGCCCTCGGCGGGGGACACGTCAAGACACCGAGAGTTTTAAAGCGATTGTGAAAGCCGCTTTTGAAAGAGGAGCGTCTGATAAATCGGCCGCAACGTGTCGATTTAATGGGTTTTTTTGGCCCCCCCCTCTGCCGAGTGGCCCGGCCAGGCTGTGCCTCCCCGGGCGCTGGAGGGAGGGAGATGGAGATGTGTGTCCGTGGTGCCGGATTGCACCTCGGAGCTGCGAGGCTCCAGCTGGGAAGTGTCAACGCGGTGGCAGCTCCCGCTGCGAGACCCTCCCGTGTCGCCGGAGCAGGTGACACGGTGACACGGCGGAGGGGCAGGGGGCCGTGCCGGCAGTGGGAGCATCCCATCCCGCATATGGCCGCGTCATTCCGGGGACAGCCTTGTGAATGAGCTGCCCAGAGCGGGCGGCAGGTGGTTGGAATCTCCCGGGTGACCGTGTGGACCTAATCTAATTAGACGGTTTAGGAAAACTCCTTTAGGAAAAGGGAGGAGTGCGAAAGGTTTAGAGAGGGCAGATTTGAAAGGCGGGGGAGAGAAGCTGTTGCTAAGTGGATCATGTCCAAAGGAGGATGGAGAAAAGCTTTCCTTGCCTGGAACTGGGAGATTGGGAAGATGGGACATCTTTAAACGGGAGCTCACACCACGGGCTGGGGAGGAAGGGCTGGTGAGTGCAGGGAATGGGTTGTGGCAGGTCTTGGCCTGCAGGCAGAGGAGTTTGCATAAGGCTTTAATTTCCAGGGATCTGTGCAGGGCAGATGGCTGGGCTCCTGGCACGTCGGACGTGCACAGTGCCCGCATGGTAGGTTAGGACCTGTTTTCTCCGAAATGCATTTATTGCAAATGTCTTGCCCCCCAAAAACACTGTTTTGTCACTGTTTCCTCAGAGGAGGCGTGCTTCAGGTGTCAGCAGCAGGCAGAGCAGTGGAGGTATTTGAGGTTAACAGGCAGCTCTGGCAGCAGGAGCTGCTGGGTGGGATGAGCAGGAAGGCAGGGAAAGCAGGGGCTGGCTCCCACACCTCGGGGATGAGCAGTGTGTCTCCAAAGGGAGCTAAGGGGGAGGTGGAGCACTCCATGCCAGTCTGTCCCACTGATGGCAGGGCCCCTGCAGGTCTGGTGACCCTGAAGAGAGCAGAGGTGCCAGGTGAGTTGTGTCTTCTTGTTGCCTTGAGTTTTCTGTCTTTTGTCTTTCTGTAGAAGTTTCACACGCAGCCTTAATATAAATAATGTCTGTTCTTAGAATGTTTACGCACTTCTCCTGTGAGAGAAGAAATAATTGATGGTGATACCCACCATCCAAGTTGAAGGAGTGCCAACCTGTGTAGCCAATCCCTTAACCTCTGTACATACGTATAAAATACTGGAATCAAAATAAAATTAAAAAAATTTTTCTACAACAGCCGTGTCCTAAGCCTCTCTCGAGTGTTCCTAAATTGGAACACGCCCAGCTTCGCCCCGCGACATCTTCTTTACAGTGTGGCTGAGAGGAGACCCCTGAGCTCCTCCTGCTCTGCCTTTTAGCTGCACTGCGTCCTCCTCCTTTGGCACGTCTGAAACACAGCCGTGCCCCTGCTGCCAGGGAGTGCCAGAGAGCTGCCACAGCCACGTCCCTGCCCTTTTGTGTCTCCTCTCCAGGTGTGACAGCACAGAGGAATACGACTACGATTACCTCAGCATCAATAAAACCTGGGTCCTCACCCCCAAGGCACAGGAGACTGATGCCACACAGATCCTCAACTCGCTGCTCAAGAACTATGACAACAAGCTGAGGCCAGACATTGGCAGTAAGTGTCCCCTGAAGCTCCCTGTGACCACGGGGGGTGACATGGCCTGGCTGTGTCTTGTGTTCTCCATCCTTTGGTGCCTGCTGTCGCTGGGATTTTTGTTACCATAGAGCTCATCCCAGATGTTCCCTTTGTCTTCACCCCTCTACAAATGCCCCTGGCCCCAGCTGATGGTGCCTGTTTCCTTGTCTTTGCAGTCAAGCCCACGTTCATTGATGTGGATATCTACGTGAACAGCATCGGGCCGGTCTCTGTCATCCAGATGGTGAGTGCTGGCCTGGTTGCAGGGCCACCGTGTCCCCTCCCCGTGCCAGGGCTGCCCCAGGCTGTGTCATGCTGGCTGGACGTGGTGTCAGGGTGGTGTTGGCATGAGAGGAGGTTTCCTTTCCCTTGGTGAGAGCTGCTCTGACTTGCTGGAGAGACCCGAGCACCATCCCTGGTCAGGAGCAGGGTCCTCGAGTGCCCTCAGTGAGCTCAGCAAGCCTTCCATGCCTGGGGGCTCAGGAGGGGGATGCTGCTGCTGCCCCTTGGGCAAGCTCTGGCAAACCCTTCTGCCTGCTGGCTTGGCCCTCTCCTCCCTGGGAGGTGTGCGAGCGCCAGGATACTCAGGGCAAGGTGGAACAGGGACGGTGTGTTCCAGGAGGGCTGAGAGAGGTGTCTGGAGACGGTTTCCATGGCAGTGTGAAACTGGGGTGAAACTTGGGTGCCAAGGGCTGGCCTGTGGTGCTGAGCAAGGGGAAAGCAGGGGAGCCTCTGGTCAAACATTTCTTCTGCGTAGTGTAGCACCTCAGAGAGCTGCCACCAGGACTGTGGTGATTTCTCCTCATGATGAGGACCCAGCAGTACCCAGCTGCACCAAGAGCTGTGAAAACACTCGACAGAGACACTCTTTGATCCAGAAAGCAACTGTTGGCTATTTAATTTTCACAGGAAACTTCCATTATTATTATTATTTTCCCTGCAAAGTCATCTTTTTTCCCTTTTCTAGCAAGGAGCAAACCTGACTGCTGTCAGGTTTTGAAAGGCTTCTCCAGTCCACTGGACAAGTGAGGTAGAGGGGACAAAGGCAAGGTACAGCCAGGACAATTTGGCTTTTCTTGTTTCCCTCGATGCAAAAACAGAGCAGAAGCAAAACCAGCCCCATTAAACTGNAAAACAAAACAAAACAAAAACCAGGAAAAAAAAGTTCCCAGGATGGGGAAGTTATTTTTAGTTTCCAAAGTACAAAATCTCCAAGGAACAAACTCCTCTGGGGATGGAGGGATGGTACTACTGGCTGTAGTACCAGTTCCACTCCGAGGAGCATGCTGAAGCAGCCCTTCTGGCCGGCCACCACAGAGGACGTGCCCCCAGGCAGCTCCTGCTCACGAGCCACCAGATGGGCATGAGGAGGGCACCATCAGGAGGCCCAGCAGGGACGGCCTCGGGGCTCAAAATTCCCTTGCACTGTTCCAGCATGGCTGGTCTCTGGGAGAGAAGCCACAGCGGAGCTGTGTGGGTGTCACCCCTGGCTGCCGGCACAAACCCCTCCAGCCCATGGGGACATGTGGCCGTGGAGCCAAAGGGACACAAGAGCAGCAGTGCAGGGGCTGGGTGTGCTCAGCCCTCCAGGCACTGCTGTGCCTGCAGACAGAGCACCGGGATGGTTCTGGCTTCTCTTTCTCTGCCAAGGTCAGGATTAACACATGGGAGATGCAGTTTTTGAGTTCAGGCTTGGATGTTTATTGTGTCTTATCTATTTACAGACTCACTAGCCGTGAGCATTGATTAGCAGGTTAGAGGAAATGAGGGAAAATGGGGAGCTTCTAACTCTTCCCAAGGTGATTTAAGTACTAATTACCCAATAACAAGGTGACACCTTTATTATTTATACTTTTGACCCAATAATGACCACTCACAGCCTTCAATGAGGACCTTTTCCACCCAATTACAGAAAACCACATAAACCCATGAAGAAGAAGGTGAATAAGAAGGACTTAGACAATGCCCCATCTCCTCCATCTTGCCCCATACATTACTATATATTAAAATCTCAAATCTAAGTTTTTCGCCCTGTGAGATCACACAATTCTATTCAAACTCCACACCCACAATCCCAGTGCTATCAGTCAATTTTGGAAGCCTGTTCCACGGCCTCAGGTCAAATGTGGTGTTTGCTTGAGGGTCAGTGCCTTTTGGCACAGAAAGCCTGAAATTTTCAGCCTCCAGAGTTCCAACAGAGCACCAGGGTCATGTCCTGCCTGCTTTGCACTGCACGAGGATGTGCCAAGAAACCCACACAAAACCCAGAGCACAGCCTCATCCTCCTCTTTCACTCTCGGCCGTTTCCATCACACTTTTCCAGCCCTGCTGGGAGCTCTGCTCCCCTTGCTGCCACAGGAGCACTGCAGAACCGTGCAGGTGGTAGCAGCAAAGCACAGAGTGCTTTCTAAAATCCAGTCTGCATCCAGAGTTCATCTCTCCTCCTAAACGGGGATACTGCTGCTAGGCTGGTTTCCTAAGAAACACAGCTTATGCCATGGTGATGGGGATGTGAGAACGTACCTACGTCCAGCCCAGGCTTTCAGGATTTGGGATCTGCTGGGCTAACACCAGCCATAAAAGGCTGCAGGTACAGGAGCTTCAGGCACATTCGGTATCTCTGGTATTTTTGGGAGAACAAGATGCCAGGCAGTGACAACAGCCACCCCCACCAAGGGGAAAAGCTGTTGTGTGAACTCAGCCCTTACTAGAGACCAGGAAATCATGTGGGAGAGCTCAGCCCATGGGTTCAGCTCTTTCTAGGAGTCAGCAGAAGCTTTTCCTCTTCATGAAATGGGGCTGCATAAGTTGGGATGGCCAGCATCTTCAGGGCTCTGCCGGGGAAACTGCTGCCATGGGGCTGCTCCACCCATCTGCAGCCTTCCCACCTGAAGAAAGGATTGCTTTTTGTGGGAATGGCAGAGCCAGGAGCTCCTCGGGCAGGGAGGAAACTGCTCAGTGTGAACAGTTTTGAGGGGTTTTGTTGGATCAGTCACAACTGGCTGTGCTGTCCCCCTGAAGTGCTGCCAGTCCCTGTGGGGTCCCAGCAGTCCCCTGTGATCTTGAGGCACCTCTGTATGACACCCCAAATAGACTCTCTAGGGATATATCTCCTTCCTTGTTCCCTTAGGGAACTTCTTAAACTTGAACCTGTGATGCCCTTGAACTTTAAAACCTCTTCCCATGAGATTGAGGTGACATTAAAGGTACTGAGGGCAGCTAGACCCAGCTCTCAGAGCCTCAGATTTCTGCTCTCTGTACCCTGACATCCCCCTGCTCAAGGGAGAGGCTGCATCCTGCTACGTGGTCTCCTGAAGCAAGAGGAGAGGGCAGTGACAAAGCTGCCACAGTGTCACCTCTAGACTTGGCTGCTTCACCCAGTTTTGTGTTTGTTTGCTTTTCCGTGCTGATGCAGTGAATTAAGTCATTCTGTGGGTCGTGCCAGCCCCTGGCAGGCTGGCACCAAACACCTGATAGATGGTCGTTGCTGGGGACATGTCATTCCCACCCTGTCCCTGTGGATACAGCTTCTCCCAACCTGAGCACCTCTGCCCTCTCCCAGCTGCCAGGCCCATCCCACGTGCCTCATCTTGCTTCTTGCCCGTACACAACCTGAGGAAATGCACATTTCCAAGGGGAGGGAGCTAGAATTTGTCTCAGAGCTAGATCTCTCTGGAGCCCACGGTGACATTTCACTGTGCCACAGACAGAGAGGCTTGTGTAGGCTGGAAGGTCCACTGGAGGGGAAATGTCCCATTGATCTCTTTTAGGTGCATTGCCATGACAGCGCCTTACATAAATATTTCCCTCTCACACAGGCTGTGTGGAAGACAAAAACCCAAGTTCTGCTTTTAAGAGACACAGCAGCATTACTGTGGCTGTTAGCTTGGGCCACTGTGGCCTATAAATCTGCAGCTGGAGGCTACAGGACGGCCTGGCATGCTGCTGGAGTAGAAGGCTCCAACTTCAGCAATCTGGTTTAAATTCCGGTCTCTTGTGGCCCCCTGCTCACCCTCAAAGGGTTAATGACTCCCTGCTGTCTCCATCCTGCTGGTGCTCTGTCAGGGATTGGAAGCTGGCCCTGCACAGCCACTGCCCAGCCTCCAAATGATAAATCACGTCAGGATGCAAAACTGATTCCGGTCCTTAAAAATGAATAGGTGATTTGAAAATGCCCTGTGCTGGGCGTGAATTCTGCGTCTCCCTCATCAATCACTTGTCATAAATAACATTAACATTCAGGAGTCAGCAGAAGGTGGGCAGGTTTGGAGCGGGAAGAAATGTAAAGTGATTTCCTGATATCTTTTGTACACCAGAATGGCAGGCTTGTTTCCCGTTTAGGTGGCTGAGCTGATTTTGTTCTCTCTTCCCTGGGGAAAGGACCCTCTGTGCTGTCCAAGCAAAATGTGGCAGTGACCAGAAACAGAGCTAGAAGATGGTTCAGTCATTAGTGGGACAGGGGGAAACGTGGGACCATCAGGACCATCAATAAAGACTCCAATGACGGTGTGGACGGGGATTTACTCCCCAGCCCTGTGAACCTTTGGGTGGGATTGGGGCACTTGGCACTTCTCAGGGAGGTGGGAAGCTGTGTTTACCCCATCAGGGGAAAGATTCACTGGGCCACGAGCCCCTCCAGAGCTCTGGCTGCCCCTGAGCACTGGCCAGCAGCCCCTGGAGCCCAATGAGTTATCCCCCACAGTGCTGCAGCTCTCCAAGCTGTGTGCTGGAGCTGGATGCCCAATTAGATTCCCATTAACACAGCGTTAAGCTGTCCCCTGGGTTATCAGCAGCTCAGCCTGATGAAGGCTGAGAGGCAAAGAGCCACCTTCGTCCTCCAGGCATGTTTGTGGGAAGAGGTGCCAGCCCGGGCTGCTGCAGCCCCGAGTGAGGGAGGAGACTCTGGGTTCAAATTTTTCGCTGACTGCTTGTTTGCTGGAGGGATTTGCTGCTGGTTTTGTTTTGTAATGGCTTTATTGCTATAGATTATAGCTTTAACTGGTGTCAAGGGCACCTAGAGCCCTGGATCACCTTCCTTTAGGGAGGCTTAACTCTCAGGAAATGATGCTGTAGAAGTAAAGCGGGTGCCAGCTATTGGGGCTGAGTGTCTTTCAGCCCTGAGGATGTCCCTGACGTGTCCATGAGGGACAATATGTCTGAGAAGGGGGAGAAGTTCTTCTGTTCTGAGCTCAGGGATGGAGCAAGTCTTGTCCAGAGCTTCTCAGATTCCTCCCAGAGGCCAGAGCTGAATGTCCTTTTCTTCCTTTCTTACACAAACCCAGGCATGAGGCTCGAGGAGCTGAGACCATGCTGCAGACACTGTGGCAGCCTCCTGGCAAAGGTGAATGGAGATATTCCAGCCATCCAGGGACCTGCCTTGGTTACCTGCTTCAGGGGTCAGGGCTCAGAGGCACTGCAGTACGGGCTAGTTTGGGTGCTGAGGACTCCTCTGTTTGCTGTGTGTGAAGGGATGCCCTTGTGTGCCAAATTTTGTAGCAGAACAGAACGACAGCTTTTCTGCTGGTGTTGTGACCACCTCAATCCCGTTACCTGATGATAATAAAGACGGGAAGAGTAAAACTGACCTCCATCATTCACCAGGGGCCAGATCCTGTTGTCTCAGAAGCAGCTGTGATTTCCAGCAGGGTTTCTGGGCTGCTATCTCAATTGTTACAGCAAATTGTTTTCTTATCTCTGCCTGTGAGTGGGGGGCTGGATCCCGAAGAGGGTGATACGTCCAAACACAAGTGTTGGCTATTCCCCCCCTTGCCTCTCCAGGAAGGAGATGCTGCACGCCATTAAACTCATAATGCTCTGCTTGGCTACATTAGTTACCATGCAACACTCTCACGAAATTGAGGGTGAAGAACATATTTTCCCACATCTGGAGTACTGCAGAAAGCGTTTAATAGATTTGCACGTAGGGTGCATTTGTGGAAACACTGTGAAAAAAGGGGGAGGGAGGGAAGAGGGAAATGTTTATTCGTTATCAGCTGATGAATAATTAATTCACAAACATTGTCTTGTTAAATATAAATTAAATCCTCATTTGACACACTTTATAATTTAGAAGTATAAGCCCAGCATGAATGAAGAGAACTCCCCACTGACTCCTTTCATGTAAATCCCGAGGAGGCAGGGAGGGAGGCTCGGCTTTCAAAGTTAAAGCTGGCGAGGGGGAGTGCTTAGGGAGGGGGCTGATGCCACAGAGCGAGCTTGGGGATCTCGGGCGCTTCATCTTTGCCCGTGGGGAGATGGCTGAGCGGGGCAGGGAGGCAGTGGGTGTCTGCAGAGCCCTTTTCCCAAGGCTTGCTGCTCCACACTCTTTGGCTGAGCTGCTGGATCGCGGCTCTGGAAGTGAAATCCGCGCCGATGGTGCCTTATCAGAGAGAGTGCAGGGAGCCGGCAGCTGCTTGAGAAAGGCTGAGCTACCCCAGCAGCAGGAACAGAGACCCCCGAGAGGGGAGCAGGGCTCTGCAGGAGCTCAGCCACCCTTCTGGATAGCCCTGGGCCAGCTGGAGGCTGGGGAAGCACATCCTACATCCCAAAAAAGTGCTGTGGTGGAAGGCAGCTGGTGTGACAGCCCTGGGTGACTGTCCCGCTGCAAGGCTTGGGTTAATTCCTTCCTTTCTCCCCCTAAAAGACGGGGAAACCAAGCCCAGCCATAATTGTCTGGCTCCGAGGAACACTTAAGTCTTGATTATACTTAGCTTTGGCTGCTTTGGAATAAGTAGGAAGGAAATGAATTGAAAATGGCACACTGTTTAAAATGCTCGGCTGTGTTCCTCTGGAGCACGAGATAAGCCTATAGGTAAAGGAAATTTGCCACCTCCCTCCTCCTTTCCTGATAATAATAGGTTCCAGCAGTTGCGCAGCACTTCTCAACTGAAAGGACTTAAAAATCCTTCACAAATCATCTGTCTGGGAGGCAACAGCCCAGATGCACCCACTTCAGGGTGGATTGCAATGCCTAAAGCACGCTGCAGTGCTTGTGCCGAGGGCTGCAGGCTCTCCTTGGCCTGCCCGGTGTGCGGCGAGGGCTGGTCATCAGCAGAGATGTGCCGAGGCTCTGCAGGATACACCCATGGGCTAGGCTGGGTTTTGCTCCTCGATAATGAATTTGAAGCGTTGGGGAATGGGTGCTGCTCACGAACAGCCCCGGCGCTTTTTCTGGCTGTTATTTTCCATGCCTGAGTGACGGCTGGGAGCTGCCGGAGCTGGTGCTGCATTTATCACAAACGCTCCCGTGCTTGGAGAGTGCTCACACCTCCTGCTCCCTTGATGTTCAGGAGCGGTCAGGGTCCCTCCTGCTGGTGTTCACACGGCGGTGAGGTCACCCACAGGAAGGGCAGCATGAAAAGTTTGTTTTTCCTTATGAACCCCCTCCCCTCCCCAGGCCACTGAGGAATGCCACCAACCACGTGTGACTTGAGGGACAAACCATGGGCTGCAACAAAAAGGTCTAAAGAAATAAATAAGTTGCTCCCGTCCTAAACATATCCCAAGAGCTCCCGGAATTGTCAAAGTTTGCTTCCAAACCCGAAAAGAGCTGATTTATTCACTATGAATAATTCAGCCGGCTCCTTTTATTATCCAGAACATACACTAATCCCCTCCAGATATTTTCTGTGTGACATCCATGTTGGTATTTTATTTACAGGCTGTGCAGAAAACTCAAGGAGTCTGTTATCAGGGAAGACGAGTGAAAAGCTGGAGGTTTGCATCTGAAATTTGGAGCTAAATAAAACATGAAAATCTGGACAGTGGCCTCCTGGGGGCAGGGAAAGTGCTTTTCCTGAGAGACGTTTCTGGAGAGCAAAGCCCTAAAGTTAATTAACAGCTGTGGTCGCAGCCTGGTGCTAAATGGGGAATGTGGCTGCACTTAAAGGTTTCTTAAAGTGCAGCATCAGCCCTGGCACACAGGTGCCCACAGCTCGGGCAGGCTCTGGCCCTCGGGCAACACGGGATAAATCAACATCCATAATGAAGTAATCGGCTCTTGTAAATTCCTTCACAGATCCCATTTCCGCCCTTCTGCTGGCAGGAATGACTCAATCTCTCATTCATTTTGTGCCAGCCTTTGGAGAAAACTCGCGTTCCTTCAGCTGGGCTGAATGCAGGAGGGGTTTGTTCGCCCTGAACCTTTTGCAGGCAGCCTGGGAAGGATGCTGCCGGCGGGTGCTTCCCAAGGAGCTGGCTGGAGCTGACCTGAGAGCATTCATTCCTCACCCCGAGGCACAAAAAGCCTTTCCTACAGTCTGGGGTCACAGCAGCTGCACCCGGTCCCCCTTTTCCAGAGGTTTCTGCCAGCTCCCTGCTTGTTCAAGACCCGCAGTGACACTTTCCCAGTGACCAGGGGATGCTCCTTGCTGGGGTGTGGCCCGGGCTGGAGGGATATCTGTGCCCTGGCCCTGCTGCCTGCTGCCTCTCAGTTTTGCAGGAATTTCAGAGAGGTTTTGCTGTGCTACAGAGGCTGCATTGCTGCACGGTGGGGATGCAAAGCACGGCTGGGCCCACCACCATCACCTGAAGGAGCTGCCCTGTGGATGGGTCCCCATGTGTGTGCCCTGTGTGTGATCCAGGCACTGGTCTGGGCTCTGACCCTCGTTACATCGATTCTTCCGAGTCAAAGGGAGAGCTCTGCTGTGTCAAATTTGAAAGATGGATGGACTCTGAGCCGTACCAATAGCTGTCACTCGATGGGCTGAAATATTTTTAAGGCAGAGTTGATTTATCTGAGCTGAAGGGTTTAGATGTCTCTGCAGGAGAGGATGGGATGTTTCAGGTGTGTGAGAGTCAAGTCAAAGAGCTGGTCAGAGGCCAGGGGTTGAGGCCAAGGTTTCTGCTTTAGGGCAAACAGCAGCATCATAGGAGAGATAGGCTCGTTCTCTCCTCCCACTTGGGATAAATAGCCAGAATTTTTCAGCATATCCAAGGAGAAATGGGTTCAGGGACAATCAAAACATTTACATTTGGTTTCATCAGATTGTTTTGATTTGCTCTTCATATGGTGATAAATTCTGTCCTGCATAAGTAAAGTAAGAAAATGAGTATTTGGAAATAAACGTCAAAATGAAGTGCATCAACTAGATAAGGGTAAAAGGAAATATTTTGTTAGCTTACTGAAGAAAAAGAAGTTTTTTGAATGAAATTATAAGGTTGAAGTAATTCATTTTAGGGTTTGACAATTTTAATTTATTTTGAGCAAAACTTCATTTTTTTTTCCAGTAGAAATCAGTTCTATTTATTTCCCGCATTCCCAGATGAAGCCATCCTACCATTTCCCTTAAAAGGCTGTTGTGAAATCTGCCTGCTATAAATGTGTCACAAAATGGAGACCATTTCTCAGAATTCAGTGGTTGTGGGTGACCACAATCGATTTGCTTCAAGGACCTCTTCATGCCTCAGTGCTAAAGGCAGAATATTCCGATTTCTGCATCCCGTCTCCATGCACAGGGAGGGTTGAATTGCCCCTGGTACAAATTGGAGGCGAGAAACCAGGGAGAGCCTTCCTGGGGCTTTGCTTCTCCTCACATCTCCTCCATGTCTCCACACACTGCCTCGGTGCCTGTCGCAGGAGATGTGGTCTGATGGCTCCTTGTCCCATCTGGGTAGCCAGAAATTGCTGCCTTGGGAAGGCTGAGCTGGAACAGAGACTGGACAGAGCTGGAGAATAAAGGAGATATTTATTGAAAGGCCTCCACCTTGGGCAGGACAGGGCCTGACCAGGGCTACACCCAAGGTGGACCCAAAATGGTCACAAAATGGACAAACGGTCACCAGGTCTCACACTTTGATAAGTTTTGGTCCATTTGCATATTGGGGTTTAATTGTCCAATTCCAGCTGCAGGTTGTGAGGTCCCATCCTTCTCGTTCCTCCCTCCAGCCACCCTTGTTTGTGCTTTTGGGCCTGAAAGTTTTATTTGCTGTCCTTGGTGTGCAGCAGGAAAAGGATTTGTTTTGTGTCCCTGCTGTGTGCAGAGCTGAGTGACACTGACTGTGAGCTCAGAGCTGCACCCCTGGGCAGCACAGAACATGAAATACATGAAAACTAAAACTTAAGGCATCAGTCACTGATGGACTGGTGGACACTGCAGCCATTCCACACCAGCACTGCTGACTGCCCCACCAGCTCCCATTGCCAGCTCTTCCCAGCCCCGGAGGGATCATCCTGCCTGCTTGGGGCACTGTGGGTGGGGAGATAAAGGGGCATGATGGTTGGGGACCCTGCCATAAGCCTTGTGTGTCCATCTCCACATCCAGAGAGCCCCGTGGTGAGGATTTGTGTGTTTGTTCCCTGACCTGCACTTGGCCAGGAATGGCTCCAACCATCTGATCAGCTTTGCTCCACAGGGGAATTGCAGGTGGTGGTAAAGGCTCCCCCCAGGCAGATGCCTGTGGGAGGTGTGAACCAAAACACTTGGGAGTGTGGGTGGGGGAACACCTTGTCTCCATGTGGCTGGGGAACAGGAGAGGTCAGAGCGGGGATTCTCTGAGTGTTGGAAGCTTTGTTTCTGACAGCTCCCCTCGATCAGCTTCTCTCTCCCTCCAAATCTGCCGCCTGCGATGCCTCCCACACCAGACTGTGGCCTTTAGTCTGTCATTCTCCTCCACAGACACCCAAAGCCACCTTGGCAGTGTTGTGAAGGCAAGGAGAGGAAGCAGAGCAGCGGGGTAGAGGAGCAGGAAAAACTTCAGGGAGTTAGGTTGGTTGTTCCTGCAGCCATAGGGGTGAAGTTAAGATGATAACTGGGCAATCTTCATTTGGTTCTTGAAAAGAAAAGCTGAAGGCAGAGAGACCTGTAACACTCAAGATAAACCATTTCCTCCCATGAAAGAAAGGAAACTCTAACCCTATGAAATGAAAGATCATTTCCTTCCATGATCTGGCATGTCCAGAGATTGCAGCCTCAGTTTCTCACGTGAATCTGTACCTTGTGAGAAGGCACAACTGACCCTGGCTCCTCTCTCTGGATCAGCGAGAGGAGGGATGAAAATACCTCTCACAAAAAGCCAAAGCTGAGCCCAGGTGCTGGAATTTGGTAAGGAGCAGTTAAAGATGTGCTGTCCAGCTCCTGGGAACCTTGGACTAAGCCAAAGATCCCAATTGTTTGCTTTCTTTCTCTGTAGGGTTCTGGGATGTCCAAGATCTGCCAGAGTATTTCTTACACCACTGTGTAGAAAACACAGCCTTTATCTTTTTCATCACTTCCCAAAGATGCTCCAAAGTCTTTGAGGGGAGCTGGGGAAGGTCAGGTGGGTGAGTCTCAAAGGAGGCATCTACAGTAGGCAGAGACTGTGGAAAACAGCTGGGAGCTGGGAAAAAAAAGGCTGGGAATACTGATCCCTCATTTCTGAGGAGAGCTGTTTGCACCCACCAGGTGCCATGGGAAGTGAGCGGCCCTCAGGAGCAGAGCTCAGCAGGTCCTGCTTGCCCAGGGGTGGGGACCTGGCTGCCAAATGACCTCCCTGAAGTGTGGATGTCTGCCCGGAGAGGAGAATCAGCTGGCCTGGTAACCCTTCTGCAACTGCACTCCGGCTGCTCTGCCCTCCCAGGACCCAACAGGGGAGGCAGAGAGAAATTGTTCTTTTTCTGTAACCCGATTAGCTTCTCCCAGCTGCTTTCCACAGCCTGGTGCTCCCTTGAAATCTCGTTAGGGCTGGGCTGTGATTGTGTGGTGGCTTGAAAAGAACTGAGAAAGGAAAAACAAGACGAGGCAGAGAGAAGGAATATCAAGGAACTGGCAGGGCAAGGAGAAGAGGTGGTAAGCACAGCAAGGGGGCATGAGAGACAACATGAAACAGATTTCCTTGAAAGGGTTGGTGAAGCAGAGTACTCTGCTCCCATCTCCTTCTCCATCTGGGGCAGGAGAGAACAGGGTCAGGAGTGAGGATCTCTGCAGAGGGCACAGACTGCTCTCCTTTCGTGAAACCAGAACTTTCTCAGATGTTTTGAATGCTCTGAGAGTGAGAATTCGACAGGGATTTATACAGGCAGCTTTTCTCCTGGCCAGTGCAGGTATTTCCATAACCTGGGTGGTATCCCAGAGACTTGGGTGCACCGTGCTTTCTCAGACCCAGCTCTGGGCTCTGCTGGGTCCTCCACTCTCTCAACAAAGGTGGTTTGACAGAGCTCAGTGCTTGTTGGCAGTGAGTGGTTCCCACAGAGCAACAGCTGCTTCCCCAGTCCTGGGCAGTGCCGGGCTGCCCATCCCAGTGTTTCATTTTAGTCGCAGTGGGTGGCACGGGAACGGGAAATGCAATTACAGAAATCCCAGCTTCTCATCTGCATCTTGTCAAGCTGTTCTGGGGGAGCAATCCCGGGCAGTTAATGGTATGCAGTGAGAAGGTTTGTCTTCCAGCCCTTCCCAAGGAAATTTCCTTTTGTCTCCTCAAGCACTCCATGAGTCAGAAGGATAAATGAACAAGAGCACCTGCCCAAAGTGGAAAATATTCGCCTCCAATCATGCTATGTGCTTCCATCCTCACCTCTTCTCCTTCCCCACCTGCTTTCTTCTTCCTGCACAAAGTTCCTTTAATCCCAAACATTGTAGGGAGCAGTTAAGCATTTAGCAGTGAGGTGTGACATGAAGACAAGACTTTGGACAAACCTGGCTTTGCCCAGGTATTTTCCAGAGACTGTGGAAACTGGGCTGCATCTTTGTTTGCATCAGAAGGTGACTTCCACGTGAAGGTTTGCTTCCACGTGACTTTGCACCCAGGGCATGTCCTGTCCTGAGAATGGAGGAAAAAAAAAAAATCAAGCTAAAAGGAGGTGGCTCCTTCCCTGAGGTGCTTTGCATAATATTTCAGAGAAATGCTCTGTACCTTCCCCTTTAATCAGTTCTGCCCCATCTGCATAGAGCATCCCGTGCCCACATCTCTGCCTTTTCAGTAATAACCTCACCAGGGACCGTGCAGACAGACTTGTGCTTCTGCAAAGCAGAGTCTGGCTGATGTCATGTCTCGCCTCAAGGACTTTTCCTGGGTCCTCTGGGTAATGGCTGTTAACAGATGCTAAAACACACACGTGTAAGTCTTGTGCCCCGAGGGCTCACAGGGAGAGGCTCCCTGTGTTCCCATGGAAAGAGGAACAGGCACCCCTGGGCTGCACGGGAGGAGATGACACCACTGCAGGGCAGGAAGAGATGGTACAAGGGAACATCTCTGAAGAAAGGATTTGGGGTGGTTGGCTGTCAGGGGTGTAAAAGCTGCTTTTTAGATGTCCCCACCTGCACATCCACGGCAGCAGGAAGGAGCAGAGGTGTGGGGGAACAGGCAGACAGGGATGTCAGAAGGCAGCACAGTTTTGAAAGCCCTGTCCAATTCCCATCTGCCGGCTCCAGGGGTGAGCAAGCTGCGACTGGGGGATCTTGCAATCGACAGAGCAGCATTTTAGCATGACTTGTTTGACAGCTCCTGGCACGAGCACAGGACATGGACATGATTTTTAATAGCACGTTTGTATTATAAAAAGAACTCTGTTTCAACTGAGATTCCCTGGACAGAGGCGAAAGACATTCAGGCAAGGACAGCGCTGCCCGTGTTGCTGCAGAAGTGAAACAGATGGGAAGTTCAGTGTGTCACCTTGAAAACACAGATCATCACAGCTCTGCTCCTGCTGTCCTTGAGAGCTCCCCTAGTCACTCCAGCACCATGTCCAGAAACCTCTCTGAGGTCTGATTCGGAGGGAGGAGGACCTTGGAAGTGGAATTAAACTTACATTCCCATTCTTTTGGTCTTGGTGTTGGAGAGACAGATCTCGCCCAGGGCAGGGACATGGAGGTGGCCATGACTGAGGTGTCCCACACTACTAATGGGAGAACTGGGAGAAGCCTGGCGCTGCCCAGCCAGTCCCTGAGGTGGTCAGTGTCGGGCACAGCACGTGCTGTTGGTACCTGTCCCTTTGCTGTTGGTACCTGTCCCTTTGCTGTTGGTACCTGTCCCTCTGCCCTTGGTGCCTGTCCCCTCTGTGCCTGCCCTCACACATGCCATGCTTGGAAGCACATTCCTGCCCACCAGCTGTGCATTCAGATGTCAAGATTATTCTAAAATACAGTGATTTTATTTAGGTTATTTGTTAATTTAGTCTTGAAGGCACCTCCAGACTTTTTACTATTGTTGATTGTGTTTGCTGGGATGTGGAGACAGATGTGTGGTGCAAGCCAGGATTTGTCTGGGATGTTTGCAGGCTGGGAAGATGTGTGGGGTGTCCTGGAGAGGAAAATGCTCCCCTGAGCAGGGCTGTGGGGCTGTGGACATGCTGAGCACAGCTGTGTCTGAAGGGGAGACCCTGTTTTGCAGAAGAGGGAGACTGGAGGAGAAGCTTCCTTACCTTCACCTCCATAGAGTGTGCTCCCAGCCCTTGAAAGAAAAACACCTCATTCCTGGGTCTCCTCCAAGAAAGAACTTCTGAGAATTTCCTGAATTGCAGCATCCCTAAGAGTTTGCCTGTAATATTTACTTTGCTTGGCTGTGTGGTTGACAGCATGGACACATCACATTCACGTCAGAGCCCCTGAAATGCTGTCCCTGCTTCCCAGGAAAGCAGCCTGCTTTATTGGACTGCAGTGAGAGATTTGCTAGGAGGTGAAGAGGGAAGGGAGCTCTATAAGTAAAAACAAATATCAGAAGAATGAAAGCTAGAAAGCGACTGTCTAGGATATTAATCTCTCAGCCCCACTCTTATTTAGGATTTTTCACAGAGTAATCTGAGTTGGAAGAGACTAAACTCTCTCTCCAGCAGAGGAAAATTGAGGAAGGTGTCTCCAGGTCTCTGAGCCCTCTGTTCAGGGGTTTTCTTGTTGCTGTTGAATACAAGTGAAGTTGCAAAAACCACATTTAAATCCTTCATTTTATCCTAATTTAGGAGGCCACCTAAGACATGTTCATCTCATGGCTTTGCTCCTCTCTTCGGCATTTGGCAGAAAGCTGAGCTCGTAACACAGAAAAAGAAGCTCAGATAGAACAGAGGAACCACAGGGTCCCAGCCCCTCTGGATCCCACTGATTGCACCTTGAGAGGGGTCAGCTGAACTGAACACACAAACTTGATAAAAGCCATTTGAAAAGGATGTTTTGGCAGAGCCCAGCTGTGTTTATTTGGTGTGTAAGGTAACCTGAAAACACGCACTGTTCACTTCAAATCTTGGCATGCAAACCCTGCGAGTTAAAGCTGTTGTTCTGAAACTCAGTAGCCCTAAATTATATTTGCTCTGAAGCCAGGGTGGAACTTGGTCCAGAGCAGAGTTCCTAAAGCTAATTCTGACTGGAGATAAGGGCTGGTTCCCCATCGGTGAGGGCAGAGCAGCAGAGATAACCCAAGGGGCAGGCACCAGGGTAGCACACAAGGCCAGCTCCCAGCTCTCCTGTGCTGGGGACAGGCTGCTTTCTGAAAAAGTCTCTTTTCTTTTGGATTGAAAATATTTGGGGTTTTCTTAGAAATGACTTTTCACACAGCCAACTCGTAACTTTTGAAAAATGAAAGGGTTGGAGAGTGCAAGAAAAACTTCTTGTTGTTATTTTTTTCTTCCAATATGAAACGCCCCTGTCAGCTCCCCATCCTTTTATTCCTCACAAATGTTCTTTCACCATTCTTTCCACTGAATGTTCTTGGGTTCTCAGTCTTCTGGAACTGTGTTTCCACCGGCATGTGTGCTGCCCACATGAGGAAAACCAGGGCTGATCAGGGATCTGCTGCAGTGCCAGGGGGTGACAGGGACCAAGGGCCAGCAGGGACATGCTGAGAGGCTGGGTTGGACATGAGCACACTCAGCCAGCAGAGGCAAAACTGCAGGGCATCCCTCAGCACGGGATAAACTCACGTGACAGCATTTAGGGTAGGCAGCCCTCGGGGTTTGCCTTATGGGGAGTTTGGTTTGTTGTTTCATGACTGAAATTTGATGTAATATTGCACGCATGCCAACATGTGTGTGCTACCCCACGTGTGATCCAAATGGTGTGGCCAAACTGTTAAAGCAATTCCTCCTTCCTTTCGTTAGCTCCTTCTGTTAAGAGCACTAAAAATGCCTGTGCTTTCACGGAGAAGTTAACAACCTCCATGTGCTGCACAGCAGATGGTGCAGTAATGGTGGAGGCGTATTTTACAATAACCCTTTTCCACACGGGGAAATCGAGGCATTGAGAAGCCTCGTTCTGATGGCTGAGTGTCAGGGGCAGAGAAAAACTACAGGGGTGCAGGAGATGGAGAAACTGTGCCCTGAGCTTTAGGGGCTGAGCTCATCCTGCCAAACTCCAGCCACTCAGCTTGGATCAGTGGACACTTCGAAGGTCAGGAAGAGTAAGAGGGATTTCCAGAAGACAACCTGGATTTCTTCATATGGAGATCTCCCTCCAGAAGTCCCTACCCCTCTCTAAGGACTGCAGGAAACCCATGGTCCAACATCTCCTGTGTTAGTCACCTTGGCAGACGCCTGCAGCTAAGTGGGATCTCAATAATACCCAGAGAAGGGTGTGAACACCGTCCCACAGCTGATCAGTGCAGAGCCCCAGCCATGCCAGGCTCCTCAGCATCAGAGTGGGGATTCCTGATGAGAACCGGTGCTGAATTCTTCGGGAGCTGCTGTGGTTTAACCCCAGTTGGCAGCTCAGCCACACAGCTGCTCGCTCACTCACTCAGCAGCATGGGGGAGGAAGTGGGAAGGGCAAAAGTCCTCCCAAAGGCCAGAGCACTTTTGTATAAATCTTGCCTCAGATAATTCTGAAAGAAAATACATTTGTAAATGCCAAAATTTCCCAATGGGCTCCCTACAGAGAGGCAAGAGAGCCAGCTCAGCTACTAAGTTCTGCCTCGTGAATAGCTGCGCTAATAATAGCCACTGAAATTAGATCAAACCACAGGACAGTGACAATAACAGCTCAGATTTTTCAGAGGAGCTGAATGACTTATGCACCACACCTTTTGCAAAGGCTGGCTATGAATGGCGCAAGAGGAGCTCTTTGAGGCTGATCCCTCCTGAGAATCTGGGCTTGACTACAAATGCCCCTGGGACAGCTGACCCTCCACTCTTCCAGAGTGTTGGCACTGATTATCCCAGACTTGAATGCTGAACTTTACAGCAGGACATAACTGAGCAGCCAGCCCAGAAGTGAGATGTCACCAGTGACTCCAGTTGGGAGTTAAACGCTGATAGTGACATCTAACATGAATTCCTCACTGCATTTTTGGTTGCTTTCTCCTACACCAGAGATATTACTTAGGAGGAGCTATGTAAACTCACATGAACTCAAACGGGGTGTGCAGTGATGGGGGAGAATATGTCAAATATTGTGCTATTTTGGCCCCAACGCTGTGCCAATGCTACTTTTATTTCCCATTTTCACATGCCTCCATCACCACATACCCTACATCCAAGCAGTTCCCAGTGTGATCCAGCACATTGAGGTGCTGGGATGGGCTCTCCCAAGCCCCAGCAGTGGCCATGCCTGTGCACTCAGCTGTGAGGGCTGCTGCTGTCCTTAGCCCTGTGTCTGCTCATGTTTTGAATGAACTGTAGAGGCAAAGCCACCCCTCTGAACGTGCTGCACCTGTCCCCATTCTCCCCACTTAGACATCCATCAGGACCTTGTCCCTTTGCTCATCCCCGTATCTCATCAGAGTGAAGCATCAGCCTGGAGAGCGACTCGGCTGAGCTCTTCCCTCTCCACCTCATTCCTATGCAAGGGACGTGCTGGGGACCCATCACGGCTCTCTGCTGGCTGCCAGGGGAGCAGGGGTGAGGAAGATGAAGTGGGCCCCGTGCTCTGCCCTGCCCTGCCCGCCCCCAGCAGGACACACTGTCCGAGGGAGGGCTGCAGCTATTTTAGCAGCACGGCTGGAGGAGCCAGCTCGGAGCCAGCAGCGAGGGCAGCGCTTGGAGGATGTGCTGCAGTCATAAAAAATTCCACCGAGATAAATCAATACAGGGAGGAGGAGAATGAGAGGGAGGGATGGCAAAGTCAGGCTTTCTTCATCTCTGCACACAAAAGAGGGGGAGGCAGTGGGGGTCATGCGGGTTCAACAGGAGTGGAAGGGACCGAAGGTCATGCCAGCAGCTCTTGGGAGCAGGTGACTGTCTGTAGTGTGCCCTGGGGGAGCTGGATCTGGGGTCTGGTTCAGACAGCTGCTGGGTGCCAGACTTGTTCCTGCATGGCATTAATTAGCACCTTCTCAGGAGCAAGTTGACTTGCAGCAGCGAGCAGCAGAGTGGTGGGCTAATGGTGTGGGCTACTGCCAGTCCAATCCAGGCAGGAGCTGCCTCCCAGAACTGCCAGTTATCCATGAGCTAGGACACACTCTCTTACCAAAACTGAAGGTCCTTATTATGGTGGAAAATCTCTTTTCTCTCAGCGAAATATTCAGGATTTTTAACTGGTTGCACCCAAAGCTGGGACCATGCAGCCCCAGATTTCTTTTCTAATCTCCTGCAGGGGTATCAGCCCAAGGGCCCAGAGCCCTCTGAGTTTTCATACCAACCCTTTGCAGTGTAAGTCCTGTAGCAAGGGGTGGGTTGTCACTAGATTTATGCACAGCACTACTATTGCTCTGTGTACAAATTAGGTGTGTGGAACAGGGGTGGGCTGTTCCAATAAATAATAAATAAACATTGTTAATAAATAACAGAAAGAGGTGTCTCCTTGCGTTCTCTGCTAAGCTGGCGAGCAGCTTTCCCTGCCTGTGATAGAAAGGTGTAGCTGAACTTAAGGCTGGACTCAATCAATGTCCACACTTCCTCTTCATGCCTGTGCTGAAAAGGAGTATTGAGTTGTCTGCCAGGAGGAAGCCCAAGGTCTTGTTTGTGTGGTCCTGGTTTTCCAGGCAAGGGCCAGGCTCACCCCACCAGTAAACACAGAGTCTTTGGCTCTTCCTAAGTGTGCCATGGATGTCCTGGCTGTGAGCTGATGGGTCACCAACATCTGCTCCCAGACTGAGAAAATAAATGTCCTGGCTGTGGCTGCCTGCAGACCAGAGGAGCAGGCTCTGCTTGGCCTGAATCCCTTTCGGAACATCCCATGTAGCAGTGTGTATTTTAGATAGTGGAGCTGCTACTTATATCCCAATAAGCATCTCCTGTGGAAAAGCTGCCTGGGGGGAATTTAGGCAAAGCGGCCAAGCTCACACATCACACATGCCATGACTAGGCTCAGCAAGGAGAGGCAAGAAGGGCCTTCGTGCGATCAGTTCCAGCGAGGTTTATTCCTTTATGCCAAAGGGAAACCAGGAGCAAAGACCTTGTCATGTGGTCTGCACTGGCCTAAATAGGGGTCAGGGACCAATGGTCAGAGGGCATGGGGGTGGTACAAAGGGCAGGGCAAAGGGCAGTGCCCTACCGAGGACACGGGGCAGGCCACCAGGGACACCACAACCAATGGGGAAATAGGAAAAGGAGAAACGACTGCAATTGCGGGCATATGGGGAAAGCAAACTGGGGTGGATCACAGTGTTGCAAGGCCCCATGGGGGAAACCTTTCCTTTCAGTCTAGGTGGAAGCTCTATGGGGTATCCTTCCAGGGCAGGACCCTGGGAATTCCCCTGAGGGGTTCCAGGGACTCCACAACCTCATTCCTCCTTGTCTTTCCCAGGAATACACCATTGACATCTTCTTTGCCCAGACGTGGTACGACCGGCGCCTGCGCTTCAACAGCACCTTGAAGGCGCTGACGCTGAACACCAACATGGTGAGCCGCATCTGGATCCCCGACACCTTCTTCAGGAACTCCAAACGGGCTGATTCCCACTGGATCACCACTCCCAACCAGCTCCTCCGCATCTGGAATGACGGAAAAGTGCTCTACACGCTCAGGTACACCCAGCAGGCTCTGCTGAGGGGAGGGAACAAAGAGATGGTCAAGTGGTTCCCTGACGCTGTTTTGCACCACAGCGACACAGACTCTGAGATTCAGAAGGCTGAAAGTGATTCCTTTATTGTTGGGACGTGTCTCTCTTTTATACTGTTTTACACAGACCAATTTGATTGGTGAACCGAAGGAAAACTTCTTCAATCACATTGGTCAGACTAGAGGGTCATTAAGAAGAAGTCCTTCCTTAGAAAAAGAATGAGTAACATAAGTACAGTTACAAAAACATTTCTCCTGTTTATAGAAAATTCCTTGAGAAAAAAATTTCAGAAAACCAAAACACCTTAGGCATGGAACCAGGGCTACAGTTCCCTCAGCTATAATCCTTTAAAATGTTGTTTTGGTCAGTCCCGTTTTATTCTCTTAATAAACATTTGGCTCTTTGCTCCCGTAACTTCTCACTTCCATAAACGAATCTGAAAAGTTGACTAAAGAGAAGGGTTTTTTGAAGGTGAAACTTAGATGTTTTTTCCTCACCTTGAAAATATCCAAACGTATATTTTTGGTTGGAATGTTCCTGCAAACAGACTGATCTTCAGCAAATTAGTTCTCAAGGAAGTGAGAATGCCTCTGTCACATTTAGGTGTTGGAATCAAACCAACTTCACCAGCTCAAAATCTCTTTCTCTCTCTCCATGTCTCAGGCTGACAATTGAGGCTGAATGTCTGCTCCAGCTGCAGAATTTCCCAATGGACACTCACTCCTGCCCTTTGGTTTTTTCCAGTTGTGAGTATACATATTTTAAAGATAGCTTTAGAAGGTGAGCAGAGAAACCTCAGTGGAGTAATACTTTTCTGGGGAAACCACATTCCCTTTTAGCTACATTTTTTCACCTAATTTCTATGGCACCCTTCCTGAGCCATTGCCCTTCATGGCCTGAAGCATCTTCCCACTCCTGGGCTAGCAGAGGATGTCAGGGACAGGTTCACAACATCTCTGAGTTTCTCCTTAATTTGGGTGAATGGTTGGAGGAGATTATTTCACTGACCACCTGGTCACTCCAGACAGAACATGGATATATTCAGGTGAATAAATGGCACACGTCCTGCCTTGCATCTTCCCTCTTCTCCCACTCCCCGAGTGAGGTCTGGAAACGTTCTGCTCCAAAGGAGGGTTACCCAGACCTGCCCTCTCAGTCACTGCTCATCCAGACTCTTCAGCAGAGAGGGCTTCTGATGTTATCACATCTCCTCTGGTAATTTTGCAGGGAGCCTTTCTGCACCAAGAGATCCCTGTCCTCGCGCGTGGGTGGGAAATCTGATTTAATCATCTGAGCTTGGGTTCTCCTGCTTCCCCTGCCACTGAAGAGATGCAGCTCAGAGCTCTGAGGTGCTTCAGAAGGAGGCAGCAGGCTGAGGAAATCTCATCCCTTCATCTCCCACCACCCCTCATTCTTTGCTAATTAATGGTGCATGCTGTACATGCTTGATAATTAGAAACACACTGTTAGTTAGCTGCCAAGCTCTTACTCCATCCTCCTCTGAGGGACTTTCTCCTAGGTCCCTGCTTTACAGCAGGCTTGTTTCTTTATCTGGAAAGGCAGAGGCAGGAGAAGCTGTGCTGCAGCCTGCAGGGCCAGGTTTTCTTCTCCGTGGAGAGTGCACCCCTTCTTTTCCATAGATCAGCCCCAGGGCAGGAGGTGCAGGGAGCAGACAGAGCAGCCAGAACCATGCTGGCAGCTTTGATTCCCGGTGTAATCCTGCTGGGATGGCACTCATGAGGTGCCAGCTGCCCCAGGGAGATAAAACGCTATAAGATTTCAGGCTGGTGGAGTCACAGAATCACAGAACAGTCGGGGCTGGAAGGGGCCTTTGGAGATCACCTCTAACAGTCCCACTGACAGGCAGAGTCACCTGGAGCAGGTTACACAGGAATGCAGCCAGGTGGGGCTTTGAATCCAGAGTTTTCACTTCAGGATCATGGGAGGGAGGCTCCACAACCTCCCTGGGAACACTGTTCATTGCTCTGCCACCCTCTAAGAAGTTCTTCCCCAAACCAGCAGAGTCCTCTTGGACCAGCCCACGTCTCATTCCCAGCAGTGCAGTCCTTAGAAAGGCTGTTTCTGGCAGTGCTTTCTTTCTGGTATGTTGGATTGTGCCCTTTTCTGACCCAGAGATGGGGCAACTGAGAGGCGTTTTAAAAACTTTTATTCCATTTTCAGTCTCCTGTGAAGGGTGAGACAGTACAGATGTTATATTTCACGTCATCACAATCGGAACCCAAACTATTTCCTAATTACAACACATTATAAGTGTTTCTTCATTAACAATGCTGTTAATGCCTTAAAGCCAATCATCTAAAATCACCCCTCGTGGGTCCTACCACAATGCACCTTCCATAGTTCCATTTCTCCAAAGTATCCAGTCTTATTTACAAGGCCATCCTTGGAAACTTGTTTCCAGTTCCATTTCTCTCTCAACACTGTCCATCCTATTCCATGGCATTTCTAAGTCAACATTTGTTATCTCAAAGTTTGCATACAGATGCAGACTATGTGAGCTTTTCGTCAGGCTTTAAGAATTCTCTACAAATGCATTTCCCACACTGGCAGTACCCTCCCCATCCCCAGGATCTGAAGCAGCCCACGAGGGGAGATGCAGCCCCTACTCCCATCCCGTGTGGGAAAGCCTCAGGGATTCTAAAGAAAAGGCACAAACAAACACCTGCCTGAAGGGCTCATGTTTGCTCTGGTGAGATACCAGTGCTTTTGCAGTCAGGCTGGTGCCCGGGGTGGGGGTACAGGGCATGCTCTTCACTGATGTCCACGGCTGGATTCCCCAGATGGATACCCCCGGGAGGAGATCGTCTATCGCTGGAGACGCTACTCCATCGAGGTCTCTGACCAGCGCACCTGGAGGCTCTACCAGTTCGACTTCACGGGGCTGAGGAACACCTCGGAAGTCCTCAGGACTGGGGCAGGTGAGGCAAGGGGAGGCAGCCCACAGGAGCACCCCTGTGATGGACGCCTGCTGGGAGGCAGAGGAGCAGGGAAGGAAGGTTACAGCAGCACGGTCAGAGGGAAAAACTAAAAATGAAGGGATGGACCTTGGCTGGAGGGAGCAGAAGGGATGGGGATGCAGGGTGGGGGGAAGATGGAGCAAGGAGAGACCAGAACCACTGACACCTGTGAACTGTGGGGTGGCAGTGCTGATGTGAATGAAGCTACAATGCTGATGTGAGTTAAGCTGTCCCTAATTGAAGGGTCAGGAGGGAGAGGAGGGGGAACTTAAATCCCCTCTTGTTGCAGTGTGTGCACTCTGTGTAATCTCTGGGTGGTGCCTATGGTTGGAACAGGGGTGAAAAAATCAGAGCTTGCAGGTCTCAATCTTTCCTTCTGTAACCTTATGTCAGGCTGATGAACACCTGAACTCTGCTTTAGGAGACAGGGATAAGGCTGCATGTGTGAAGAAACTAAATAATGGAAGCCCTTCAGCTCCTCCTCCTCCTCCTCCTCATAATAGCTCACATCCCCTTTCCTTCCCACAGACAACTGAGGAAAGCCTCTGGATTCCTGAAGGTGGGGTGAGCTCATACTTTTAAGCCCTCAGAAACAGCAAAGAGCAGTGCTTCTCCCACTCTGCAGAAAGCTGCTGCTCTCAACACTGGCAGCCAGGATAGAAAGGCAGCACAAACTGGGACAAGAAGTGAAAGTGTCTTGAATGCACCAGTGGCCCTCTGATGTTTGTAATTCTCTTTTTTTGGTAATTGCTTGCAAGCTCCATCTTAACCCCAGAGCTGTCAGGTGGCTTTCTTCCAACACTCACTGTGAGCCCCTGAAAAAAAGAAAGAACCACCACTGCAAGTTGCCAAATGAGCAATTAGGATGTACAGCACCACATGCCTTTTCCAGAGGCAGGAGCAGACTCTCAGTGGAAGTGATTGAAGGACACCTCCTTTGTCACAGCTCAGGTAGTTCGTTAGCAAGCCAGGCCATGCAGCCTGTTACAGCCAAAGAGCTTCTGTAGAAAAGAAACTCTTGCAGCAATCAGCTGGAGATAAATGCTGTCTGCAGTCCCTTCCCTGAAACTTTTCCAAACTGTGCTTTTCAGTGTCCTCAGTCAGGCCAGTAGGAATGCAGCCTGGTGGCCATGTGGACAGCCAGGCAAACAGCCAGCTGGGCAACCACAGAGTCAGCTCTTCAATTAGTCACAAAGACATCAAGCAGGACAGCTACAGAGCCAGCCAGGTAGCCACAGAATCCACTAGCCACAAAACCAGCGAGCCACCAAACCTACTCAGCTAACAGTCTGGGCAGCTACAATACCAGATGGACAGGCACTTCAAACAACGAGAAAACCTCACCAGAAACTCCAGATTCTGAATCTTTGCTGATTATTCTGCTTTAGGAAGCCCCATGTTAGGATTCCAATGTCTCTGTTTCTTTTTCCTAGGCGAGTACATGGTGATGACAGTTTCCTTTGACCTAAGCAGACGTATGGGTTACTTTGCCATTCAGACCTACATTCCCTGCATCCTGACTGTTGTTCTTTCCTGGGTTTCCTTCTGGATCAAGAGAGACTCTACACCAGCCAGGACATCTCTGGGTAAGAGACAGGATGATGCATGTCTGATGCTTGTCAAACTCTGCCAGGCAAGCAGACTGGCAGTGTTGGTCTACAAAATCTCCTGAAGCACTTTGCCATTTTCCGGCATTTTTGAGCTTACCAGAGAATATTCCAGTCCTTCAGCTTCCTGTGTGCAACACTGCACGGCTCAACCAAATCTCCAGCTGTGCTGGCTTGGGCTGCTGGATTATCTCAGGAGAGCACCTCGCTCTCATGGCTTCACCTGAAACCCAAACTGCCTTTTCCAGGCTGGCAATGGGATATTCTCCTGCACTAAAAGGAAGAGGCTGAGCTGTGGCATTGCAGTACTGCCCTAAGGGCTCCTGTCCCACGCACATTTTCCACGTTTCCTCACAACTTTTCAAGGCTTCTGTGTAGGGCTGTTGACAGGAAGGTTGTAGGGTTAATGGGCAGAGTTGCTGTGCTGCACACCCGGGCTTTGGCAGGAGCTGGGAGCCCTGTGGGTACAGCCTTTTTCTGTGAGTCACCCCACAGGAGCCAGAGAGTGACAACAGCTCTGCCTATTGTTTAGATTTTCTCAGCAAACTGCAGTGGCTCCTTGAGGCAGGAGAAACATTTCTGTTGATTGAATGCTGTTCTGATAGGTGCTGGGGAGATCTTCCCAAGTCTTTAATACACTTTGGCTGTATCTGCATTTTGCAGCAAGCTGTGATTCCCAGTGCTGTCCCTTCTATCAGCCCCACTGACTTTGCCTGTAATTGGAGGCAGCATTCCTAGCCCTGCCTGCAGGTCTCTGTGGGGATGGAGAGGAGAGGAGGGGCCATCAGCTATTCAGAGCCCATCCATGCTGGCCATGGCTCCCCACCTCCCTCTCAAAATTAATTAGTCTGGTGCTGGTGGAGAAAGGAGGAGGAAGAGGGTGTCATTTCCAATGAAGGTGAGGGTGTGCCATAGTCTGTCGCTGGAAAAGGAATGAACAGCAAGAGGAAAATGTGCCCAGCTCTAGTGACTGTCTCAAAAAACAAAGGCAGGTTTCGCCAGGAGAGGGGCCCCTCTCTATGGGAAGGGACTGCAGCTCATGAAGAATAATGTATTCTCTCCACAGCCCCTGTTGTACTTAATACAAATGATCCCCAGCACATTTCGAGCCTGCCAGCCTGCATTAGGGAGATGTAAACTGGACCAGTTCCACTGGCACTTCAGAAATATGGGAAGTCACTTCACATCTGCTAATGCAAGTACGGCAGGAAAAGATGAAAATCTTTTGCCATGCTTGCCCCCAGAGCCACTGAGGTGACCTCAGGAAAGGGTGGCAGGTGGATTTAGGTGGATGCTAGAGAAGGAGAAACAGGTGGACTTCCTGCTTCTTCCCCACATCCTGAAAATCAGTGGAAGAGATCACAATACCAACTCCTGCAGCCGATCCTTTGCTGGCTCCTGACATTTCATCTCTGGAAACAGAATCGTGAGCATTTCTGCTTCTGCAAAAACAATTCCAAGCCCCACTCATGTCAAAAGAAATTCCTTATCACCTCCTACGCACTTGCCCTCTGCATCAAGGAATAGAGAGATCGTGAAGGGCTGTCTCTGAAGAATAGCCAGGAGCAGATTGAAAATTCATGGGTAGGAATCAGACCAAGGAAATAAAGGGAACTTTGTGATTGTTATCTGCTACAGAGCAGCCTGATGACCAGGGAGCAGAACAGCACTGGCAGATTTTTCAGGACATTTTCCAAAGAGCACAAGGGCTCTCAATCCCCAGGTGTAAGACATCAGGAAAGGAAGGCAAGGGAACAAGCATGGATGTGTCAAGAGCGTCTGGTCAGACTAAAGGGTGAGAAGGAAATGCACAGGCAGTGGAAGCAGGGACAGGTATCCTGGGAGGAGTACAGGGACGCTGCCCAGTTGTGTTGGGATGGGGTTAGGGATGCAGAGGATATTAACAGGGGCTTCTCCGCGTTCGTCTGCCAGAAAGGGAAGGTTAAAGCTGGCAAAAACTGGTAAAAATGGATGAGAAGGAGACTGAGGTACTTTTTTGCCTCAGTCTTCACTGGCAGCCTCTCTCCCCACATTCCATAGTGGATGGACTGCAAGGCAGGGACTGAAGCAGCAAAGTCCCTCTCACTGCAAGAGAAGATCAGCTTTGAGACCACCTGAGGAACCTGAACGTCCTTAAGTCTGTGGGACTTGATAAGATACATCCCAGAGCATGGCTGATGTGGTTTCCAAGCCACTCTCCATGATACTTGAAAAGCCATGATAGTAACCAGAAAAGGGGAAATATTGCACCCATTTTTTCAAAGAGTAAAAAGGAGGACCCCAGGAGCTACAGACCTGTCAGCCTCCCCTCTCTGCCTGGGAAGATCATGGAACAGATCCTTCTAGAAGCTGTGCTGAGGAACATGGAGGACAGGAGATGAGGATCAACCTCATCTGCATGACCAACCGAGCCTCATGCAGAGTCTGAGTTTCCAGCTCATTTACCAGTCCACATGGATGGTCTGTGTGATGTTCAAAACCTGAGTTTCAAACATCATTCTCTTTCATAGATCATTGTCAGAGCTCTATTTTCATAGAGCATTGTCATTCTTTTTCATAGAGCATCAGTTCCTCAAGACCAGAGCCTGGCTGAGCAGAGCAAAAATGGGACCAGACAACCAGAGTAGAGGGAAAATGGGGCTGTTTCGAGGCGTGTAGAAGACCAAAGTGCTGCTTGTCAGTACTTAAGGCAGCTGTTTTCTCTCCCAGGTATCACGACTGTGCTCACCATGACCACCCTGAGCACCATCTCCCGCAAGCACCTGCCCCGTGTGTCCTACATCACAGCCATGGACCTCTTTGTGTCCGTGTGCTTCATCTTTGTCTTCGCCGCTCTCATGGAGTACGCCACGCTCAACTACCTGGTGGGAAACAAGAAACCACTGGAGCACAGCCACAGGAAAGCCAGGCTGGTAGGTCACAGGGGCCGGCAGAGGTGGATGCTGTTACGACCCCAAGCTGTTTAAAAATATCCTCTCTGAGCCTGCATTGCAAACTGCTGATGTGGTTTAGTGCCTGACCCATGCTGAGTTCATCCACACACCGCTGTGTGCTGGGTCTGAGAGGTGAGACACAACCACAGAAAGCAGCTGAGGCTCCCTTAAAATGAGGAAGGTCCTGTGAGAGCCAGGCACCCTGTGCTCTCTTCAGAATTGCTGGAGAGCAATTATCAGAACAGTTTAGAATGGCTCACATGACTGAATGTAAATGCCACTTTAAGATGCCTGTATCAGTTTCATCTCTGGATTACAGAGGTATCTTAGGTCACAAAGAGGCAGAAAACAATTTTTTTTTGTGGTCTTCCACAAAAAGAAGACCTCCTGAGTGTGGGGATAGTGAACCCATGGTGGTCATAATTCTCTTCATCCTCATCCTCTGTCATGAGATCTGCCCGAGCTCATGGCAGGTACTTCTGACAGATGAACGGAAAGAGGCTTCTGAACTGGGACAGAACTGAAACCAAAAAGGACATGTCTCTTCTGGACCAGGCTCATTCCCCAGCACATCCCCCATATCCCCCCACCGTCACATCCCAGGGTGGACAGAGCTCTTCCCTAAGGCTCATGATGGGCCAAGAGGCACACAGCCTGTCCCCAGCTTTTCTGCATAACTGGCAGCAAGCAGCAGACACATCTGGGCTGTGTGCTGTGTCTTCAGAGACAGCTGAGCTCAGGGAAATGAGGGAAAAGACCAGAACAGATCAAACAGGTCATTTCTGCACTGACTGTTATGGACACAGATGGGGAATCAGCGCAGTCAGACCTTTGCTGAGTAGGGCTGTGCCCTGGGGTGCCAGGAAGAACACTCACAGTCATGCAGGGAGCTGCCAGTTCTCCCAGCACTCAAAAGTAGTGATTCACAACCAGGTGCAGAGACTGGGGATGCTCAGTCATCCCTCTCCATTGAAGCACACCCATGATGATCTGATCTATTGCCAGCTGGGTGGGGACACAGGGTTTTTTTGCCTTTTCCTCCCTTTTAACCTGCCTGTGTCTCCCCCTCCCAGCCACCCGCCGGTGCACAGGTGATGCCAACCTTCACCACCATCAACATCAACCACATCATGCACTGGCCCCCGGAGATGGAGGAGGATGAGGATGACGAGCCTGGCTCCCCGTGCCTGGAGGGGAAGGAATGTGAGAGGTTCTTTTGCTGCATCGAGGACTGCCAGACGGGGATGTGGCGGGAGGGGAGGGTCCGCATCCACATATCCCGCCTGGACTCCTACTCCCGTGTCTTCTTCCCCACCGCCTTCCTGCTCTTCAACATCGTCTACTGGATTGCCTATCTCTATCTCTAGCCCTCCTTCAGCTGGGGTGGACTGGGCACCAGCAAGAGGGGCTTCTCGAGGGGCATAGAGAACAGCATCTCTCCTGCTGTAGCCAGTCTGAACAACCCCGCCTGGTGATTCCCTCCTCCTGCTCTCTCATCTCTTCTGAGAAGAACCAAACAGCTTTTTTTTAGCCTTCTAACATATCTTTTTAGAAAATCTACCCTTCCCCAGACAACCCTCTCTCCAACACCACCAGCATTGTACTCCTTGTAAGATTACCCAAAAACATCCTATTCCCATCTCCAGCATTAGGGATTTTGCCAAAAACAAAATCCGTAATGCATTTCATTTTTCCATCCAACCCTACTCTGAAATTTCAAGGGAAGTGATGGCAAATGGAGTTTTCTGCATAGTTATTAAGACTGCAAAGGAAATAAAATACATCTTACAACTTCTGCATCACTTCCACCAGAACAGACTTTATGGAGTATAGAAGCTTGAAAAGGTCAGAAGGGAATAGTGTGGAAAAGGAAAAGCAGTGCAGCTTTCCCACAGAAGCTGGGCTTGGCTAAAACATTTTGGGCCTGCCCAGACATCTGATGGTGGCACTGATGAGGACGGAGTTGCTGCAAGCCTCCCCCAGCTCCCCGCAGAGTATCTCTGAAGCATTCCTCACGGATCACTCCAGGACACCCACCCACCCAGGCACTGCTGATTCCCCTCAGACGGTGATGAAAAGCACTCCACAAGCTGCAAGGGCCCACCTGCCTTACTGGAGCAGACTCTTCAGGGCCCACGGTGACATTTCTGCTGGCTGACCAGGACTCTGAGCAGGCTCTGCAGTTGGGCATAGCCAAAAGAGGGAGGAAGCCTTGTGGGAAAGGCCAGAAGAAGGCTCCTGAGCCTGTTGTGAGGTAGTTTTCCTCAGCCTGTGTCACATGGGCTGTGAATCACAGAGGGGCAGTGCTGTCCCACGCAGTGACACTCGTTGGTGCCATCAGATCTGTGCTGGATGATCAGTGCCAACCTGAGGAAGGGGTAGAGGAAAGGGAACACGCAGCTACCGGTGCATTCCTGCTGCTCAGATGTGTTCCCTTCTTTATTTCTTTCATAATTGCATAAAACAAGAGTGTTCGCTCTAACTGGATGACCCACCCAGTTGCCATCATCACTTGGCCTGTTTCCCCATAAAATCAGGAAATGGAGTGAGTTGTCCTTGATGGATTTTAAGAACAAACACAGCAAGCTGGTCCCATCTCAAAGAGATAGAGAAATGCATAACACAGTTACAGCAGTGGAGAAACTGAGTAATAAAGAAGAGGAAACTTAGGCCCAAGGTCTATAATGTGTCAACTGGCTGCTTCCCCATTTACACCAGCTGCTGATGTGGCCCACAGCATCATTGTGAAAAGCAGTGGGCCATTAATAGTTACTTACTGTGTAAATTAGAAACAGAAAAGATCTTTTTTTAAAACCAGCATGTTTTAGAAAAAAAAAATTAGAACTTAAAAAGCTTGTCAGGAGAAGAAAGCTGGCATGGCTGCAGAGGAAAAGTTAGGAAAGGCTGGCTCACAGGGGCAGGAGTTTTTTACATATTCTTGGAGAGCAATTTGATCTGGTTTAAAGACGGATTTTGACGCCGTTAAATCTGATTTGAATAATGAAGTGTCATGTTTAATTCATTCACAAATGCAGCCTTACCTGGGTTCCAGATGAACAGCTAGAGCATCTTATTAAGTATACAATAGTACAACACTCAGCTAAGTATAACCTAATGGGGTCAGACCAGCAGAGCTCTGAAAGGGGAAATTGTGCCTGTCTAACCTGTTACAGTTCTTTTAAAATACCAAGTAAGAGATAAAGGTTACTCAGAAGCATAATTTGCTTAGCTACTCCGACAGCTCTTGAAAGGGAGGAAAGAAATTGTGGCGGGCGGTTCTAACTGAGGAAATTGATTTAGCAAAAGAATTATTAAGGAGGTTCTAATTAGAGGAAATTAACTGAGGAGAGGGGGGAAAAAAGAATTGTTAAGGAAGCTCTAATTAGAGGAAATTAATGTTTTAGAGAGAAAGACACAGAGAGGGAGAAGTCTAAGAAAAGAATCAAAACAACTTGCAGACAAGGGAAGCTGCTGGGTGACAGTGCCGACTCCCAGCCAAGCTGGTTGATGTTCTGCTCCCAGTAGCAAAGCGTTATTAGATGTAGCAACAGAAAAACCTCCTATGACTCAGCCCTACACCGACAGGGAGCTGGATTAACCAGGGTCCTGTGATCTCTGTGGGGAGCCAAAAGGAAAGAGCATCCTGGATTCAAACTGGCTCACACGACAGACTCCGAGTGAAGCACGCCGTCGCATTTGGGAAGGCAGATGTCGGGGGGTGTGTGGGAGTGTGCCCCGGTGGCAAACCAGGGTCTGTGCCAGATATCTCCTCAGCAGGATGGTGCCTTGAAAGGTGTGCAGGCAGTGGAGGCTGCACTGAGCACAAGGAGCAAAATGTGGAAGGGGGGAAGCTGAGAAAGGGAGGGTGGAAAGGGAAAATGAACAACCCTGTGCAATGGAGCCCAAAACCGGCTGCAATTTGCTGGAGCTTTGAAGCTCTTGGTGAGCACATGTGATTATCATGGGCACTGGAGAACAGACTTCAGCCCTGAGAGCAGCAACTTGTTGAAATTAGACCTTTTACAAAATCAGCCGGGAGAGAAACAGGGTGTGAAAAAAAAAAAATCTGAGAGGATGACAGGGATTCGGACAAAGTAGACTTGAAAGATTGTACAATTTCACCAAAAAAAGATAAAGCCAACACACACCTAGGTAATTTAACCAATGATGGAGGATTTGACAGAGGAAAATAGTCTAGCGTGGGCTGGAGCACAAGGAAGCTGATTACTAAGGCTGGGGAAGGAGGAGGGAGGGGGCTTTTTGGCTTAGGAAAGTCTGTGCCCATCATCCACAGCACAATAAATAAAGGCATGTACAAATTCAATCATGTTTTTAATTTTCTATAGTATCTCAAAAGAAAGAAAAGAGGAAAAAAAAAAAAAAAGGAAGGCTAAGAAAAGCCAAAAAGAAAAATCTGCCGTTCTTTTGGAATTATTTTGCAAGGCTCCAGTTTCCTTATAAAATGGTTTTCTGGCTATCAGGAGGGAGCCCAGGGCACAGAGACACACAGTAGCTGTGAGTTGCCCTGCTCAGTGTGGCCCTGGGAGTCAAACCCCTCTGTGCTCTCCTAGGCTGGCATTAGACACAGAAATGGTGTGGGGCTGAGCTGTGCTGCTCTAGGCAGGGAGGACAGAGGCACCAGGGCTGCTGTTCATGGGTTCTTCAAAAGCCTAAAGGCTGTGCTGCCTCCTCCTCTCATGAAGGTTTCAACATCCTCCCCAGGAATTTGGTGGAGGAGTTTCCAGCCAAGTGGGCACTGGGCTTCCTCACCTCCTGCTTCCCCTTCCCAGGGACCAGCAAGTCCCATTCCCAGCCCTGCACATCCCCCTGCCATGGTGAAGACAAACATCTGGGACATCCCAGGCCAGCAGGAGCAGGGCAGGGACCTGTCCCTCTCTGCTGGGCACTGCTGAGGCCACTCCTCAGCTCCTGGGATCAGTTTTGGAACAGAGCTGGGGAAGGGTCTGGAGCACAAGCCTGATGAGGGGAAGCTGAGGGAGCTGAGGGGGGCTCAGCCTGGGGAAAAGGAGGCTCAGGAGAGACCTTATTGCTCTTTACAACTCCCTGACAGGAGGGTGTGATGAGGGGTGGGTCGGTCTCTTCTCGCAGATAACAAAAAACAGAATAAGAGCAAATATGCTCTAGTTGTGCCAGGGCAGGTTTAGGTTGGATATTGAGGAAAATTTCTTTATTGGAAGGGTGGTCAGGATGTGAAACAGGCTGCCCAGGGAAGTGGTGGAGTCACCATCCCTGGAGGTGTTTAAAAGATGTGGAGATGAGCTACTTGGGGAGATGGTTTAATGGAGTTCTTGGCATTGTTAGATTTACATTTGGACACAATGATCATAAAAGGTCTTTTCCAACCTAAATGATTCGATGATTCCATCACTCTGCTATCCTAGTATCTAATGATGGGGACTGGAAATTATGAACTCAGCATTTATGTCTTGTGGCCTTTGTTTGGAATATAATAGGAGATCAGGGAAAAGGTTGATTTTTCATTTCTCTGCCTCCAGTTCCTATTCTTCCCCTCCAAATTATGCGGCATAAGGAACCATTTTTAGCCTGTATGCTCTTCAGGACGGGGATTCTGTTACTGTGTTTGTACAGGGGCTGGCACTCTGGGGCTTGGCCCTTGACTGAGATTTCTGGATGCTTCTTATTATACATAATAAACAACATTATACACTGCCCATCGTCACCACTGTCTGTCTACACCTTGGGAGAAGGGTAAAAATTGTCTCCTGTCCCCTCCTGATGGGGTTACTGGAGCTGATTAATTCATTTTCCTAGACAAAACTGTCTTGTTGGAAAGTAGGGAAAAATGTCATTGATATTTTTGATGGGTGGTGGATATTTTTGGGTTTAAGAAACCCGTATTCTGCCTTAAGAAAGGCAGAAGTTGCTTCAAGTCAGCACTGCTCAGGAGCAGTCTCAGCCATTTAAAGTCATTATTTGTAAAGCAGAAGGCCTTGCTTGTTCCCCTCAGTCTGTTGACATTGTAAATAAAGTAACTGATGTTTCCCCAAGTGTCTTGAGGGGGAGGGGGTTTGGCAGTAATATTTGGTGGACTTTATTTCAGCCTTTTTGTATCCCCATTCCTGCTGATAACTTTTGGAGCCATCCTAACCCATAACTCTGGAGAAGGCCTCAGCCCAACCCCAGCTCTGGAGAAGGCCTCACTCAAGAGGTCTGGGCCCACACAGCCACACCTGTGGCACTTTAACATTTTAATCCTTTTATCCCCCTTTTTTGCCCCACTTTGGAGTGCCAGTGGAGGCGTTTTAATTTGTCACTGAGGCACAGGGAGGGAAGGTGCTGCTTTCCCTGTGCCCTGGGGCAGAGGCCCCTGGCTTGGCACCAGCCCACAAATGGAGCACCCCCACCTCTCCCTGGCACACTCTGTATCCCTCCAAGATTTAGCAGCTCCCAAAATGTTAAAAACATGAGGTCACGAAGGGGGAGGGAAGGGGAGAGGAGAAAGTTATATTAAGTCGTTACTTTTTATATTCCTAATGCACACTCATTATAATTTGTCTTCCTCTTAATGCCTCGGATTTGTAGGCCTCGGGAAGATTGAATTTAAGGAGAATGAGAGTGGCCAAAAATGTTCCAAGCTGTGTGCCTGAGGGTGAGGGGGGAGGCACAAACACTCCTGCCTGCATGGGATGGGAGCTGCTTTCCCTCACGGAGAAATGGCTCCATCACCCAACAGCACCACACCATCTCTAGCAGCCCATGGAGGGCAGGAGGCACCTGCGATGAAGGGCTGGGGTAGAACACAACTTGCCTCCCCGTGCTGTCACCAGACTGGGTGAGGAAACCCAGGGGAAATGCCCTATTGCCTGCAGACCTCCAATTAAAAAAAAAAAAAAGGAAAAAATTATTTCTTTTATTTTTTTAATTTTTTTAAAGGACTGCGCATGAGAAAATTGAGTCAATTTTCTGTCAGAAGGACTGTCAGGTCTTTCAGGTTGCTTTGTTGTTGTTGATGCTTGACAAGCTTTTACTCCTCTCTACTTGATTTTTCCCCTTCTACCCACATCTTCCAGAAAAAGTAACTAAGAGAGTCTGAGCCCTCTCTGTCCCAGCCACCCTTCTGGCACCACCTGAGCCTCTATGACAGGAAGAACAGTGCAGGATGGAGGAGAGCTAAGGGAGCCTCAAGAGTTGCTCTGAGCAGGTCGGCATAGCAACATCTCCAGGGAGAGCGCTCCATGGGGTAATTTCCATTCACTTTAGAGCCCACTTGGGCTGCTGGAGTGGTATAAAAGGGACTCAGAAAAAGCCTGTTAATTAGGATTAGCAGCTTCAGGAGCATCAAGCCACAGTGCTCTGAGCTGAGCCCTTTATCTGAGAGAACTCAAGGCTCTTGGCTGCCTCCTTCACAAGGCACTGGGATACCACGTGTCAGGGCTGACAGTGCTGGAATCAGATGGCAGAGCCATCTCTGAGGGCAGGGCCCTACCCTGGCTGCTGAATGGCCCTGCTGCCCCTCTCCTCTGCTCACACCACACTTCGCTGGGCTCAGGAGGCACATCCATCTTATCAACACAAGCTGCACGTGGTGTGAAACCCACAGGGCGTGTGCTGGGTGCCCCTGGGTGAGGATTTGGGATGATCCACATGCCATAGATGTCTGAAGAGCCCCAAGAGAAAGCAGCCACTGTGGACAGGAGGTGGCAGCCATGGGTGTCACCGTGCTCTTCTATGGACTCCTTGGAAAAAGCAAGGCAGGGACATTTTCACAGCTGCTGGGATATGAATTTTATTCAGCTGCCATAAGGTTCCTGCCTTTCATCATTCTGCTGCATGAAAGGCCCAAGGAAGGTGATAAGTCTGTAAAAATGAAACCCATCTTTGCAGCAGCCTGTATCACACACATGGGCAAAAACAGGCTGTAGGGAAAGGTTGAGTCATTGCCAGGCTGCCTTTGGGCTGATTTGCATCTCTGGAGTGTTACTGACCCTGACAAACCTCCTCAGGAACTTTTGCTGCCACCTCCCCTTGCCAAATGTGTGGTGAAACACAGATGTCTCCCTCGCATTACTCTGCTTCTCTGGGTGTTTTCACCTCCTCAGGGTAAAACATTACCTGAATCAGAGCTGAAGGCAAAGCTGCCCATCTGGGACTGGAGCACCAGTTTCCTGCTATACATCGCTCTTCCTGGAGAAATATCTTTAGGTCTGGTCAAAAAATACCTGTGGCAGCAATTCAGTCCTTCACACTGCAATCTGCTTTTCAAGATCACGCAGTCCAGGCAGCCTTGCTCTCAGCTGAGCCCATCACAAAGGAAAAGGTCCTTTGCCATATTGACTGCTGGACCAGGTTCAGGCAGGTCTGAAACACATTTTAAGGCAGAAAGGGGTCAATTCTCCTCCCATTTTAGCCACAGAAACTCCCAGTAACCTCAAAGAGTATTTATAGCAGCAGATACCAGGCCGGACAGACAGGGAATCCCTGCCCAAGAGTTTACAGCCAGCACCTTGAAGATGCTCAGTATCTGCTGTGACCCTTGGCATGAGGACATTCCATGAGGAACATCCTTCACCAACCAGCCCCTCTGTCACAGCCAGGCCCCCCCAGCACCCAGCAGAGATCAGGAGCTCAGGGAAGGAAGTCAAGACAAGGTGTGAGAAGGAAAAGCTGCAGTAAGGATTTTTAGTCAGCCAGAACTGTCACACCTCAAAATAACAGGTACAATAACCATTCTAGGTGACTGAATTTCTGAGTAAGATCACACATTGGCCAAGCAGGTAGAAACATAGAATTGAAGAATAGTTTGGGTTAGGAGGAATGTTTGAATTCAATCTAGTCCAACCTCCCTGCAATGAGCAGGGAAATGTTCATCTAGATCAGGTTGCTCAGAGCCTCAGAACCTGACCTTGGATGTTCTCAGAGATGGGGCTTCTACCTCAACAACCTATGCCAGGTTTTCATCACTCTCATTATTAAAAAAAAAGAATAATCCTTGTGTCTAGTCTGAATTTACCATCTTTTAGGGTAAAACCATTAATCCTTGTCCCATTTTGACACTAAACCAAAGAGCAAAAGGAACTGCACAGCCCCTGTACCCCCTCTGCCCAGCACCACTGGGATATTAAAGCCTAACAGCCGAATGCAGGAACATGCTGAGTTCATTCAGGCATTTCTCACTGGTTTCCCATGACTTCTCAATATCCTGCTACTCAATATATTCATCTGGCAGCAAATTAGAGATGAGGGAAAAGCGTCTCTCCCTAAGTCATCCAGAGAACACAAAACGACGGAGCAAAATCATAACAGACAGGGAGAATTCTTGTGAGTCATCATCTTCCCTCCTTCCCCTCTCCCTTTGCAGTGTTGCTGATTGCCCCAGGATTGCTCCATGAAGCCTGGAACAAAAGTACCTATTCCTGCTTTCTTTTTTTTGCTTTCATTTCACATAAGGAAAGGAAGAAAGCAGCAATTGTATCTTTGTGTCTCACTGCTTCAGACACCTTGTACATGCTCTGCTGAGATTGATGGCCCAGTTATGCCAAATCCACGACATAAATTAACTGTCCCTTTCCCATCATGCCCAATGAGATCTTACCCACCCACCAGCCCCGAAAAAGGAACACCAAACCAACCAAAAAAAAAACAAACCCCAAACCAAATGAACCAAACGAGTGGATTCATCAAAGAGAACACCAGAGCAGCTGTGATCAGTGCCAAACAATCCAGGGGTGCTACACATGAAAGGAAGGGAAATGGTCTCATGTCTGTAGAGCAAAGAAAATATTTTTGTCAAATCTTCAGATCTGTGTGTTCAAACTGCAAGGTAATTTCAGTGGCATTAGTTTGGCTGTATCCTACCACATATTTCAAATTATAGCTTGATCATCAACTTTCACTGCTCAAAAAGGCAGATAAAAATTTGCTCTAGGCTGCTGTATTTTAAAGAACCATTTCTGATTTCTTTGGCCAAATTTTCAGAACAAATACATTTGTCCTTGAGATATGTTTTATTTGATCTGCATTGATATTCACAAAGTAACCCACTTCTCCCTGGCTGAAGGGACTGAAATGTTTGCCACAGAGATTTTAGATAAGCCATTAATAAATGTTGCTGGGTTTAGGGGTTATAGGGTCACCATTCCATGTGGACCTAGAGGTGCCCAACATCCCTACAGTGTTTAGGACCTGAATTCAAATTCACTGCCAGTGTATATGTATATATTAGGGAAAAACTTGGCAGGTTGAAACCATCCCCATCTTTCATTAGCTAAAGCAATAGAAATAATCTAGTTTGGAACCCTTGGAATCTAAGAGTGCAGAAAACTGAGTCCACACACACCATCCCTCTTGTGAAAAGAGGGGTGAAAAGCAGTGAGGTCTGGGCCTGGCACTCCAGAAAGGGAACACCATGAGCTCAGCTCATCCCTGGTGTCTGCCACCTCCCTTCTGCTCTGTGACTCCTTACACTGAGGCTGCTGCCCTTGCACAATGGAAAATCTATATTAAGTGACGTGCAAAAACGATCCAAAGACACAGGAGTTGGTTCCCTCAGCCACAGACACACAAAACTGCTTTTTCACACCAAGCACCTCTTGCAGTGACAGCTTTCACCTGCTGATTGTCCCAGCTCCTCTCCAGGGGAGTTGGTTTGGCTTGGAAATACCAAAGTCAGGAGGAGAGACATGGAGTGCTGCAGCTCTGGAGTATACGGACCATGCTGGTTTTTACCATCTGGGGCCAGCCAGAGGTCCAGGCTCTCCAGGAGCAGTGTCCCAGGGGTGCAGAAATTCATTTGGCTGACACGTGAGTTTGCAGGGAGAAGGAAGAAAAGCAGGATGTGACTTTAGAAGAGGTTTTACTCAAAAAGGCAGCTGATGAATGCAGGTAACTCACCTGACCTCACATGTAGTTCATGACTTTGGATGAAACAAGCACAGAAGGGAAAATAAAATAAAAAAAAAATTAAAAATCCAAAAATAATACAGATTTTCGGCCACCTAAAAATGTATGGAAACAGAAAAAAGTCTCACTGTGGTCAGATTCTAGAGCAAAGCCAGAGCTGTCCTCAGAAGATCAGATCCTTTGTTGGTGGCCCAAAACAACCTCTGTGAGGCTAAAGCACAAGGACCTCACTTTTAAGCAATTAAAAAGCCTCCTGACCCCAAGTCACCCATAGCAGCTTTTTGTAACATTTCCCAGAGCCAGGCCTGGCCCTACACAATCCCACTGAATGGGGGCAAATAAAAATTGCTCCAGAAACCTCCAGTACCTGGGAGCAGGTCTCCTTCACCAGAAATCCTACTGTTCTCCCACAGTGGGCCCCAGGGAATGACATTATACCCATGTTACATTCAGACATCCTGCTACACACGACCCCCAAGGAGTCTCCAGTGAAGAGGAAATAAATAGACTGAGGCACTTTGCTTTTCCTCCATAAAAATCCAGGGCAGCCAGGACACAGCCAAGCTTTTCCTGCGCCCTGAAATGGGAGAGGGTCTCTGGCAGGACCCTCATCCCCTCATCTCAGGGACTGCTTATTGTACAGGCAGATTATTATACTGCAAATTTTATTCCAGCTATAACTGGGAAAAGTAATCAAAGCAAATGCAACAGCTCAGAAGGAATCAGAGTAGGATTAGACATTTATATGAGTAAGAATAGCTCCTGCACTTTGACTTGCTGCGATAAAAATAATAAGAAGCTCGGTTTTCACGCTCCAGGGCAGAAAAATGATCTCGGAACAAGGTGTTAGGAATAAATTTCCTCTCACAACAGTAGTCCTCAACTTCCCAGGCCCCAGCCCAGGGTCTAGGGGTGTGTAGTGGTCACTGCTAGAGCCCCGTGGGCTTGTTCAGGAGCTGCTGCAGCCACGAGAGCAGGAGATGGGTCACAGTGTATCAGTGTAAATGAAGCAAGGCCATCACTCCTTTTTCTCCGTGCATTTCCTTGCTAAGTCCTAGCCCACACCAAATGAAGACCAGCGAGTCTGTGCACTGGATCCCAGGGATCTCCTGGTTTCCTCTGGCTTGTTTCTCTGCAGAGATGGATCACTGCCACCCCTCCCCTCCTCTTCCCCCCGAGGCTGAGCCTTTAAGTGGTAATGGCCTTAGCCCCAGCTGATGGATAAACTGGCTTGAGACTGATCTCTCCGGACCATTAAACCTTTCCCCAGCGACTAGCCATTAATCCCTCCGAAAGTCCTCCTAGATGAGGTTGTTGTTAGCAGCATCAATCCTTTTTAAGGCCCCAATTTGCAGCGGAAAGGAGCAGGGAAGTGCGGGAAATGGGTGCATTTGTCAGGCGGTGCCATCTGTTCCCCGGGTTAGACAGCCCGGCCGGAGCTCGGGGCTTGCAGCCAGGTGAGGGCTGTCCCTGGGCAGCACAGACCACCCACCACAGGTGTAGTGGTTTGAAAACAAACCAAGTGAGAGGCTCTAAGTCAGAAAATATAATTTAATAAGAAGAAAATAAAAGGTAGAATAGAAATAAATCCAATAATACAAAAGACCACTGACAGAGTCAGAATACAACCTGATCCGGGTGATGGAAGCAGTCCAGATGAGGTGGTCTTCCTGAAGCAGTGATCCCGTAGAAAGGTCTGGTAGCTCCGGTCCTCTGAGAATCCAGTGGCCAAGGGCTCGCCAAATCCCAGATTATATCCAGGTGAGAATGCCTGGCTCCTCCCCCCTGGGCGGAGCATCTCACAATGGGATGGTGTGTCCTGCAGCAGAGCCTTGATGGCCCATTAGCGAGAGATTGCTCCCGGAGGCAGTTATCCATGAGTCATACAGCAAGGCACCTGATGGGCCATTAACAGAAGACAGTCCAGGGGGAGGGGTCTGAGATAACACTGCTTCAACAATCGGATTTCATGAAGGTGGTGATAGAATACTTTTGCATATTCTATACTACAACCCAGGACAACAGGGCAGGACAGCGCTGCTCCAGGCACCTGGGGGATTGAGGGAGGCCAGGAGGAAAAGTTGGTAATTTTTTTCCTTCATTGCAGTGCCTTTGGCTGGGGGCAGAAGGATCCAGCACACAGAGTTACCGATGAATTCCTGCTGGTATCTGCAGAGATCCTTCAGATAAACAGGTCTGGGACAGCAATCACCCACAGCACTGCTACTTACTGACCCAAACAAGTCCCCTTGTCTTAGCTCCTCTTTCTAATTCCAATGCCCGCACTATTAAAACAGCCACATCTTCAGCCAGAAGAGTCCCTTTGCCTTAATGTTGACTCTGGAAAGTGGAATTTCAACCACCCAGTCCAATAGCCCCTTTCAGCCTCTTCCCTTATTTTCAGCACACTAGCCCTGGTTATCTTTCCTTAGCTCTTCCAGGACTTTTTCACATCCTTAAATCTCATTACTTTGAGCCATGCTTAGGGGCTTGGGAGGAGGACGGTGGCAGTAGAGGTGCTGAACTGTCCCTGCCGCTGATGGTGGCAGCATGGAAATCACATCTGCAAAACCACAGCTCAGTGTTTCTCCATTTTAACCTAAAACCTCACAGCTATTTTTTCCCTTCCCCTGTGTCTGAAAAGTGGTAGCATTTGAACTCGGGGGTTTATGTCCATGTGAGGTTTTCAAATGAATGTTTAGGATCAGGTTTTATGGATATGAGGTCATATAAGCTGGAACCAAGCTGCAATTGTGGCTGCACACAGAGCACACTGTGCCCCAGTCCGGTCTGTGCTCCTGCATATTGCACTGCTGTTAATGATCCACTGGAGTGGGCACAGAAGGGAAAGGAGGGAGGGATGGTGCTGATACAAAAATTGTGGGCAGCACTTTCCTTCTGGTGTCAGTTGTGTGAGGGATGGCTGCCCAGCGTTCAGGCAACATCAGAGAAAAAGCCTCAGAGCTTAAACTGGTGGCTTGATTGAACCACGATGCCATTGCTCCCAAAGCATGTCCAAGAGGGGCAATGAGAGGGAAAACCCCTGGCACCAGCACAGCTTGGGAAAGGATGTCTCCATGCTTGGCCAAAGAGCTGATCAGTGCTATGCTCTTGATTAGACTTCCCATGTCTCTGTGCTCCATTTGCCAGCTGTAATCTGCAAATGACCGTGTCAGTTCTGTCCCTTCAGTGTGAGATTTCTTCCACCACGGAACACATCTCACCATTAACAAGCAAAACTTCTCCACATCCTCATCAGAGGGCCAGATGTGTTTCTTCCCTACCGGCACAGCCCATGTCCTGCATGAATGAATCACCAGATGAACAGTTTTCAGAAGCCACTGTGGCTTTGGCAATGGTTTGGTTGGTGCTGAACACACCACGTATAGCCAGCAACAGCTGGACTCCACCAGGGAAGAAAAGGAAACAACCACACACACATGCAAAAATCAGCACTCAGGCTCCTTTTAAATGATTAATGCAGCGCACAGAGAAAGGCTTTTCAGCTCTCAAATCTTCCCATGATTATATAAACCTTAACTCATTGCAGCTACCCAGGACCCGTGTTTGTTTGTGGGCATTAGCAGCTCCTGTGGTGTTACAATTAGAGCAGGGAGTGAGGAGTCCCATGGGGAAACAGAGGAAACCCCAAATTGCTCAAGTCATTTAAACATTCAGGGAGATAAAACATTGCAGAGAGGTTCTGGAGTGAGCAGTGCTCGAGGGAGGGAAGGGTTACAGCCACCACAAAAGTTGTTTCTGCTCTCTTGGGTCCAGACAATTAATTATGGTTATTAATTATTTAGGATGCTACAGTAATAATTAGTGTGATAATCACCTCCGCCACTGAACTCGTAGAATGACAGAATTATTTGGGCTGGGAGGGACCTTAAAGATGATCCAGTCCAAGGCTCCTGACATGGGCAGGGACACTTTTCAGCAGACCACGTTGCTCCAAGCCCCTTCCATCCCAGCCTTGGACACTTCCATGGATGGGGCAGCCACAGCTTCTCTGGGCACCCTGTGCCAGGGCCTCACCACCCTCACAGGGAAGATTTTCTTCCCAAAATCTGATGTAAACCTTCCCTCTGTCAGATTAAAGTCATTACCCCTTGTCTTATCATTAAAAATCCTTGTCCAAATTCCCCCTCAAGCTCTTTTGGAGCCCTTTTTGGTCTCCCTTGAGCCTTCCCTTCTCCAGGCTGACCAGCATGGCCCTACTGCCCTGTTCCCCAGCCTTGTCTTGGGCATCTGTCCAGGGAGAACTTCCATGTGACCCCAAATTCATCCCCAGAAAACAGCTTTCCCCAAATCCATTGCCTGTTTCTGTGCTGGTGACTCCCGTGGGCTGTCCCGGCAGTGCTCACATTTGCAGCAGGATGCTGTGATTCCTCCCTCTCTTCTCCCTGCCTGTGGACATCACTGCCCAAGAGACATCTGAGACTGGAGGACATTGCACTGATCTGAGAGGTTTTGCTTCATCTCAGGGTTTCACAGGCAATTACCTTCCTCAGTGAGGAGTGACCACACAGAGGTCACTTCCCATCCCACAGCCTCCCACCTCCATCCAGCCCTCAGGTAAACCAGGAGGACAGGAATGCTCCAACTTCCCTCCAGCCTCTCTCCTTTCCATCTCATGCACGAGGATTCAACCCAACCAAAAATTAACATGTTTTGCAATGCCCACACCCTGAAGAAACACCAGCCAGCTCACACTATCGAAGAAACAACACTGAAACCCAAGAGTCAGCTCTTCTTCTCCACACCCAGCCTCTCCTTCCCCTCAGCAGGCAGATCCCAACTGCTGCTCACAACATCCAGGCCCTGGTGGTGACCCAGCAGGTGACATCCCCCAGCCTCCTGGGGACTTGGGTAATGGGGAAGTGTCAGGGATTGGAGACAAGAGAGCAGCGGCTGCAGTATAAAAGCAAACTGAATAATTAAAGAGAGGAGCTGTTCCTTGCAGAGAACAAAATGAAAGAGTTGTGTGATTTGAGCAGAAGTGACCTTTACACTTCATTACAAGGAGGTGGCGTCCTCATAGGGTTATTAATATTTCCAGCTGAATTAGCTTGGGTTAAAAATGGCTCAAAGGAATGAAGAAGGAGAGAGAGAGTGTGAACAAAAATATATCATTCTGTCTTTTTCTCCTCCTCTTTGCTTTTTACTTTTTACTTTTTTTTTAATGTAATTTGTTGACTTGAAAGCAGAAGGGGCTGAGTGGCCCTCAGGAACGAGGCATCAGTAGAAATAGGGAGAGCTGCAGGGTGACCTGGCTGAGGGATCTTCCCTCCGCCCTGGCTGTGCTTCAGAAGAAGCCTGTGGTGCCTCTGTGGCTGTTTCCACACTCACATCCAGGGCACCAAGAGGGTTGTCACTCTCCAAGCTGCAGAGACATCACAGAATTGACATTCAGGTGGCTTTGAGCCAGTAGTGGAGCCCAGTGCTGCTGCTGCTGGGTCCACTGGAGTCAGTAGGATCTCCTAGAGCAGACATGCTCCCGTGGTTATGTTCACCACCCTGTGGGCCAACAGATTCCCCTTCCCACAAAACATCTTTGTGGAAATGGACAACGCTGCTCAGCGCATTGTAACCCACCCCGACACAAGGGACAGACAAACACCCTCCCTCCAAACAGAGACAAAGCCAGGGCTTTCATTATTTTAGCAGAGGGCAGAGCACAGAAATCCTGCAGAAAATAGAGCAGCTTCTGTTCTAGTTTCATCCAGAAGTTCATACACACTCAGGAGAGAACCTTCACCCCAGCATGTCCCAGCCCCACACAGCCCCACTAAACCACAACTGCCAATAAAGTCCCAAAGCACTGGGTGAATTAAATAAGTAAAGCTAAGCTCAGCAACCTGAACCTAAATCCAAGCTGCTGTTTTGCTGCTCAGAGCCTCGAGGCGAACACGGTTGTGCTTTTCGCTCTGATCAATCAGTCTCGTGTTAGTCCCATCACTGAGATGCAAAAGCATTGCTGCCTTGATAACACAGCCAGACACCTGCTTGCTTCTCATGGCCTGAACGATTTCTTTTACTGCCTCTCTCAGTGACAGGCATCAGGAAAAACCCACCAGAGCAAACAGGAGGGCAGAGGAACACAAAAGCAGGTGCACATCACTAAGGAGGGAGGTGTGGTGCAAGCTGCAGTCACTCCCAGGGGCTGCATTGTTTCCACAGTGGTTCCCCCCACACCTTCCCACCCTCCCAGAGGCACCGCAGGCCGCCCTCCCCTGCTCCATTTGTGGAGGGGGCCCTTGCAAATTTAATGCAAAAAAACCCTCACAAGTCAAATAAAGACTTTTGAAGCGATCGTGTAATGGACACGGTGGCAGCTGCTTCTCCTCCAGTGGCGGCTGAATCACAGCCCCTCACTTATTTATAGGCCTCCCCAGGGCGCTCGCAGGCGAGCCGATGACAAATGCCAGGGAACATCCACCCTCAGCCCCACAAGGTGTTGTTATCCTGGCTGCAAAGGAGATGCAGAGCGAGGAAACAACACCCTGTCAGCTGTGCCAGACGGGTGGAGTGGAGGCAGGCAGAGCACCCGAGACACTTCACCCACCAGCCAGCATCATCACCTGGGTGCTGCTCCCAGCAAAGGCTCTCACCCTCCAAGGTGTAGCTCATTCCCCGTACTGATTCCCAGGGGTTTTGGTGCAATCTTCACTTTGACAAAGGGCAACGCTGCTGTGACCACGGGAAAGAGGACTCTGGTGCACAGAGCAGATTTATCTGGGTTCTGAAGCGATTCCAGGGACGGAGGCCAGGATGCTGATGCTCCAGAGGGAGAAGCACAAGTAGATGCTGAGAGCCAAAGTTTTCCCCTTATTGCTGGAGGCTATTGCACATGGGCCAGGCATTGAACATTTCCAAGGGCAACACAGGGGAAAATTCAGACTTAAAATGGCCTTGGTGCTAGGAAAAGGCATGAATGGGAGGTGAGAGGAAGGAAAAGGCTGAATCTTTCCCAGGCTGGGTCAGGGAGGGAGGAATACCTCTCAGGGAAAGCAAAGGTGAACAGTACCACCTTGTTCTGTCCTTAAGAGCATCCCTCCCAGATGATGTCCACCAGGTCTCTCTGCTCCAGAGGGAAGAAATCATTTCCTTTGCCATAGTGCCAGGGAGCTCTCTCTGGCTGCATCCACAAACTCTGCTGCTGTGCAGCTGACAAAAGTAGGAGTCAGGCAGCAGGATCTCCATTATCAGAGATGATTCACAGACCACAGAGATCACAGCTTGCCTTGTAGATGTCACTGGGACCTGGCAGTCCAGGAAAAGCATCTCATTTATAAACTGAGACGAATTATGATTGCTGAGGTATAGCTCACAAGGGAGCTGCTGCCTGCTTTCTGGACTAGAATGGCTCTTTAAATGATCCTTGAGGCTGCAGAACCCCTCTGCAGGGCTCTCTAGCTGGGAAAAGCCCCCTGGGCAGGTGTGCAGAGCCCTGTCACTCACAGGCAGACCAGGTTTCCATAGGCTTCATGGTGTTAGTAGCACTGGGCTGCTGTAGCTGGTTTTTATTTCAAGTCATCATTCATAGATTGAATCTGAAGTGGCTGTTTGGACTAGACTTGTTTTCTGTGAAAATTGTCACATAGGCTGAAAAAGCAATGGGATTTACAGGGAACACCCAGGGACTTGCTCTGGTGCAATTCCAGACGGCCCCAGGAAAGCCAGGGAGCTGCTCTGCCAGGAAAACTGGGATTGCTGTGGAGTTCCTGGGATTAAAATCCCTGAGGTCTGATTTAGGGCTGAGCTCACAGTGAGGCCAACTGGACCACTAATAAAGTCTCTCCCTCGACTCTTCAGTTTCATGATGTTTTTAAGCACACAGTTCCAGGTCTAAGTGGAATTAGCTGATGGCATAAAATGTTTTTGAAGCATGAGCTGGAGTCAGACAGACATAAAGGTCAACTACGTTTTGTTTTCTTTCTTTCAACTTTCTTCAGCCAAACCCATGACTGATCTGAAAGGACCAGAGGCAGCAGCAGTCCCACACACCTGGCTGAGATCCACTGGGAAATGCAACTGTGGAGCAGTGGAGAGAGAAAGAGGGAAGAGTTAGGAAGAGAAGAGGTGCAGAAGCCTCCTTGCTAATCTCAACAAGCAAATCCCACTTTAACTCCACTAACACAGAAAGCAGCAACAGCAATAGCTCATCATCTAAAGACTGTGACATGAAATTTATCTTTTTTCATTGCTTTCACAGCAATTTTGCACCGTGTTTGATAGCTGATGTGCATATCCAAATTCATGCAGCCCCACCACCCCTCTCCCTCTGCCTACTCGCGCTCACCCACGCTCTTCTGCGTGTGACTCAGGATGAAAAGGGATTTAGAAAGATGCAGGGAACGTTTACAAGCCACCCACGGTTTCACCCCCAGCCTGGATGGCCACATGAGCATGTCCAGGCTGCATTTTGAGGCAAATCCCTGGGACAGGCTTTTCTCCTGTCCCCTGCACAGCCAGGGACACAGCAAAGCTGCACCAGCTCTGCCTCAGTGTTTGCTGCTGGCTGGGCATTGCAAGGCTGGGTTTGCTTTGAGACAGGGCAAATTTCCCAACTTCTTGCCCAATGCCTTGTCCATGAGTGGGCCCAAGAGTGGTCACTGCAGCAGAGCCCCAGAGACCCCATATGGTGTCACCATAAGGAGGTCACTCGGTCACCACGGGCAGTGTAGGAGGGCGGGAGATGTTTACAGAGCAGCCACAGGCTGTCCTGTTCAGGAACACCAACAAAAACGTGATTGTGTGAAAGCCTGTGGCTTTTTCTGGGCTGGCTGGGTTCAGTGTGGAGCCTGTGAATCCTCCAGCAAAATCTCTGCAGTGTGGGGACACTGGTGCAGGTCCCAGCAGCACAAAACCAGCAGAAAAAAAAAAATAATCTCCCAGCAGCAGCTGTCAGGGACTGACAGGGGACAAACTAACCAGGTGTGGGTGACAAACCAAAGCCAGTGTCCCCCCTTAACACAGCTGCTGAGGAGCCGTTTAGGGGAGTGTGTCACCACTAACATCATCCTGTTTCCATGGAGACCAGATTAACAGAACTGTCGAGAGAAGCTGCACTCCTAATCTCTCCCGGAGAAAAGAGCTTGCTGATACAAGAGACTTTTCAACATCTTTAATCCAAATTCAGGGTTTTCCTTGCCATGTTCCCTCTAATCCTTCTAGAGGTTGCCAGCCCCTTCCAGCCCTGAGCCCAGCACTACAGCATCAAGCAGTGCAGTCACCCACAGCCTCTGCAGTCCCTTGCTAATATAAAATTTGCTATCTCTCTCTCCAAAAGTTTGGCTGCCTTAAACATAACAGTTTTACCAGGCCATTATGCCCAAGGGTCCTGAAAAATGATGTCTTCGTTGGTGCACTCAGCCTGTTTTCTGGAGATGGAATTAGGCCCTGAGGACAAAGATGGAGGCACCTTTTTCCATCAACAAAAAGATGCAGGTCCTGCTTTCTGCATTGCATGAGACATTTTCTATTGACATTTTTCTCCTGAGCTTTTGTGTCTCCTGTGTAGCATCCCAGATAAGATCAGGTCCCACAGGAACACGGGATAATTTTCCCTCTGGAATGGCTGGCTGCATTTGCACAGTCTAAACTGAGGATTTAGGGAGTCACAGAATGGTTTGAGTTGGAAGGATCCTTAAAGACCATCTAGTCCAGGTCCCCTGCCATGGACAGGGACACCTTCCATTATCCCAGATTGCTCCAAGTCTCATCCAGCCTGGCCTTGGACACTTCCAGGGATCCAGGGGCAGCCACAGCTTCTCTGGGAACCTCTGAGACCAGGCCCTCCCCACATTTACAGGGAAGAATTTCTTCCCAATATCTGATCTAAATCGACCCTCCTTCAGCTTAAGTTTATTCCTTCCCAAAAATCCCTCTCCAGCTCTCTTTCCCTCTCCCTCCAGACCACAAATTTACTTCTATTTTGGGATGTTGCAGCACAGTTACCCTGTTATCTACTTCTATCAGCCCTGCAGATTTAAGCACAGCAGAACAAGGTCGTCTTCCCCTCCAGACCTTTTTGGCTTGGACTGTCCTTTTCCTGCTGGACAATTCATATCTCCAAATGCTCCAGGAGTTCCCACACCCTCCCTGCCCATCCAAGGCAAGCGCCCACATTTTCCAACCACCATTTAGGGCCTTTGCCAAACAGCTGTTGTTGAATTTTTAGTTTTCCAGCGGCCTTCATGCTGATAATCCTCCTGTACCTCTCTAAGTCTCCAAGCAGGTGGGACACTGCCCTCAGCTCTTTGTGCTCTCCATGGGAGGCCTCACTGAACACTCCACATGTGGCTCATAAAACTCTCCAGCTGTGCTGAGTCAGAGCCTTTTGGAACATCTCTGCCTGCTAAGCTGAGCAAGGCATCAAAGGCTCTGCCACCTTCCTGTTGCTTCCAGAAGCAAAAACAAATTCGACTGCTTGTTTTTCCTCGTCTTTACTCCAAAAGCCCGTCAGGAGGATCGTGACACGGTTTGACAGTGCCGGAATGACGGAGAAGGAGTCAGTGTGACTGTGAAAGTACAGCTCAATCCCAATTTCCTTCCTGCTCCCCTTGCCAGAGGGGTTGGGGATGTTCTGCACATCTGGAGGCAGAGCCGTGGCTGTGCACTGAGGCCTGGAGCTTGTAACTCAGCTGTACAACAACATCTCACCTCCATCAGCCCTCCGGCCCTTCCCTGGCATCCTGCTTGCGCTGCTGTCTTGGCACACAACACACATGCAAGCCTGAGGCTCCCCAGAAGCTCTAAAACAAGCACAAGATGGATGTGGAAAAGGCCAGGCTGAGGCACATCTGTGTCCTACAGCTGTGGGCAATGAAGGGTTAGTTTCTCTGAAGGCACATCTCTGGAGCGTCGGGTTATTTCTCAGCACGTCTGATTTCAGACGAGAGCTCTGCTGTGGGATAGAGCTGGCACGTGGGATAAGAGGGAATAAAATTATCCACGGGATATTTCGGTGCAGGGTTTCCTACACCTACTTCCATTGTCATGCTCTGACTGAAGGCTCCATCTGCTTTGTTCATGGCTGGGCACAGAGGCTGGAGGGCAGCAGAAGGGGAAGCAAGAGTTAAAGCAGGGTGTTGCAAAGGCTGTGTTTATAACACCTGCAGCTACAAGAGACTGACTTTTTGGTGGCTTGTGGGAGGTTTTTTTGGGGTTTGGGGGGGTTTTTTTGGGTTTTTGGTGTTGTTTTTTGGGGTTTTTTTGGCTGGGTTTGGGATTTTTGAAGGGATTTTTTCGGGGGTTTTTTTGTTGGTTGCTTGGGCTTTTTGGGGTTATGGTGATTTTTGGTTTGGGTTGTTTTGGGGTGGGTTTTGGTGGGGTGTTTTTGGGGGTTTTTCAATTGGAGGGGGATGTTGTTTTTGGGATCTTTTTGTTGGTTTGGGTTTTTTTGTTGTTGCTGTTGGTTGGCCAACCTTGTATCCACAGCCACTCTTGGCCAGGACTTTCACCTCCTCCATCCCACCTCTCCCATCTCTCTGAGCAGACAAGGCCCAGAACAGAAGACAAGACTGCAGAATGTTACTAGTGTCTTTTTATTATTATTGTTATTATCAATATTTAGAGCAAACAAGTTGTCCCATCACCACCAGAGCCACGTGCAGAGACACACTGACCACAACCAGAGACTTTCCAGGCAGGATGCCCTGCAGGGTCTGTTGGGGCCCTGGCTCTGCCCCTGGGGTTGGCAGAGGAGCCTGGGTGGGGACTCTGGGAAATACTAAAGGTAAGAAGATTTCAGAAGGCTGTGAAAGCAGAAAGGTCAGAGAATTCAGAACTGGCTGCATCTGCAAAGCTTGAAAGTAGGAAAAGTTACAACAGTACAGCAAGCAAGGACATGAAACAATAGTTTGAGTTTTGGTTTTGGCCAGGATAGACCTTAAGACTGCAGAAAAATATGCTTTGCAAGACAGTAGAAGGTTTTAAGCTTAATAATGGAGTATTGTGTATTGTTAATAGAAAGCATCCAAGCCAGCATTGTTTGAGCAGGTGTGTGTGTGCTTTTAGTGAGTGGCCAGAACAATTGTCTGTAATTAGCAATGTGCTATTGGCTAGAAAGTTTTTGAAATGCCCTGCAACAAAGAAATCTTTGGCTACTGCTGGCAAAACGTGAGCTGTTGCCATTTTTCAATTATCCCGACCTGTTAGGAGGCTGATGCTGCAGTAAAGACTCAAAGGAAGGTCTCCCAGCAGTCCTGTCTCATTCATGCAAGAACCTCCAGCACAGGATGAGATGTCCTGAGCACACGCCCAGGCAGAGGGGCTGGAACCACTCTCCTCCCCTCAATTTCAGCCCCGGCTGAGCAGCACAGTGTGAAAAACAAGGTTCGCTTTTTTCTAGGTGAATTTTAAGAAATAGGTTTAATAAAAAATAAGACAATTAGGAGATAGAAAAAAAGCAAAGTAGGAGCAGACTGGGTGACTTGGCCTTCAGTCAAGTGCACAATCTGCTATTTCAGAGGCTTTCTTTAAATACCCTTTCTATTACATCAGTCTGTTGCATATTCAAACTTTTCTACAACCTAGTTTCCATATTCCAGGAACTGTTTAGCATGTTTCCTCCTTGGGTCCGCCTTTTTAGAACAATGTGTGTTTCTCGGCTGTGTCTTCATTATCACCTCCAGCCTGGGCCTTGGTCCTCACCTTCCACAGACAGTCGGTGTTGATAGTTGGTGTGTCAGCAGCAGGGTCTTCACCACGTGTTTGCTGGATGTTATTTTAACCAAACAGACCATTTAGTTACAAGCACAACTAAATATCAGCCATCCCACTACCATATCTAAGTTCTGCTAATAGCAGAAATAAAAACGATATCTTTATACATATAGCATCCACTTCAACATTTGCAAGAAGCCAACTTTACAATATACATTTATAACACGCCATATCAATACAATATACATTTATAACACACTATATTAATAAACACTATATCAATACAATATATATTTATAACACACTCTATTAATACACACTATATCAATGCAATATACATTTATAATACCCTATATCATTACAATATACATTGATAACACACTCTATTAATACCCGCTATATCAATACAATATACATTTATAATACACTATAGCAATAGAATATACATTTATAACACATATATTAATACACACTATATTAATACAATTGCATGTATAATACACTATATCAATACAATATATATTTATAACACACTATATTAACACACTATATTAATACAATATACATTCATAGTACCCTATATCAATACAATATACATTTATAACACACTATATTAATACAATATACATTTATAAGACCCTATATCAATACAATATACATGTATAACACATTATATTAACACACACTACGCTAATACAACACAACTTTTTAACATAACACATTATAATATTCATTTCAATATTTACAAAAGCCAATCGTACAATACGTATTTCGAACAGCGGCGAGCGCTGTCCGAGGTGCTGGGGCACCTTCTGCCGCTCAGTGCGGGGACAGCGGGCGGGGACCGGCCCCGCTGAGTCGGTCCCGACTGTCGCGATGAGGCGGCTCCAGCGGGAGCTGTCACACCCCGCCACCGTGCCTTGTTTTTGCTGGCGGGCAGCAGCTCAGCCACGGACAGGCGAACCAAAGGGGAGGGAAGCGGGGAGGAGAAGGGACAGGCGAGATAAATAGGTAGCATGAGGATAATAAAGGAGGACAGCTGGCCTAGAAAACTCAAGAGATAAATTGGCAAGGGGAAAAAAAAAATGAAATCCTGAAATTAATTCCTAAGCGTGAGGTTCCTGCTGAGCCCACAGGAGAGAAGCACCTGGTGGCACCCACTTCATCTGTGGCTCCGTGCTGCTGAGCATTCCTGTGGCCAGGCAGCTGCCACAGCCCTCCACAGCAGCAGGGGTCAAGCCATGGGAAAGCAGGTGGCTGTCCCCAGGAGCAGGGGACACGCTCGGCAGGACAGGGGTGGCTGCTCAACCCTCAGCACAGGCTCAGCAGCCTGGGCCATGCCAAGGCTCTGGTGTCTGGGGGATGCAAACAGGGCTGAAGGGAAGAGCAGGGACCTGCCTTGGCCTCCCTGTTCCAGTCCTTTCCTTACCTTGTCATGATTTGAGACTCCAAACCCCAACAGAGGAGCTGGGCAGGTGTCACTGTAGGACACAAAAAACTCCAAATATTTCAGAAGGCAAAGAGTATAAAAAAAGAAGACTTTATTGTTTAAATTCTTACTACCTTTTATAAGGTGTTGTGATACAGACTTAACATGGTTGGTGAATAGGAACGACCCCTCTCTAATGCCATGGGTTAAACCAGAGAAACAGCAACACACCAGCTGGAGAAAGATTGTTCTGGGAAAGGAGAGTTGTTTGCCAAGACAGCTTTTTCTCAAAACATTCTTGAGAGTTTTTTCTTTGGGAAAAGGTTAGCAGCTGCTGGCAGGCTATAGTCTCTCAGCCCCTGTACTGCCCTGGTGCAGCCCTAACCCCCACAGAGCTCTGTGGAGGCCAGAGATGAGGGCTTGCCACCCTCCCAGTGGGGCCAGCGAGTCCACACAAAGCACCAGCAGCCACCAAAGCATCTGAGACTGAAGGATATTTTATCATTCATGTCCCGTGATGCACAACAGCACAAGATGTGGGAAGGTTCATTGTAGCAAAGACCCCAAAAAACACACCCTGCTGCCCTGAGCAGGATCTCACAGGAGGTCTGTGGCCCAGGCAGAGACAAAACTCTCAGCTCAGCGTTTTTCCAGTGCAAATGAAGCTGGCACATAAACACACAGCGCTGGTGCCTTCACAGATGGAATCAGCCAGCAAAGTTTCCCAAATCCGCAAGCAAAGATGGAGGGAAAGTCAGAACAAGATGAAACACGGGACCAGGGAGCAGCTTACGCTTTCCAGTCTGACAGAAAAACTATGAAAGAAAACAGAGCAGAGCTTTTATTCCCTTCCAACCACCGTGTCCACAAGCCTCCCTCCCGGCACGGGGAAGGCAGCTCACACTTAATCCTCCCCACGGATCCTCACACCCCTCCCTGCACTGCCTGGGGCCGGGCTTGGAGAAGTGCAAACAGCCGCTGCAAAGTCAGAGCTAAGTGGCAGCTTCCCATTTCCCCGGCTCTAATTGCCAGCTGAGCAGACGGTTAATCTCCCAGAACGTGCTGTGATAAGGGTGCTGCTGAGTCCCCGTAATTGCTTAAGAGCTGCCATCGAGGATGCCGGGAATTGCCCAATTATTCTCCCCCGGTTCCTCCACACCCCACGTTTCCTCCTTCCCCCACTCTAAGTTTTGTAAATTAGAAAAGAGCTGCCTTTTTTTTTTTTTTCCCCCTCTCAAAAACAGCTGGCATAGGATTTCTCAGCGGTTCAGGAGGGATGAAGAGATTATATCTGGGCTGGCTAATCCTGTGTGGGCAGAGAGAAGAAAAAGGGGGGAACAGCAGTTGGGATCCCAGTGGATGCAGAGGGGAGGGAAGGCTGTACTCACAGGTGATGGTTTGAACAAATTCATCCCAGCAAGCCAGCACTGGCCCTGAGTACAAATCACATCCCACTTCCAGCTCCTCAATGGCTCTACTGAGTAATAAATCAGCTCCTCGTTCGACTTGGCTGAAGCATTCACACTCTCACAGTTACTTTATTCAGTGCTGAGAAGTTAAAACCTTCCTGGCAAGGCCAGCAGGCTGGGGAGAGTCAAATACCCAAATCCTCTCAGAGCTCAGCAGTGAAAAACAAAACAAAACAAGCCAAAGCCCACAAGACAGGAAACAAGTCCCTGAACTGCAGATCACCTGAATATCTTCATTTGTTCAGCTGTTTTTCCCCAGATGATGCAGTGGGCCAAGAAGTCCTCTGGTATCGTCAGAGGGGCAAACAAGGCAGGCCACTCTCTAATCCAGCACTGATCTGCACACCCAGGCAGCAGCACCCAGCTCCCACCCTTGGCTGTCTTTGCAGCTCTTCAAAGCTTGGTTTTCTCCCTAAATGCCTCATGACCATCCCTTAGATGCCACTTTTAAGCCCCAGAATGGCAGCTCTTCTCTGAACTTCCAGCACAGGCAGAAGTCTTCAATGCCACCAGAAGGAAGGACTGAGGGACTTAAAAGTACATTAATTTTTATGGGATCAGAGTTGTTCTTCTGCAAAGAGTTCCTGGAAGCTTGGATACAAACACCTTAGAGATGCAGCACCTCCTGCAGCACACCCAGCTGTGTCTGGGCTCTTTTTTGGCTCTGCACTGCCAGCAGATGTCCTAACCCAGCTGCAAACCACAACAACCACAGCATCTCTGGTAGCGGCTCCACCTCACCGCCCATTCCTCCTGTTCCTGCCCTTCCAGACCTAGAAAGGACCAGGTAAAAGGTGTGTAATGCCAATTCCTGCACTGGGTTAGTGTTGGAAACCTCTCAGTATCCCCTCTCAGCTGGATGTGAGCTGACACTGACCCCAAAGCCACTGAACACAAATCCACCCCGCCCCAAGCTGGAAAATGAGATGAACCAACAGAGGATGGAGATTCTCAGCAAGGGAGGGAAAAATGGAGCAGAACAGGAGAAAAGATGAGTTAAAATCCCACAGTGCACCCTCAGCTCAATGAATGTCACCCCCCATGTTGCAGCAGAGGAGTCAGGGATCATTCGGGCAGATCTGAGCTAGAAGTTAATTTACTGAGTGGGTAATAGGCTGGTAAATAAGATAATATGTCAGATTTGCTGATCCCTTAATACCCACACATCCACTCACAGCTATTATACTTCGACATAAGCCATAATTTGATATATAAACAAAAGTATAACAATGAACACAAAACCACAATTATTAACAAGATTAAAATCAGGTGGAACATCTAATTCACAGCCCCAGTGGCTGCTGCTGACCACCTGAGCAGATTTTCTCCCCAGTGATGTTCTCCATCTTTCTGCACTCTGGCTGTGCCACGGTGGGTTGTGACTGCATGGTTAATGCAGATCTTAATAAAATTACAGATACTTGAGGGATTGTGCATATTCTCTATAAAGAGAGAATCACAAAGGGCTCTCATGCAAACACATCCATTCCCAACACATCCAAGTACAGCCTCGGAGGTCTCTCGGGGATGTATTTCAAAATGACAAACATTTTGTTCAGTGTCAAGACAAATGTCTTGGGTCTTAAGAGTATTACATTCACAAATAAATCCTTGTTGTTTCTGCACAGCACATGTGGCAGCAGTGACAGTTTGCCATTTGTTCCCATTTCACTGGGCCCATTCTCCAGGTTCTAACAGAGTACAATTTGTGCTGATTCAATCCCAGTGCAATGACTGGGTTTATTCAATCATTCAGGTTGGAAAGCACCTCTAAAATCATCAATTTCAGCCATTAAATATTGCATAGGGTTAGGAGAAAAGCCGTGGCCCTACTGCTGGTGGGGTCATAAGTGAAATTCAGTAGATACCACCAAGATCAGAAATACTTCTTGAATTAAAATAAATATTTCTGTAATACTTTTAGAGTTGAAATTACTTACCCAAATTACCTTTTGAAACTCATTGGGTAAGACGCCTTCATCACCTTCCCTTATTGCTTTAGTGGATTGCATCTGCTACGGAGCTTGGATACAGCTGAGAGCTATGGAAACATTACTGAGCGATGCCAAGAGCATTCACAATTAGGTGGGAGTCCTTGTCCTTAATTCTTTGCCATTTCGATAATATATCAGCCAAGAGCCATTGACTAGTTCCTAATGCCAACAAAGAAGATTTTAACGGGTGTTCCTGCTCATACAAATCTCTTGTTGCCAAGCTTAATTTATTTGCCCAAACTTCAGCATCTGTGCTGTTTATTTAACGCTCCTAATCCTGTTCCTGGGATGCCAGTCACACCTCCCCTGGCTTGTCTGGGAGAGGTGAGGGCTCACCTGTGCAAGCCTGGGAGCAGCCCTGCACAGATGGATTTAGGAATGATGAGTAGGGAGGTTTAAGTGCAGAGATATTAACCTGCACTGACAGTTCCACAGGCCCGAGGCTCCGTAATGGATTAAGGAGCACTTGTTGCTGGCCTGTCTTTTTAATGCCATTGGGCTCCATTTCAGAAACCTGTGGAGTCAAGATTCCCACAGGTCCAAGAGGTAGTAGGATACATTGTGGGGTTTAAGGTAATTTTTGCTGTGCTGATATAAACAACCCTAGTTTAAATTAAACTATATCTCCAAGATAAATAGATAAATTACAGCTGATACTCTTTCCATGTGTTCTTCTGATGTAACACTCGCTGAACAGCTGCCAGCCTGGTCAGACCTGTGCCTCTTTTCAAAGGAACCACATTGAAAACCAAGCAAGTAAATTTCCACTTCATTTTTGGGGGGGTTGACTTTCACGTATTTTGCTTACATTTCCCTCTGCCAAATCCACATTAATGGGTGGGACTCCTAAATTTTTACAGTTACAGCTTGATTTTTAGTGATTGTCACTGCAACACACTCAGGCTTAAACAAGATTACAACCATTACCATATTGATTTGTACAAATAAAAGACCTGGGGGGTTTCACCCCATGCAGCAGGCTTGCTGATAGATAAGCTAGATCTGGGTCAAATGGCTGGGTTTGGGGATTTTGGTATAAGCCATTGTGGGTCCTGAAAAGAGAAATAGGACAAGTCTCAGTGGGGAGACTCTAAACTGGTTACCCCACCTAGTGAGTGGCTCTGTGTAACCACCCAACATTAATGGGATGTTTAGCTCCACTGCTGTCCTTCAGCTGGTCTCTTTTCACAATGGGATAGAGTTTTAAAAGGGCAGGGGCTCCACCTTCAAGGCCTGGGGGGTCTGTGGGAGCCAAAACAGGGTTAAAAGCTGTTTAATGAATGCACAGGGAGAGCAGTGGTTTGTCTCATTCCCAAGGCTCTAGTCCCTTGCACAGTAAGCTGTTCAGTGTGTGAGGGAACGTGAGGCATTGTTAGAATCTGGTTCCCTTGTTAAAACACCCCTGGGTCCCCAAGAGCCACTTCTGCTTCACCTTGGGTTTCACACGATCTCCCCTAGTCAAAGACAAACCACAAATACCCAGTTCCACTCTTGCCAGGCTTCTGGCCATATTTTTCTTGCAAGTTATCCAGTTGAAGAGGGTCCCCACAGAACAGTTCCAGTAGTATTTCTTTGTTTACCTCCTTGGAGACCCAAGGGACACCTCAATTTTAATTGAAGGGCCACCTTAAACAACAATTCACCTAATTCACTCTCATCCCTAAATTCCCAGTCAGGGTCCCTCCATTTATCTCCACCCCAATCTTCTGGGGATGCAATTAACAAATGGATCTTTATGGGACCTAACATATCAGATCATAAATTCTCGTGTGTCCTCTATTCTTTTTCCTTCCCCCAACCCCAGTTGTTTCTGCAATTGTTCTATTCACAGAGATAACAGCTCTTTTTGTCACTTGCTTTGTTCAAACTCATCTTGTAACATTCTCATTTCCCTTTCTTTGTATTCCTTATAATGACACGCAGCTTCCAAACACATTTCCAGCATCTTGCATATTATTCCCTTTTCTTTCCCATTTTACTGTTTCCCTCTGATACAGTTTACTCTGTTCCTCTATCTTTACTCCAATTAGACCAATTTTTGAACACTCAATCCTCAAAAAGTCTTGGAGAAGATTTTATTCCATGCCAGTAATTGGATCTGCCACCTTACTGCCTGTGCCAATTTTCTCACAGAAGAAGAGCCAGAGATCACTTGGGTGGATCTGGTGGTTATTTCATGGAGTTCTAATCAGCAGATTTAGTCATGGAAACCTCAGTCCTGCTTTCCACCTGCATGCAGCAGAGACAGCCTCAGAGGATGGAGCATGGGCATACCACCAAAAGACAGGAGGATTGTGTGCTCACTCAGCCAGGCTTCTCCTTGCACCAGGACAGCAGTCCAGGATGTCCCCAGCAGCTCTCTGGGGACAAAAGCCAGGGGAACAGGAGTGCAGAGGTGTGGAGGGCGCCCACCCCAAGTAAGGCAGCCCTTTCCTTCCCCCACACAGCCCCAGAGCCCACAACAGCTGCCCTGGAATGGGGTGCCCAGGTTCGGGATCATCCCAGGAAGAGACTCCAGCTCCAACCATGGCCCAAGGAATGCAAATCCCATTGCTGTGCTCATCCTAGAGCTGTCACATCCCATAAAAACAATGGAATTCATTCCCAGCCAGCCCCTGGAAGACAGAAGCATCTCCAGCCCTTTCCCATCCCCCAAGGGTTTCCCAGTTTTCCCCTGTGGAAAAGCCAAACTCAGCACTAAAACCAACCAAAATCCCACAATTCCAGCTGCCCTTGCATCCTCCAAAGGGGATCATGGAGCATAATTCCTGCATCCCACTGGATAAAGGAAGGGAAAACAGGAATTCTAAAATCAGGAAATCATTTAGAACCTCGGATCACCAACAATTGCCTAAAACAGGAGCCATACCTTGCTTGTTTAGGCTTCCTTTCAATGGATACAACCTTTGGAAAATCCACTTGCTGGGAGGTTTGGAAATGGCTTCCAGGTGGCAGCAGCTCCACATCCCCAATCCCAGCCCTTTCCCCAGAGGATGGATTCCCATCCAAAGCTGCCTGGGGCCCCTTCCCAACCCCACAGAGAACACCAGGAGGTGACAGAAATGCTTTTCTCTTTATTGGGATTGGGATCATTGGGACATTCCCAGAGGACAGAGCCTTTTCCAGCACATTCCCAGGAGCATTCCCAGGGTAGTCAGGCTCAGCAGAGTGGCTGCTGTCAGCAGGAGCCCCTGGATCACCACAGGAATTCCACCAGCAGCACCTGGAAAGGGACAAAAACCCACTCAACATTCATTTATTGGCTTCCCAACCTCCATCCAACCCTTGGGGAAAAGCCTGTAGGGTGACTGTTCCAGAAAGTCCCTCTGTGAAATCATTGGGAATTCACAGTGGGATCAACCCCCAGGTAAGGCCTAAAGACACAACCCCACAACAACCCCACAGGGACCCCCCTACCTTTGGGGGTGCTCCCAGCTGGTCCCGGGTTTCCAGAGGGGCTCACTAATCCCTGAGCTGGCTCCAGGATTAGCAGGGGACCCACAGAGATGTCAGCCTCAGTCAGCCCTGAGGGCCCACCTGGAAAAAGATGGGAATGAGGACCCAGGAGAGGGTATTAGGGAATTGCAGGAAGATGGACAGTGGAAGAGCATAATTCCAGTGGTTTTAAATGCAAGGACATAGTCAGGACAGAATAATGGAATGGTTTGGGATGGAAAGGATCTCAAAGCCCATCCAGTGCCATGGGCAGGGACACCTCCCCACTATCCCAGGTGGCTCCAGCCTGGCCACGGATGAACAACGGTGCTGGGACCTCCCCACCTGTACAGAATTTTTTCCCAATATCCCCCCAAAATTCCCCTCTTTCCTTTAAAAAAAAAATCCCATCCCTAAAGACACTGGAGGGGAGCTGAGATTGTCTTTAAACTGTGCCAAAACCCCGCTCCCCCAGCCCGAGGGGCCCCCTGGGGACACTTTTGGGACACACCTCTCTGGCCGGGGCCGTCCCTCCTCACTCGCCTGCCCATCCGTGCGGCCGGAGCGCGGAATTCCCGGGAATCTCCTCCAGGAGAGGGGCAGCTGCCGGTGTCACAGCAGCTGCAGATGGTCGCGGTGCCCTCCAAAGGTGCCCACCTGGAACAGAGTCACCTGTGACCCCCCCTGCTGCTGGCGGGGCCGGGTCCCCTCCCCGCACCGGGGACACTCACAGGCCGCTGGCTTTGCTGAAGGAACAGGCTTTATTCCAGGGATTCGGGGCTTCAGCCGCCGGGGACACCCGCAGGTGGCAGCTGATGTAGAGCTGGGAAGGGACATCAAGGAAAATTCATTAATCTTGAAGATTTTAGGGCTTTTTTCCCACGGAGAAACTGGGAAAGGGCGGAAACAACGCCTCACCAAATTCCCGGCGTCTCCGGCGAATTTAAAGGCGTCCACCAGGAACCGCAGCGACTCCGGCCGGGGCCGCGGGGACACGAAGGCTGAGCCGGTGTCCTCTGTCCTGCTGTCCACCAGACACCTGCAGGAGGGCCGGGAGTCACTCGGGATTCCCCGCAGGAGCCCGGGATTCCCCCGGCAGCCCCGGCCTTACCCGCCCCGGTCGATGAAGGCGTAGCGGGGGGACGAGCCCGTGTCGGGGGTGGTGGTGGCCACGCACTGATCCACGAAGAGCCGCAGGGGGACGTGGCCCTCGGAGGTGACATCGGCCTGGAAGCGGAGGCTGTCCCCAAGCTGGAAGCCGTTGGAGAGCCTCTCCCTGCTCCACTCGTCTGGAATGCAGGTCCCAAGGAATGGGGTCACTTTGGGGACTTCCCGGCAGCATGGGACATCTTAACTGCACGGCGCCCCCCGTGGGGTGGCTTTAGCTCCATTGGGGCTCCCAGGATGTCACCAGGAAGGGGGAGCTGAGGGACACAAAGCCACCAGGGCTGTACCCACCGTCCATGAGGCGCAGGGAGAACCGGAGCCGCTCCTCTGCCGCCAGCGTGGAGCGGAACGGGGCCCACGTGGGGTGCACGGCACCGCTGCTCACGTTGCTCCTCCTAAAGGGAAGCAGCGGGAATTGTCCGGGGTGGCAGCGGCACCTCAGGGCCGTGGCAGCCCCCGGGACAGCCCCCACCGCTCACCTGGGGTAGTGACACTCGATGGGGACCTCGGCTGGGGTGGCCCTCACGATAAGGGGGTTGCCAGAACGCGTGGGTTTGTAGAACAGGGCGGTTCTGTAGATCAGGGAGTCCGGGGTTACCTGGAAGGAAGATTTGAGAGAGGGAAAAAAAAAAAAATCAGGAAAACGAACTCAGCACCAGCAGGGACCGTGCCGGGACACAGAGGCCACATTCCCGATCCTACAGGACACCACGGAGCTTTGTGCAGGCAGCCCAACGAGGCTTGAAGGAGGTCACAGAGCCTGCAGGACCCATAATCCCATAAATTCCTGCATCCAAACCCACCGCTGAGCACGTGCCTCATCCAGGATACCCCAAATCCCTCCCTGCTCTGGGCGCTGCTCACCCCAAATCCACCAGCACCAGGGGCACCTCTGGGGGTGACACCTTCACCTCGCGGTACCGCTCACCTGCAGGGTGCTGCCACACTCGTGCAGCGCGGCCACGAAGGTGACAAACGCCTGGGCGGGGTTTGGGGACAGCGGCGGGCAGGAGGCCGTGCCCAGGCTCAGCTCCGCTGCCCGCACCGGGCGCCCGGTGCCAAAGAGGTCCCTGCTGACAGTGACAACCAGCTGTCCCTCCTGGCACCGCACGGCCACCGCGGGGCGCGGGGACAGCGCCCGCAGCTGCGACAGATCCACCCGAGCCCAGGGCTGCGACACGGCGGGGACACGGCTCCGAGAGGAGTCACCCCGCAGCCGCCACGTCCCGGGATTCCTCGGGGGGAAACCCCAGGGATCAGAGGAGGCGGCCGAAGCCAACATCCAGCAGAGCAGAGCAAACCCAAAGCGGCTCCCAAACCCCATCGCGACCCCAGGAAAAGCAGCGCATGGAAAAGGGGCTGCCCGGGAGGTTTTTATGGGAGCATCCCGGGCAATCCCCGCCCGGGATAACGGGATCCAGCTGGGCATTCCACTCGGGATAACGGGATCCGGCTGGGGATCCCACTCGGGATAATGGGATCCAGCTGAGCCCATCCCTCCCGATGGTGATTCCCTCCCCCTGGAGCCGGGAATTGTCCCGTTTGTCCCATGTCCCGCTCGGCTGTGGTCGGATCGATGTCACCCGTGTCCCCCTCGCTCCCTGAGCCGGAGCCGATTTTGGCCAGCGAGGCTCTCCCGGACATTTCCCCCCGATCTTCCCGGGAATTCCCCCAAATCCAGGCGGTGCATTCAGAACTGGGGATGTGCCAACCCCGTCCGGGCTCTTTGGGATCCCCCCCCCCGTGCCCGATTTCCCTGGAATTGTGCCTGGCTAATGAGGGCACCATAACGAGTCCATTTGCATGGAAAGCAGAGGGGCAGAGCCGGTCAGGGACCGGCGGGCGGAATCCAGAGATTAATTAGCCGGCGAGTGTTAATTACGCCGATTGGCACCGCCGCTGGTTGGCACGGGAGGGTGACAATGGCCCCGCGCAGCTGCAGGAGGGGCTGGGGACACAGGGGAGTGGCAATGCCCGTGCCCCGCGGGCATTCCCGGAGAATTCCCACTCCTCATCCATAGGAATGGGAGAGCTAGGAGGGATTTTGGCCTCGGGATTTATTCCTGGTGGAGTTGTTGTTTTGTTTTTGTTTTTTTTTTTTTTTACCGGGAAACTGCTCCGGGCTGGAGCATTTACCTCTCTCTTCCAGAACCTGTGGGATGGGTTTGGGATGAGGGGACACGCTCCGGGGTCACTTGTAGGGGATGAGCCAAGCTCTGACCTAGCCAGAATTCCTGGTGGAAATTCTCACGTCAGGTCCTGCTGTCCCCTGCAGCATCCACAATGCCGCTCCCACATTCTCACATCCCCCTCTGGCACCATCCCGAGATCCCGACATTGTCCCGGGAGCTTTTAGGGATGATGAATAAATGATCACAGAAAACCTCTGCAGGCCTCTCCATGAATTCTGCAGGAATGGGGCAGGTCCCAGCCTGGCTCACCCTGAAGCTGCCCTGGAATATTTTATCCAGGGGGATGGGACTGCTTGGAGGGCTCCAGAGGGATCCAAGGGGATGAGAGAGGACGTTTCTCCATCCAGAAGGATCCAGAGGGTTGGGAGAGGATTTTTCTCCACCCAGAAGGATCCAGGGGGATGGGAGGAGATGTTTATCCAGGGGAATCCAGAGGGATGGGAGAGGATGTTCTGGCATCCAGAGGGATCCATGGGGATGCGATGGGAGGTTCTTGCATCCAGAGGGATCCAGGGGGATGGGAGGTTCCTGCATCCAGAGGGATCCAGGGGGAAAGGATGGTCCAGCTTCCCACAGCCTCATTCCCCATCCCAATACCAGGAATAGCCCTGGAAAACCAGGATTTGATTTGTCTAACCTCTGTGGGACCCAGGTCTCCAGGAATGGGTGCCTGCTGCCAAAGCCCCGTTCACGCTATTCCAGATGGAAGGATCCAGGATCCCAAAGAGCCTCGCACAGCCCCATCCCAAGCTTTCCCTCTCCAGTGTGGATTCCTCACCCCCCGGAAGAGCTCAGCAGCTTTGCAGGTGAAGATCCCGGCCCTGTGGGTCCCTCTGCGGTCAGTGCAACATCCCCAAGAGCTCTCCCACCCTGCAAGGTGCCTCCAGCCCCGGGGCAGCCGAGCCCTGCCCCCCGGCCTCACCGGGGTGGACGCAGGAGCCGCGTTCTGCCCGGGATGAAACCATGGCAGCCCTTTCGTACAAACGCAGCTGAGCCCGGCAGGAGCCGAGCCCTGCCCGAGCCCTGTCCCGCTGCCCTCCGCCCCGGGGCGTTCCTGCACCGCCGCTCCGGGGCGATGCTCCGGCGCCGCCGCCTCCTCCTGCCCCGCAGAGCCGAGCGCTCTCCCTCACGGCTGTTACACCCGGCTGACCCTCGGGAGCTCCGCTGAGCCTCTCCACAGCTGCTCCTGGTGCAGAAGGCCGTGCGTGGGGCGGCAGGAAGGCGGGAGACCATATGCTCCAGCGCGGGGACAATGAGCCGCTCACTGAGACGGCTCGGCCGCGATGAGCCATTGTCGTGACTGATGGCACCAGGAGTCTGGGGGGGGCAGATTTTCACAGCAGATAAACCCTAATGAACAGAGAAATGACTTCCCGTGGTGAGGGAGATGTACAAGGCTCCGAAAGCCACGGTCCTGCGAGGAAGGGAACTCTTGATTGCCAGCAAGGCCACAGAACAGTGCCCGGGCAGCAGAGCTGAGAAAGTGAATGTTCCTGCCGGCCTGGGGAGCAGGGGAACGAGCCAGCACTTCAGTGCAGGAGGAGGAATGAGAGCATGAGGGGTGGGATTGGAGCAGAACAGGCTCACGGGGCTGGGGGGCTGCACATTCGCCCTTCACTGCTGCAGAGAGGCAGAAAACCTGAACAAATTAATAAATTAGTGCAGCTAAAACACATCTCCTGCAGCACCCCGAATCCCCTGCAGAGGGGAAACTGAGGCACGGAGCCAAGAGTCATTCCTGCAGAGCTGGGCACCTCCACACTAAGGAAAAGAAAGCTTTGAAACTCAGAATTGGTCTTTGCAGCTCAGAAGTTGGTTCCCGTAAGGAAACTCTGTCGTCTATATATTGGCTTGAGCACGGGCCACAGCCTTCCCCCCTGCCTGGGAGGGAGCTTTGCCACAGGAGCTGCTGCCGAGCCACCTTGTATTAGAATTTACTACAGCTCTGCCTGGAAGCCTGCCCCGTGCTGTCTATTTTTAGCTGCAGGCAGACCTATTCATATCAGTCAGTGCTGAAACTCGGGTCCTTTCACAGCTTTGGTGCAGTAATTCGGGGACATGCATGAAGCCAGGTTCTCAGCTTTGAGGACGGCTCACCAGGATAAATAATAAACCCGTGAGCTGAGTGCTCTCAGGGCTGGGGGGGACAGGGGGGTGCTTTGCTAAAGGCATTCTCATCACACACGTTTATTCCACAGGATCACAGCGCTGCTTACGTGCAGAGCAAAGCAGGGGCTGGAATGCGATTTACCAGCTCATAAACTGCAAGGAAAGAGGGAGAAATGGGATGAGAGAGAGGAGGGGTCCAGGAGAAGTGGAAGCAGCTCCACAAGGTTCCACACTGGGGGTGGTTTCCCTGCCTGTTAATTGTTTTAGTCTTAAAATGATTTAGAAGAGAAGAACTTTATTAGTGCTCAACACGGGACAAGTCACAAACGTGTGCTTTTACAGGTGGCCACGGTAAACATTTGGAGGGTAAATCTCAGAGGGCTGCAATAACTCAGGGTGATTGGAGTAACCCAGTGCAGCAGCAAGACACGGATGTTTGGTGCTGGAGCTCCCAGTCAGGCAGACCTTGCTCCAATGACACCTCATCACGTTTCCTCCTTCACGTGCACGGCAGCACGTGCCACATCTACTCAGGTAACTGCCAATGTGACAAATAAAACCCTCTGTCTCCGATGGAACTGCTCTCAGCAGTGAGGCTGACACACACCTCCTCCCCGGGAGCGCTGACGTTGCCCACTGACATCATCACTGCACTTCATGGCAGCTGAACTCAACCTTGACAGAGGAAAGCTGAGCACACCCCCGACCCCACACAGCTCTTCACCCTGCTCAGAGGAGAGCCACGGACACTGCAATCCAGTCCTGACCAGGGTGGGTGGGACTGACCTTGGTTGCAGGGGTCAGGAAATTGGGACAAGCCCTGGAAAAGCCTGGAACTAACACGGCTCTGGGTCATCCAGGCTCAGCAATGCAGCACAGAGGGCAAAAACACAGAGCAACCATGCTGGGGACAAGGAACCAGGGCAAAAGCCACTGGTGCCACCAGTTCAGCAGCACCACGAGGAGGAGCGAAGCGAGAAATGCAAAGGCAGGCATTTGTGTGGGCAATATCTGTAGGTTTAGTCCCACCAGTTTTCACAAGAAGGAAACACCTCACAGAGCAGTTAAGTGGGATTCATCCTTCCTGGCTGCAAGGCTGATTCCTGCTCCTGTCTGCAGCAAGCAAGGAGCCCGAGGCTCTAGTGCTGCAGTCAGAGAGGTGCCAGGGGGGTCTCCACGCCTGCACACACTGCTGGTCCCTGTCCACTGCCCTTGGTCACTCGGGGTGGCACTTGCTGAGGGCAGCCCCAGCCCTCCTGCCCCGAGGTGTCAGCACAGCAGATGGAACAAATGGGCAAACCCTGCTTCTCCCATCCATGCACCTTCCAGGAGAAGCAGTGTCAAATTAATAGACAAAAAGGGCCCAAAACAAAACAACAAGGTGTGTGTGAGCACATGAGGTTATTTTTCCATCCCCAGTTTATGCTTCAGCTGCTACCTTGAGAGTCACACAGAAGCCAATGTGCCATTTGCTTCACACAGCTCCCGGGATCTCCGTGGCACCGTTTATGCTTGGGTAACTCAACTTCTGGAGGCCATTAGGCAGGGTAATTTCACCAGTTCCTAAGCAAATGCCTGGAGGGGGTCCTTGCAAAGCCAGTTCAGCACAGCTGAAATATGGAGGAAATGTTTGTCTGAATCCTAAGGAGAAATGTAATGACTGCTTTGTAGTAAAGCACATTCAAATCAGCCCTGCTTTGGCTGATCAAGGCACAATCTCCTCAGCACTCTCCAAGAAGAAATACTTCTGATCCAGAAAGTGAGCTTAACATCTTTGTGGAAGAGTTTTCATCAACTGACAACACCCATTTTGGGAAAAATTAGCTCACAGCATCACTCAGGTGCAGGCTTTAAAACAAGGGCATTTTTTTCTGTGCTCTATTTTTTTCCTTTTTTTTTTTTCTTTTTATTTTTTTGAAAAGGCACTTTCCATTTGATGGGCCCACCTCGCTGAGATGCCAGCTGGCCAAACACATCTGGGGGCTGTGGCCTGTTTATTCATTGTGTTGGTGAAGACAGAGCAGCATCCACATCTGTGTGTGGGTGCTGAATCCTGGCCACGGTGGGTGGGACTGATCTCGGTTGCAGGGGTCAGGAAATTGGGACAAGCCCTGGAAAAGCCTGGAAGTTACACAGCTCTGGGTCATCCAGGCTCAGCAATGCAGCACAGAGGGCAAAAACACAGAGCAACCATGCTGGGGACAAGGAACCAGGGCAAGAGCCACTGGTGCCACCAGTTCAGCAGCACCACGAGGAGGAAGGAAGTGAGAAATCCAAAGGAAACACTCTGGGCTCACTGGTAACCTGTGGAGCAGACAGGAGAAATAGTCCCTGCTGGGGTGCGTGTGCTGATGTCCCCAGAAGGACAAAGGTGTCAGGAGGGAGGGTTCCCAGCCCACCCTGGGTGACAAACCAGCTCTGGAAGTGGCAGTAGCTGGTCATTTGTTGGGTTTGTTTTGAGGTGCAGGTTCTCCCCAGCAATGCTTCTCACAGGAGGATGGGCGTGCTCCTCACTCTGCCTCAGAAATGGGGAAAAAAAGAAGCAGAGAGCTGCAGCAATGGGTGAAAAGAGCCAAGTTTATCCCATGGCTGATGGATCCAAGCCTGAGCCTGCAGGCTGTCTCCTCCAGCTCCATACCTGTTCCTCTGCCCAGCCAGGCACCTGCAGAGGCTGCTTTCCTCTAGCCCCACCTCTCCTTTCACACCCTGGCTTTGCCAAACAGGACAGGAGGCAGGTGGCTTGTTAGAAACCATCCCTGCACCATCCAAACTTGTGAATGTGCAACGTGCATTGCATTCTAAGAGATGTCTGGGGACACAACAGAATTAATTAAAAGAGAAGGAGGCAGGACAAGTATGAAATGTGACTGTGAAGGGTGCATCAGGAAAGGCTGGGGGAGATGCAGGAAGAAGACAGGGGGTTATCAGTGCTCCCATTGCTGTTTTATCCAGGCACAGCCTGGTGCTTGGCCATGGCAGCTGCCAGCACTTTCCTGTGTGTGATGGCACAGAGATGTTTGTCTGTCCCTGTGTGTGATGGCACACAGATGTTTGTTCCTCTGTGTGATGGCACACAGATATTTGTCTGTCTGTGCCTGTTTGTGATGGCACACAGATATTTGTCCCTGTGTGTGATGGCACACAGATATTTGTCTGTCTGTCCCTGTGTGTGATGGCACACAGATGTTTGTCTGTCTCTGTGTGATGGCACACAGATGTTTGGCCAGCAAGTGTCAGAGCTGTGCCCTGGACCTGCTCAGGCAGAAGCATGTGCCAGCAGAGAGCAGGAAACAAACCCCAAGAAACTCAGTTTCCTCTGGCTGTGGGACAAAGTGTGGGGCTGGCACAGCCCTTGGGCTCAGTGTCCCTGGAGAGGAACCTGTTCAGCTGGAGGGGTCAGTCCAGGTATCTGGCCATGCCTTTGAACAAAGGGGTCTAGAAAAAAGAAAAAAAAAAAAAAATCTTGTCATGCAAGTTTGGATGGAGCTCAAAAACCCCTGGTGCCCTCCAGAAAGGGGATTCTTTCCCCTGGCAAGCTCAAACCTCTGTCCCCAAGCAGCGAGTGAGGAAGGAGCACCTGGCCCCTCTGATCTCCCCTGCCGGGGGCTGTGCTGTCCCCAGCACAGAGGGGCTGCTGTTACTGGGTGGGGAGCTCAGCTCCCAGCTGCAATGATGGCACAGAGTGTGATTTGCCTTTGGTAACTCCTACCTACCTTCCCCCGATGTTTAGGGGCTGCTTGATCTGCGTGGGATTTTTTTCATCTTGAGCACCGACAATCCTCTGATACCGCCTGTGCTTTTCTTTGACTCCAACCAGAGCCCTGAAGTTGTTTCTCATATCAAACGCTCCCAGTCAATCTGATTTTTAGAAAACACGGCGTGTCTGGGGAGAAACCTGCAAAATATAGAACACATTCCCCATTTGCATCCGAAGGTTGAAAAAACCCCATCACTCCTCTATGGCACATCACATCAGCACTACAGCCGCCATGAAATATTCATGGCCATTTATTATGATGGTGTTTATTATCCTCATAAAACTTTCCAGCAATCAGTTTCTTTATTTGCTCAGCCTGCAGCATGGATGGGTGCTTTTGTGTCTCCTTCAGTGCTGGCAGTGTTTGAATTAATCCAGGCCCCCCTGTCGCCGTAAGAACAACACCACTGCTCATCCTGAGCTCAGTCCATCCTGCTGCTTGTGGCATGGACAGGGCACTAATTAGGAAAGGTAAGGTGGCCATGATATACTCTGCCTGTATTAGGTTGCTGGAATGGAATGAAATTCAAGCCAAGGTTGGGGCAGCACAGGGAGCAGAGGAATTAAACTGTGCTGCTTGGGTTGGCAGGGCAGTGGGACACAGAGCTGGTCTCACCGTCCGTGCAAACTCCCCTGTGAGGTTAAAAAAGAGAAGGGAAGCACTCGGTGAGGACAGCTCCTGAAGGGTTTTATGGCAACTGCCAGATTAATGTTAATGTAAGCTGCTAAAAGATTTTCAAGTGGATTAGTTCTCCATTTCCTCCTCGGCACCCTGAGGGGCTGGTGCTGGAAGAACAGACCTGAGTCACCTCTGCAGCCACAGAGTCCCCTCCTGGCAACAAAGCAGAGGCAAGGGCTGGACCTGGAGGGACTGTGTGAGAAAGGGAGAGAGACTTTCTGGAACAGATTCATCTTCTTTATAGCAGTTCTTTACAGCAGGACACTTTGTAAGCGTGCCCATTCTGAAAACCTTTTATTCCTCCTGCCAGAGCTCTCGAGCCCTGCCCTTTCCATGAGGAGGGGAGTAAAAAAAGATCTCTGAGGACAGCGAGAGCAAGAGCTCTCCTTTCACAGGGATGGCAATGCCGAGGCTCAGTGGAGTGACCTTGATACAACCTCTTGTTTCAAACATTTCTGCCTTCAACAAACTGCTGCAAGAGGATTCGGGCTCCTCTCTTGCCAATGCACCGGCGCTGCTTTTCCCCAGAGCACAGTGTCTTCCAAAAGCAAACTGCATCAGCCTCAAAAAAAAAAAATAAATCTACTTTTCACATCATTTCATCTTCTGATAACAGTAATGAACTCAGTCTGAGGCATTACTGGGAATTAATGACTGCCTGCCTCCTGACTCACCAGCTCTTCCCAGGCTATCATAAACTCCCAGGAGCCGTTGTGTGAACCACACATCACCTGGTAAGCTGAAAATAAAGACATTGTCCAGAACCCTGGGGCAAATATCCAGCGTGCCAGTGCCACCTGGAAGCCTGGGGATGGAGATGAGCTCCCAGATAAACACTCAGCTCTGCCCTGATGGCTCACTGGGGGCAGGAACCCAGAGCTGCTTCCTGGGGCTCCCTGCAGGATCCCAACCCTGGCTCTGCCTCACTCCTCCCAAACAAATCTGGCTGAAAGCAGCACACAGCACCCTTGGGGAGCTGCTCCTCTGGGTAATTAAACTCACACACAGCCTTACCTTGAACCTTTCTTCATGGCTAACTCACAGTGCTCTTGTCTGAGAGATGAAAGAGCCTCTCGGAAGCTGCCCCTGGATGCAGACACTTCCAGACCATTATCACATCACCTCTAACCTGCTCCTAATAAACTAAACTTCATTACTGGAGCCAAGATCTGCAGCTCACACCTGCCTGGCAGTTAGAAACCATCGTGTCACATACATCAAGCCTCCTGGACTTTCTGCCTTTCAGATTTCAGTGGGGAGAAGAGGAGCTGGTAAAATTGGCATATCTGTATATTTATTTAAATATCCAGATTTCCTGCTCTCCCAGTTGCAAATGTAAATTTTGTGTACTTAGAACCAGTAATTAGGGTTAATGACTAAAGAGCATTCGGAAATTGTGCAATTTGTGAAGTCCTCCATCAGAAAGGACAGATTAGGTTTGCTTCTCCTTTGGAAAAATACAGATTTCTGTCACCAGCTGCTCATGGGACATGTCTGTCTGGGCAGCTTGCCTCAAGAAATTTAATTAAATTTAGTTAGATTTAGTTATCATGTATTAATTACAGGCCACGCTCAGATTTCTGTGAGTTCCAGCATTCCACCAGCAGAACAGGTAGAGGTGAAATATGTTCCAATCCGAAGGAAATACAGCTGCCACATCAAACCAAAAAGCCGAGCAGCTCCACTCCAGCCCACAGCTGAATTCATTTACTGTTGGGTCTCACTTTTGCTGGAGTCATCCATCCAAACCCCTGATTCTCCAAGGACAACTGCTGAGTGACGCAGGCCAGTGCAGGAGAGAGATTTGTCTCCTGACAGATCATCCCCAGGGAGAGCCAGTGCAACGCTCCAGGGCCTTGGAGAAGATGAGGCCTGAAAAATAATTCCGCACTACAAACGTGCTCTTCTCCTCCCCCAAAACAGAAACCTCTCATCCAGACAAGCTGCACCCTCCCTCCCAACCTTCCTCTGCTCTGCTTGCTTAGCAAAGCCTCAAGTACAAGTTTTGACCCTCTCCAGTGGTTTCTTGTCTGTCTTGAGCTCGGCAGCTCCTTAGCAAGATCAAGGAGGAAAAAAAACCCCCAAGGGTCAATTGAAAGTGGAAGAAATGAATGAAAAGGTGGCTAGGCCCACCAATATTAATAAAAATATAAATATTTATGTCATGAAATGTAAAGGCAGTCAGTTTCTGAATTTTGGTGGACAGGCATGACAGTCATTCCTCCACAGGCCCAGCCGTGCCCTTGGGCCCCTCAGGGCACACAGGGGCTCCCAGACTGGCATCTACCCCACTGTAGGAGCTGGGTCATGGATTTTGGTTACCCTGTGGCTGTCACTGTGTCCCTCCAGGACTTTAACTGAGGCAATTTGGGCTTCCCAAGCCAAAGGGGTTTGTGTGAAAGCAGTGCCTCATAAAAATGTCCCAGTCCCAATAACGCTGCTAAATCAGCTTCCTGGGATGCAGCTGTAACAAGCCCCCTGGAGAAGCTGTGGCAGCACAGGGAAGGTTTTATTGGCCCTTAGTTATGAGCTTTGGCACAGCTCCCTTCATCTTGTTCTCTGGAAAACAGCAAGGAGGAGCACCCCAGCACTGCACCACCTCCTCCAGCAGCTCCCCACTGCTCCCACACCTCGCCACACACGGCTGCAGACGCTGCAACAACTGCAGCCCGCTTTTAATTCTCCAAACGCCCAGAAATCAACAGTTTCAGCTCTTTCCTCTGCTATTTTTCAGGTGGTGACCCGTGCACAATTGATTGAAGCCTCCTGACACGCCAGCTGCTCCCAAGTTCCTTGCTGCAACCTTGAGGAAAGTCCCACAGGTCAGCAGGACACAGAGTGAGAGCTCTGAGGTGAACGAGTCCCTGGAGGGGGAACCTCATGATTAAAAGCTCTTTAACCCAACTGAACCCCTGCAGGATCAAAGGCAGAGGCTGGAAGGCTGGATATGTTCAGAAAGGCACGGTTAATTGTGGGAGCAATTAGCCTCTGCAAGAATTCACCAGGTAGACGATGAATTCTCTGTGCCTGGAAGTGTTTAAATCTCAGTGGAGATCTTTTGGAATGATGAGCTTATGTTTGACCAGGGCGGACGGGTTTAATACAGGAATAGCCAATTTTATGCAAGGAGAGATGAACAGAATGGTCTTTTGAGCTGGAAAATCTCTAAAATCTATGAAACTATTAATAGAAAGTGAGACATTTCTAGTGGGTTTGACAGCTAGATGACAAATCTGTGTTAAATTCCACGGGATCCAAAGAAACTATTCAGCCTCGCTTTCTGATATCCTCCAAGGGGTTTCCCAGTGGGGGATTTTAGCTTTCCATTTTTTAGCTTTGGAATAATCTTCCGAATTTGAAAACTTCTCAACCTCCCCTCCTCTCACCTCCCCCTGCTCCTCCATCCTTCCCTCTGTCTCGGAGAGGACGTGCCAAGCTGTGTGTGGGTGAGCCCCTGGGAGAGGCAGCAGCACAGCCATCCCACACGTGTGAGGAGCAGAGCAGTGGGCACAAGTAGGAGAAGCCAAACTTTGCACTTTCCCAGCCCTGAGTGATCTCAGAGCCTGGGCATCACCCCCCTCGCCGACCCACAGCACGAGGAGGGAGTGGCCGCACCCATTCTGCTTCTCCCAGAATAGTTTGGGTTTCAATATTTCCCTTTTAACTCTGCTGTGAAACCAAATCTTCCCAAATCCACCAGGGCACAACAGATGTTCTTGGGGTTGGATCTTCCCAAATCCATCAGGGNGGAGAGGCAGCAGCACAGCCATCCCACACGTGTGAGGAACAGAGCAGTGGGCACAAGTAGGAGAAGCCAAACTTTGCACTTTCCCAGCCCTGAGTGATCTCAGAGCCTGGGCATCACCCCCCTCGCCGACCCACAGCACGAGGAGGGAGTGGCCGCACCCATTCTGCTTCTCCCAGAATAGTTTGGGTTTCAATATTTCCCTTTTAACTCTGCTGCGAAGCCAAATCTTCCCAAATCCATCAGGGCACAGCAGCTGTGCCTGGACCTGGATCTTCCCAAATCCATCAGGGCACAGCAGCTGTCCTTGGGGCTGGATCTTCCCAAATCCACCAGGGCACAGCAGCTGTGCCGGGAGTTGGATCTTCCCAAATCCACCAGGGCACAAAAGATGTTCTTGGGTCTGGATCTTCCCAAATCCACCAGGGCACAAAAGATGTTCTTGGGTCTGGATCTTCCCAAATCCATCAGGGCACAGCAGCTGTGCCTGGGGTTGGCTCATCCCCCTCCAATACTGGAAGCAGTCCTGAGGCTCATGGCATGCTGCAGGTGATTCAGAATTAATAATTGCTTCCAGGAGCGATTGTTTCAGCCAGGACTGCTAAATTTGGTATTTTATATGGGTTTGGCAGATAATTGAAGATGCAGAGCAACTCCCCATCAGTCCTCACCTCCAGTGGGCTTCCATCCCCACCAAAATAGAAACCTCTCACCCAGACAAGCTGCACCCTCCCAGCCAACCTTCCTCTGCTCTGCTTGCTTAGCAGGGAGACTCTTCAGCAAAGCCTCAGGTACGAGTTTTAACCCTCTCCAGTGGTTTCTTGTCTTGAACTCGGCAGCTCCTTAGCAAGATCAAGGAGGAAAAAACCACCAAGGGTTAATTGAACATGGAAGAAATGAATGAAAAGGTGGCTAGACCCACCAATATATTTTTATTTTTATAAAATATGATTTTTAATAAAAATATTTTTATAAATAAAATTATATTTAGGCCATTAAATGTAAAAGCAGTCAGCCTCTGAATTTTGGTGGGGCTTCCTGACAGGCATGACAACAGGACCCTGTACTGGAAAAATCTGCTCTCTTATGAGGCTGCCAGTGCTTCAGAGAGCAAAGAGGTTAATGAAATAGCGGTAGAAAAGAATGCAATGTTTTCTGCACTTCCTTGTAATTTAAATGTGTGCTAAGTGCTGCATTCTTCCAGAAATCCCAAGTGGAAGAAGTAAAATAACAACCACTTGAAGGTTGTAACCCAGAAGTCCCCAGCTGAATTCATATTTATAATAGGAACTTTGTATAAACCCGTGGAAAGCCTGGGGGAAAAAAAAATAAATACGTAAGCAGCAACCACTGCTGAAAGTTCTGGAATGGGATAATTTTTGCAGAAGAATTAGTCTTGGACAGGCCTTTGGAAGGTGCCAGTCCCCCTCCTCTCCAAGGGGATTGTGATCATCCCCTGCACAATTCACTGTGCGCCACAGCAGGGATGGTGGCGAAGGGTCCTGGTGCCACAGAGCTGGATTTCAGAAGCCAGGGAGGATTTAGCCCTTGGATCCTGCAGGTCCTGCAGATCCTGCCTGTGCTGAGCTGCTCCAGCCTGGCTCAGGATGGGGAGGGCCATGAGGGATGCTGAGTCAGGGAGGAGGATCAGCTCAGGAAGGGCAGGAAGGAGCCCAGCAGCCAGCCTGCTGCAGCAGGGATCATGGAAAACGCTGAGCTGAGTGGGAATGGGCACCCTGGGCACCCTGCAGTGAGCAGGCAACTCCACGGGGCACATCAGCTGAAACACTGCTTCAGTGGCCATTAAAATCACCCCCCAACATTTCCACGCGTGTCTTGAGGCAACCTGTGGGGCAGCCCCAGGTGGGAGAGGCTGGAGAGGTGACCTCCTGCCATCAGAAGACCCTCCAGCACTGCGGATCACCCCAAGGCTTCCCGGCCTGTCTGTGGTTGCCTTCTTCCTGCAGATCCCACCCAGAGGGTCGAGCTGTCACTCCACATCTCCTCTCCCTGCCCAGCCCTCCGCAGCTGGCAAAGGATGGAGCTGCCAGGCTCTGCCCACAGGCCAAGCCAGCAGTGCTCTGGAACCTTTGGCTCCCCTCCTCAGGAGATGTGTTCTGTCAGGGCACTGACACAGCGGGGCCAGAGCTCCTCTCTCCTATCCCATGGGGTCTGCTGCTGCCCCAAGGAAGAGCAGAGGGCAGAGATGGACGTCAGGACACAGCAGTGCAGGAGGGAGGGAGCCACTCGCACACACAGCTCCCAGAGAGGCTGTCCTGCTCAAACTGCAGCTCAGATATTGCTTTGTCGCCTGTCAACACACAGTCCCCTCTTGTCACCCACTGCCCCCTCTTGTCACCCACTGTCCTGGCCCTGGCAGCCCTGCGAGAGGCCTCTCCAAGGTTCTAAGTTGACGCTGTTTTACACCACAAGGACACAGACTCCAAGATTCAGAAGGATGAAAACGACTCTGTTATTTTTGGGATGTGTTTCCCTTTTATACTGTTTTACACAGATCAATTCCATTGGTGACAGAACAAACCTCTTCACTCACATTGGTCAGAGCAGAGGGACATCAAGAAGCCCCTCCAAGGGAAAGGAATGAAAACAAAGTTTCAGTTACAAAAACATGTCTCTTGTTTACAGAAAATTCTCTGGGAAAAGAATTTCAGAAAACCAAAACACCTCAGGCACGAACCAGGGCTACACGAAGTGACACAAACACCCTGGCTCTTCTCTGGAAATGCTGAGCCAGTCAAACAAACCCTGGCTGGGCTTCTGGCTTTGCCCACAAAGAAACTGGTGATACTCACAGAGCTGCTCTCAGGCAGCAAAGCTTTTTCATTTGGTTGGGTTTTTCCTTCTCTTTTTTTCATTTGTATCTTGGTTCTCAGCTGGCACTGAGCACAACCAGGAGTCTGCAGGAGGGGCCAGGCTGCAGTGGGCACATGTCAACACAGCCTGGCTGATTCAGAGTGACCCAAGCATCTGACAGGGATCCTCCCAAATCAGCAACCTGTGCTTGGTGACTACCGGCACTGCAGGAGGGGAAACCACTCAGAAAGACCCTACAGGTTTGATTTCTCATCCCTCTCCTTACAGCCCTGGAGCCACAGTGACAGGCACAGCACTCCCAGCCACATCGAGGGAGAGTTAGGGAAAGGCAGAGGCTGTGCCACCTCCCTCTGCCCTGGCAGGAGCACAGTACCCTCTGTCAAAGACAGCAAAAGCTTTGGGATCCTTCAGGTCACACTCTGTGGGAATTCCAGGCACAGAAAACTCTCAAAACTCTGTGCATGCAGGCCCAAATACTGAAATGAATACAGGGTTCATTTGGAAAAGGCTTGGAAAAGGCTTCTAGCTTTAGAGACCATCAGAATGTGGGTTTGTAATAGAGACAGAGGCATATTAAGCTAGGTAGAGGAAAGTTTTAGGGTTTTAAAGTTTGGGTATAGAAGTAGTTATAGAAATAGTAAAAGTTTTAAGGTGTGGCAAGTAGCTTTGGGTGTCATTGTATGATTGGTTGAGAAAGTCCACACTGGGGCAAAAACAGGTAAGACAAATTGATTAGCTATTGGCGTGGAAGTAGAAACAGACTGTGTGGCAATAGTTTACTGGCTAATAAACCTCTAAAGTCCCTGTAACCTGTGGTCTTGTGACCACTGACACCTGACCTCTAACCCATGTGGTGAAGACATTCTCACTCCTTCATCAGTCTGAGGCAATAAATCGTGCTTTAAACACCTCTCAGTGGTCCCTTCTCTCTTGCACAAGCCCAACACAACTCTGGAAGTGGTGTTTGCTTCCAGCCCAGCTGCTCCCTGCTGCCTCAGTGATGGAGCATGGGAAGGTTTGTGGGGCTCTTTCCCCTTAACAACCCGGATCTTCCTGTTCAGCTTCTCATGCCTTTTTTTGGAAACTGTTCTACCTTTGCTCAAGCTGAGTTATAAAAGCACCAATACCACTAAAAAAAAATCCCAGGTGTTCCTATAGCACTCTTTAATGATGTGCCTGGTCTAACAGAGAAGATTTACTTTTTCCAGAGAAGGGAGTAGAAAACATTGCTGTTCCATGTCCATCTGTCTGCTCTCCCTCTTGTCCACTCGCTGTGAGCAGCCTGCAAGGGAAAACGTGCCTGAAAGCTCAGGTGTGCTCCTGACTTGTGGCTGGGAGACACCTGTAAATCAGCAGGTCCTTCTGGCCTTTCTTCTTCTTCTTCTTCTCTTGCAACAGCAGCAGAGGGTCGGGGGAGCTTTAAAGGCAGCGGGCAGTAAATCCACACGGTGCTCAGTGCGTGGTGAAGATTCATGGCCGTGTTCTCTGGGGGTCAGCCTCGTCTGCTGCAGGCAATTAGGGATAATCTATGGCTCCTGCTGCTGCTGCAGCCCTGGCCATATGCTCCTTGTCAGCGCCAGAGCGTTGGTCAAATAAAAGTCCCAACTGGTCAGTGTCCTGCAGAAATGCTGTGCCAGGAGCAGGAGGCAGAGAGAGCTTCAGGTCGTGAAGGGCTCCCAGGGATTTGTTCCTCGGAAGAGCTGAGGGCTGGCAGAGAGGGACAGCCACCAGCACCTCGCAGCTTCTGTCCCAGTGCTGTCCCCACAGGGTCCAGCGCCCACAGCCCTTTGCTCTCTCCACATCTCTCTTGTGACCACATCTCCTGCCTTGCTCACCTTCCCTGCCCTGCCCGGAGCCCTGGTGCCTTCCTCAGGGGAAGGACTCCTCCTTCCTGCCCTGGTCTCTCTCTGCATCTGCTTTTCTGAGTATTCCTCTGGTTTTGGGCAGAGATGGATGTAGACCACCTGCTGATGCTGAATGACTTCTTTGCTTTTTTTTCTTTTCTATATTCTCTGTATTCTTTGCACATATATTGTCAGCTCTGCAGCCCACTGTTGGATCTGTGGCTAGTTTTCCCAGTACTTTTCCCTACCTTTTTCCTAAGCAGAAAAACAAAACACATTTCAGAGTCCCTATATCCTATCTTGGTTCTTTCTGGGAACCAAGGATGAAAAACAGCTCTTTGAGACACATTTTCACCAACAAAGTTTAGTCCCATCTGAGGGGGGAGGATTTAGAAGGGGCTTGAACTGGAGGAGGGAGAGAATTGCATCAACACTTGTGTGCTCTAAATTGATGATTTTGGTCAGTTATGCTAATTTGCTAAACTTATAAAATTTTATTCACCCCCCGGGGGATGTGGGTATTTTGTGGACATTTTCCATATCTGCCGACGGAGGTTTCCAATAAAGGCCAACCCTGGTATTACCTCCTATACTAACATTACCTTGAAAGCGTGTTGTTTTATTTCTAGGTTCTTTAAGGCATCAAGGCAATTCCCTCCTTTGCACGCTGGACTTGGAGGACCTCAGGGTTTGGGGATGGCAGGAGGCAAAGAAGGGCTGCTCTGAAGTGGAGGCACAAGGGGCAGGGAGAGGTGCCAGATGCCTGACAGAGCCCAGTGCCACAGGGAGTGTGCTAAAACATGGATTCAGGGAATAACTTTGAGATCCGAGCCTGAAACCCTTGACTTACAGCTATTTTCTCATGGTTGCTCACTTGGTGGCTTCTCTAATGATGGTCTCTGCAGTCTGCAGAAGGGACCTTGGGATCCCACAGCACTGACACCACTGAAACCAGCACCAGAGACAAGGCTGCAACCCTGACCTGCTGACCCACACCTGGGACCAGAGTCCAAGAGTGCCCCTCCAGTGGCTTTGGGTTCTGGGATGGCAAAAATTATCATCAAACAGCATATCCTGCAAATGAAGCTCACGTTGTGAGAGTTTTCTTAAGAAAGCAACCCCAGGGGATGCAGGCAGTTTTCCACCAGGGACTGGGAGCAAGGCCAGTGCAGGGGCGGGGGGAATGAGGTCCCTGCTGGAGTCACTGGCAGCAGGGGGAAGGATGAAGGGGTGGGAAATACCTGGGCCATGCCCCAGGAGCTGGTGGAGCTGGCACAGTCCCTCCTCCCAGCAGGGAACAGGAACTGGGGCACGCTCTCCCTCTAAATTCCCTCCATGGGAGGAGGAGGAGGTGGATGAGTTTCCAGCTTCCCTGGCCCTGTCTCTCCCTGTTTGTCTGCTTTGTTTTTGAGCAGCCCTCAAGGCTGTGTTTTGGAGAGAGGGTTTCATCAGGCAAAGGAAAGGTACAAAGATGAGTTAATGAGAACGATTATTCAGTGACAGCTGCTGCCACTCACCTCCTAACGAGCGTAAGGCACAGCCTTGCAGAAACGAGGCTTTCTCTGATGATTATGTTCAGGAGATTAATTTAGGAAACTCTGCTTAAGACCTGTGGTGATCTTATTTGAAATCTAGTCAATGAGCAGGCAAGTGCAGGGGGAAAACATTCCTTGTTTAAAGTTCAGTTGCTGGGAGCAGACAGATCCTGGGGCTGGATTGGGGCAGAGCAGAGCCCTCTGTCCTCGCCCCGCTGTCCCTGGGAGGCTCCCCAGCTCCCTGGGGATGTGCAGCCACAGGGGATGGAGCTCGGCAAGGCACAGCCTGCCTGCAGAAGCATTTTATTCCCTGACTGCTGCAGCCCACAAATCAAACCCTCTGTCTCCAGCCCAGGGCTGGGGAAGGACTGGACCATGAGCTCCTGCAGGGAACAGGGGCCCTGTTTGTCCTGCAGGGAGACTCCTCTCCACAGCCACAGTCGGGTCTGCTAATGGTCATCTCTGGCTGCTTTTACATTGAATATTTATATAAATATTACATTTTATTAATGTATTATCATTAGATTTAATATTTATCAAAATGTTTATATTTTTATTCATATTGGTGGGCCTAGCCACCTTTTCATTCATTTCTTCCACTTCCAATTAACCCTTGGGTTTTTTTTTTCTCCTTGATCTTGCTAAGGAGCTGCTGAGCTCAAGGCAGACAAGAAACCACTGGAGAGGGTCAGAACTCATACTTGAGGCTTTGCTGCAGAGTCTCCCTGCTAAGCAAGCAGAGCAGAGGAAGGTTGGTTGGGAGGGTGCAGCTTGTCTGGGTGAGAGGTTTCTATTTTGGTGGGGATGGAAGCCCACTGGAGGTGAGGGCTGATGGGGAGTTGCTCTGCATCTTCAATTATCTGCCCTCTTTTTATCTGCCAAACCCATACAAAACCCCAAATCCTGTGTCCGTGCCTGAGAACTGCTCATCACCAGCCTCTCCACACGAGATGCCCGAGCTCAGCACATGATCCCTGCCACTTAATGTGCCCACCAAGCCCCAGAGAAACCAAATGGACTGGAAAACTGGCCTGGGATCGGTGCTGTCCTTCCAAACTGGCACCCACAGGATGCAGGGCTCCATTTCCAGCCTGGCATCCCCAGCAGTCCCAGGGCCAGCAGCACTGCCAGGGGCTGCAGGTGGTGGCCCTGGGGTGTCCCTGCTGCCCTGGCACAGCTGGCAGGGGGGGGACACAGCCCCGGTGCCCCAGGGCAGGCACAAAGCTCAGCTCCCTTTGGTGACAGCCCTGCCACCAGCTCAGACAGACTGAGCCAGCCCAGCTCCATCTCCTGGGGCTCTTTGGCCACTACAGAGAGCTGCTCAGGCCAAGCCGAATTTGGCTGGCAGGTGTCCATACCCCAAATCCAAATATTTGGGCAGGGGTGGCTGTGAGCCCGGTGGGTGAGACTCTGTTTCCCATCGAGCCAAGGGAGGGAGCTCTGCCCCACAGCAGCTCCTGGGATTTCCTCACCTGGAGACACCAAACCTGATGCTCAGGAGCCTTCACAGGCTCCTCCTCAGTCGCATTTTGGGCATCCACACTTTCTGCCAGGGCTGGTCTCTCTCCCAGGGCACTATCCCAAAGTATTGGCTGTAGAGATCTGCATTTCCCTTGTTGATGTCCCTTTGAAACCATTCCCTTTGCTTCGTGGCTGTTTCACCTCAGCTCCTCCTGCAGTGACCCCTGAGCTCCAGGGCCCTGCTGTGGTCTGCAGGGAGCTGCCAGTGCCAGCCCAGCCCTGGCTGCTTTCATAAAGCTCTGGGTATTTTCTGGTGTTTTCTACAGTGATGTCTTTCAGTTCCACCCCTTCAGTGCCTCCGTCACAGCCTCTTTTACACCGGGCCAGCCCGTGGACGGAGGAGCACAGGGAGGGGCTTGGAAGGGCTGAAGGAGTTTTACTGCTGTCTTTAATTCCCAAGGCCCAGGAACCGAAACCAGTCTTCCCCTACACAAATCCATAATATTCTTTGCACACAGCCAGTGCCTGTGGCAGTAAAACTCCCAGCACTAATCCATAGTACTCCCTTCCTGGAGAAAAGAAAGGAGTGGGGTTACCATGCTCTCAAGAGATGATGAAACCATTGTGGCCTTCTCTCTATACCCAAAAGGAACCTTTATCAGCCTCTGGTTCGGGCCAGAGGTCTGCAAAAAGCTGTGCTCTTAAAAATGAAATAAGAAGCCTTGAAGAATTTTTATTTGCTATCTCTGCTCACAGGCAATTAGAGGAGCAGGACATGAGGTCTGGGTTTATGTGGAGGCTCTTTCTTTCTTTCTTTCTTTCTTTCTTTCTTTCTTTCTTTCTTTCTTTCTTTCTTTCTTTCTTTCTTTCTCTCTCTCTCTCTCTCTCTTTCTTTCTCTCCCTCCCTTCCTTCCTTCCTTCCTTCCTTCCTTCCTTCCTTCCTTCCTTCCTTCCTTCCTTCCCCAGTTTGTTTTAATTCCACACCTCTTCTACCACAGAAATGTGTCTTGCATGAAAACCGAAGACAGCAAGAACACTCACTCCATAAAAAGTCCAATCAATACCGCTGGGCAGCCCGAGCCAAAAACATGTCAAAAGTGAGCTGGGAATTAAAAGAAAGTAACAGCTGTCATTCAAAACCCCAAGGCGTGACCAAGGGCTGAATCACGCCCTGCCTGGCTGAACAGCCCTGGCAGGATGGGAGCTGTGGGACCGGGAATTCCTCAGCTTTGGACACCAGGAGGAAGTGTGGGGGAGCAATGGAAACCATGTGAGCATCAAGAGGGAGGATTGCCCAGCCAGCACGGGGAGTTTGACCCTGCTGCAGGAGAAACAGGAGGGATGGGATACAGGGGGACAGCAGTCACTGGCACACGGAAATGGAGGCAGCAGGGATGTGCAGGGATATCCCAAGGATGAGGGGAGCAGGGGGACATCACCCAGTGCTGGAGCCAGAGAGTGGCCACAGCGTGGGTGACAGCAGGAGCAGTGACAGCCACTGAAGCCCCTGCACCCACAGATGGAGGCCACAGGAGCTGCCTGCCCCTCCTCTGCAACCAAGCAGCCTCATCATCCGTCCCCAAGGGAGAAAGGAATCAGGTAAGCAATGTCGACGAGCCCATATGGACGGGCTGGGATGCTGCCCAAGCTTCAGCTCGAAAAAAAAGTGCACATTTTGCGGTATAAATATTTTGGTTTGCCTCCCCCTCGGCAGCCCACGGGCTCCAGCACAGGAAGCACGGCAGCAACCCTCCCCAGAGCCGTCTGGCAAGAGGCTGATCCCCACAGTTACCAATGTGTGCTGCAACAAAAGCCCACACGCACTGACCCGCCTGCCCACGCGCCTCCCAGGCACTGCCACCAAGGAGAGAGGCTCCTGGCAGAGTGGAGCCAGGCTTGCAGTCCCTGAGAGGTGCTGCTTCCCAAAGAACCTCAGTGATTGCCGCATTCAGGTCCAAGGAGAGGCCTTGTGACACCATCCAGTTCTCGTGGAGCTGCTCGGTACCTTTTGTTTCTGTTATCACCCGTGATAGAAAAAGAGCTGATTCCTTTCCTGTTAGCAGCCTAAAATCATCGAATCACAGAATGGTTTGGGTTGGAACGGGCCTTAAAGATCGTCTCCTTTCATCCCCTGCCACGGGCAGGGACACCTTCCACTGTCCCAGGTTGCTTCAAGCTGTGTCCAAGCTGTCCTTGGACACTTCCAGGGCTGGAGCAGCCACAGCTGCTCTGGGCACCCTGTGCCAGGGCCTCCCTGTCGGATTGTGCCCTTTTCTGACCCAGAGATGGGGCAACTGAGAGGTGTTTTAAAACTTTTATTCCATTTTAAGTCTCATGTGAAGGGTGAGGCAATACAGATGTTCTATTCCACGCCATCACAGTCAGAACCCAAACGATTTCCTAATTACAACACATTATAAGCCTTCCTTGGCCTCTCAGCTTTTGCCACACAATGCTGTTGATGCCTTAAAGCCAATCATCCAAAATCACCCCTCGTGGGTCCTGCCACAATGCACCTTCCATAGTTCTATTTCTCCACAGTATCCAGTCTTATTTACAAGGCCATCCTTGGAAACTTGTTTCCAGTTCCATTTCTCTCTCAACACTGTCTGTCCTATTCCATGGCATTTCTAAGTCAACATTTCTTATCTCAAAGTTTGCATACAGATGCAGACTATCCTACACCTCCCCGCCCTCACAGGGAACAACATTCCCTAACACCCAATCTCTAGAAATGCCTGCTCTGAAATTCAAACAGCGGCTGTGATGCAATGGGGAACCTGCCCACCCTGTCACAGCACTCCCAACATGACCCTCAGCAGTGGAGCATCTCCCCAGGACACATCCCCACTGCTATGAGTCCTGTCCTTGCCCCACACACCCACCAGCCCACCAGGAGCCACCCCACTCTCCAGCCTCTTCCTCTTTTCTCCCCCAGTGCCATGGTGGGAGCTCTCAGACACCAGAGCTGCCCTCTGCCTTGGCAAGAGCAGGATCTGAACAGCAATATGTAGCAGCAGGTAGGGAAGACAGGGATGGATCTTTTTTAACCATCAAAGCATCTGTGGCCATGTCTCCCACCAGTGCTGAAAACCAAGAGGGCCAAGCTGCCACATTCCCACAGAAGAACGGTGATTCAATCCAGGTGATGGCCCCAAAACTTTCTCCAAAGGCTTGGGAGAACAACAATGGGGATTTGGCAGTGTGAAAATGTGTTCATTTGATTAAACAGGAATGGAGAGGAAACCCATCAGAGCTTTTCCTCACCAAGTCCCCTTGGAACAAGAATAAGAGAGGGAAGGAGACTTTGTCTAATAAGAGCATTAAAAGCAGTTTTTCACCAGTGTGCCCTCTATGGCTTTTAATTCCTGAGAAACGAGTTTAAAAGCCCAGCTTTGGCTGTGAATGCAGCTGGCCAGGCCCAGCCCCTCACCTTGCTCCAGGTGTCCAGGGAGAGACTGGGAGCAGCTCTCAAGCTGCTGGTTTGCTCCCAGACATCCGGAGCAGGACAATTAACCTGCAATACTTGCTCAGACAGTGCCTCCCTGTGTGTGTGCTCCACAGCTACACACCCAGAGCCAAACCTGAGCTTGGGCTCTGCACTTACCTGGGCAAACATTTGTTTAGTGCTCTAAGAGCAAGGTGAGCCTGCTATTCCCCTGTGTAAACATCAACTCGTCAGGCATAAGCACTTCTGAGCTGTGCTGCACTCCTCCCTTGAAACAGCCACTTCCTACATGAAATCTGCTGCATCCTCCTGTGTCAACAGAGTCGGTGCTTGAGGCTGTCCTGGGCTCCTCTGAAATGTCTCTTGTCTCGGATGGGAACAGTCCCAGGGTGTTTATTGATCCATTTTTAGACGCACTCTGCTCCTTGTGCCATCTCAGCGGATGGGTCTGCAAGGCAGGAGCAGGAGGAAAGGATGATCAGCAGCACAGACACAGAGGAAAAAGGGCTAAAACACACTGGGTTTATCCTCCCGGGCTAATGGGGTAAATGTCTTGAAAGAGAAAGGCAAAATGATTAAAGTAGATTCCTCTATGGTCTTAGCACTGGTGCTCCCTGGGAGATGGTGACCAAAGCAGGAACACGTGGGGAGTGGGAGGACCCAAAACCAGCCCAAAGTGAGCCCTGGAATAGGAAGAATGAGGCTGGAGGAGAGGTGCCAGCAGAGCTCCCTGCGGGGCAGGTTTGTGACCCATCCCAGACTCTCATCTGTCACCTCATGCTGGTGGCTTTGGAGCTGGTGTGGGGCCAGGAGGAGCAGATGGAGCTGCAGAGCCCAGCAGCCAGCCTGGGACAGCTTGGAGCCCGCTGGGAGGGGAATGAGGAACACGAGGTGCAGGGCTCAGGCTCAGGAGCAGCTGTTCCCACTGCCCAGCAAGGGCTCACCCATGGGGAAGGGCCGAGGAAAAAACGCTCTAAGTCACTGAGTCCAGGAAAGCTTTGATAAACCTGAACAGAAAAAATGTCTGTGGGGTCTAAATGTCTTCTTAGACACTCAGGAAACCCCTCCAGCCTCAGCAGATGTTGGCACCTCAGCTGCTGTTGTTTTCACGGGAAAACATTTCTGTCTTGACTTTTCCCCCTGGTTTGAGGCTCCTGTCAGGACACGTTTGGTGATGTGGGGGTGAGTTGTCACCATCCAGCCCACTCTGGATGCTCATTTGGGTTTCTCAGCTGTTCTGAGCTGCCTGCAGTGGTCTGGGACAGCACTGATGGTCCCATATCTCTGCTGACGATGTTTCTGTTGAGATGTAAATGCACAGAATACTGAAATGAGCCCACATCGTGAAACTGGGCTGGGAAGGAGGAATCTCCTGTACCTCCTGTAGCACCCACCTCACCCCACGCCACAGGATGGGGCACTGTCTTCTCTCTACAGGTAGGGAAGCCAAGGCAAGAAAAGTAAAATCATCTGCCCAGGATCACTCATCAGAAGGCTCTGCACATTCAGGAGGGCTCAAAAGGAGCAGAGAAAGGCACCTGAACGAGCTGGTGAATGGAGGGCACATGGTATAAAAGCCTTGTGGAAGAACAGAGCTTGCTCAGCCTTGATAAAGCAAACTGGCAGTGATGGGATTTTTTTTTTCCCTCTATAAATACACCTGGAGGCCAAACACCAGGAAGGGGTGGGGGGGGAGCCATTTAAGCTGAAGGACAATAGTGACACATGAAAACATCCATATTTATGTCTGAGGAAGTGAAAGAGCAAGTTATGGGGAGAGGGAAGGGAGAAAGGAATGGCCTGAAGGGCAGAGGAGATCCAGGCAGGGGCCAAGCAGCAGCTGCCTCTCCCAGAGGAGGATTCCTGTAGGATCAAAGGCCTTGCAGAGCTCAGGGTCCTCACCTTTCCTGCAGGGTTAGAACAGCTTTGGCACCCAGTGGGAGCAGGGAGGGAAAGCAGGAGCAGGGGTATGGAGGAGAGGAAGAGATGCTCAGTCCCAGCCCGGGCAGGGCGTTCAGGGAGCACTGGGGAAGGAGCTCAGTGCCAAACTCACTGTGAGCAGCAGGGAAACAGGTGCCTGTGCCCACAGGAGAAGCTGATGCTTCACCCTCTCATCCCCCAGGCTTTCCACACACCCTTGGCAAGTCCTTACATCCCTGGGTTGTGCACGGGCCAGCAAGGGGTACAGGTCCCCCCAAAATGTCACCAGCACACCCCCGTGCTCTGCTGTCCTCTTGGCTCAGAAGCAGAGCCAGACTTTGTTTTCTCACCCCTGCTTCTAGGAGCAAGCTGGGATTTCCATAACCATTAAAAACAAGCCTTTGTTATTAGCCCCGTGAATTATTTATCCTGTCATAATTAATGCAGGGCCGTTAAGGGCTGGGGCAGAGCTCCTGTCAGCAAACACCGCTGCAGCCCCGCTCACCACTCCGGCATTAAATATTCATGGGGGCTGATAAATGGCTCCAGCAGCGCACTGAGCGCTGCCAGGCTGTCGAACAAAGTGCCCTGGGCATGGACACTTCCCTCGGGAAGGGCTGTGCCGGGATAAACTGGAGGTTTATCCCAGGGAGCACAGGCTCATCCCCCCTTGCAGCTCTTCCCGTGCCCTGCTCTCACCACGGAGCAGAGACACCTTCCCGGGGGTGGTATCTGAGCCACCCTCAGACAAATCACTGCCCTCAGGCTCTGGATTCATGTCTCACTCTGTTTTCAGGTCAGGTTTGGGGAGGATGAACCCCTCCCTAAGTCCTCCTTGCTTTTCAGAGATGCCAGCTCCAGAGGAGGATTCCTGTAGGATCAAATGGCCTGGTAGAGCTCAGGGTCCTCACCCTTCCTGCGGGATTAGAGCAGCTTTGGCACCAAGTGGGAGCAGGCAGGGGAAGCAGGAAGGGCCAAGGAAGAAAATTATCAAAGTCAGTGCGTCCAGGAAAGCTTTGATAAACTCTGAGTGTGACGGAACACCTGAAGAGAAAAAAAAATGTCTGTGGGGTCTAAATGTCTTCTCAGGCAGTCCAGGGAGCCTGACCCCAGGGGGAGATGCCCACTCTGCTGGGCCTCCCAGGACCATGAAGAGAAGGAGTGGACTCCTCTGCCTTGAGTGGCTTCACAGGTTTTAATCAAATGCCGGCAAAGGAGGGAGATGGGGAGTAGCTTGCCTAATTAATAAAACAAGAGGAAATCAACAGCTGCTATGAAGCTGCTGAACTCTTTTGCTGGTTGCTCAGACCAGCCCTTAAGGAGTGAAGCAATCCCAGGGTATGAGGCTTTCTCAGACTCAGCAGGGTTTTGGGCAGACAGCTGGGATTCCGGGGAGCAGGATCCCGTGAGGACAGGTATTACAGGACACCACAGGGACTCGGTAACAAACTCACTGCTGCCAGGTTGGTGAAAAACAAACCAAATCCAGGCCTAGTGCAACCAGTCAAGCTGCCAGGGGCAAACACCAGGAGGCTGTTACACCTCACCCCACCAAAATCCCCTCCCATTAACTTCCCTCTGTCAGGCTGGGCCCTCCAGGACACTCTGTACCTCAGCACCCTAATTCTGCTTGTGTTACACCTTTTTCCTTTCCTAAAACTGCCGCTCCTTATAGATGACAGTGGCAGGGTCCAGAGAAAAGCTGGTCTCAATTACAGCTAAGCTGATTTAAATCCAATAAATGAGCACAGAGCACATACATTTGATCAAGAGACTGTAAGAGCAGCAGTTCTGGAGCCTGGCTCCATGAAATTGCTCCAAGCAGCCTTTCCCTGGCTGCAGTGGAGCCTGAGGAAGGATTATTCCAAAACATGCAACAAACTGACTCTGCCATGGAGGTCTGAACCCCCTGTCAGGAGTGGAGCTGCTCCCTTCCCACCACTCAGGGGGTTTAAAACAAGGAGGGGAAAACAAGAAGCATTAAAACTTCTGGTGTGAGCTAATCCTGGCCCAGCAGTGAAGTGCACTTACAACGACCCTTCTCCCACTTGCTGTTTCTCTTATTCGAGGCTCTTCCTGGCTCCAACATCTATTTCTTTGTCAACAGCCCTCAGTGCATCTCTCTTGCTATCTTTAGGCTCAGTTTATTGATCCCTCATTCCTATCTATCCATCTCATTCTTTTGTGCCTATCCCTGCCTGTCACTCGATTTACTGCAGGACACCTGTCCTGGGTTACAATGTGCAGCTCATTTGCAGCCCCCTTTTTTTTTCCACATTTCCCCTTCCCTGGCGAGGAGGGACGTGAGGTGGGGGGATCTGCTGGGAGATGAGCAGCCTGGCAGAACAGAGCTGCTTTCTGTCCAGAATCAACCCCCTTTTGGCAGGGCTGGAACATCCCCTGGCCCGCTCCTGGGAGGGAGTTAAATATAAGCCAGGCACGGGGAGCCGTGGTGTCAGAGCTTTGTGCCCTGCAGCTCCTGCTGTGACACACCTTATCTGAGGAGATTAGTCAGAACTCTGTCCTGGAGCTGCCTCTGAATCCCAAACCCCAGCCGTGCCCTCGGAGATAAGGGCAGCCCTGTCAGCGGCCTCCGTGCTCTGGGATCACGGCAGAGCAAGGAACAAGGAAAGCAGATGAATGGAGGGAAAACAAAGACTGAGAAAAGGGGGAGGATGAAGGTGTGCCCTCGGAGCTGCTCTGGTTTTGTTTTCACTTTTCATGTCTCCAAAGGTGAGCTGGGGGAAAGAGAGGCCAAGAACAAAGGCCTATCACTTACCCCGGCTGGTTAACTCATTATCCTTAATGTGTGCCACGCTGTGGCGAGCAGAACAAGGTGAAGGAGAAGGATTTTCTGTCTCAGAACAGGGAAATAAAGTCCCTCCCTACTCAGCAGACAGCCACTTTTCAGAGGGTTTGAGCTGATGGATGCCCAGACTGTCCAGACACCTCCCCAAGGCTTGGCAGGGCTGAGACCCTCACAAAGGGAAACCCGGCTTCCCTAAGGATGGTTTGGAACTGTAAAACACCCTGCCCTGCAGGCAGAGCTAATCAGGGACACACAGAGTGTGGAACCACCTGGAAAACCAGCCGAGAGACCTTCCTGAATGAGACTGAGGCCTCAGAAAATCCCCAGATGCTGAACTCACCGAGAGTACCGCGTGGAGCAGCGATAAAGGCTGAGGGGGGAACATGCAGCTCCAGGAAAATATGGCCCAGGGAAGTGCCAAACCTGACACCCCCCTCAGAGGGAGCAGATACACCTCAGGGCAATCGTTTCTAGAAGAGCTTTGGGGTTTGCACTGAAGACTTTCCTGCAGGGTGTGTTCCATGAGGGCACAGCACTGCAGATGTGTCCTGAGTCACAAATCCTTGTGCAGGAGAGATCTCAGGACTGAACCTCGTGGCCCAAAGCAGCTGAGGGGCAGAAAAGCTGCTCTCTCCATTTCTCTGCCTGAGCCACCACACTGCCCCTGCCTGGGCAAGCAACGCGCAAAGACACTGATGCAAAAACCATTTTTTGTCCTTCTGACAAAGCCACAAAAGAGAGAAATGAGGAGACAGCCATTCATGGCAGACAGAGACTGAAGAAGATTCATGCCCCCAGTAAAAACTGTCTCCACATTGTAGTCCCAGCAATTCAAATGGAAATTGTTTTTACAGAAAAAGGACAATAACAGGGAGGCTGCAAGGGCACATCCTTATTTGAGGAGTCCTGTTGGGTCCTTGGGAAGAAAAGGAAAAATGGATGGGATGGTCTGGCTCTGGGTACTCCAGTGTAAAACCACAGTCCAGAGCTTCATAACCAATTCTTCAAATTACTCCCATGCCTTTTGCAAGCTGGTGGCATTTGAAGGTGCATGCTGCCACTTCCCAGGCAGGAGTTTCCTCACAGCCCTGCTTGGTGCTCTCACTGGCTCCCAGGCCCAGAAAGCTGAGGCCAGGATGGGGAATGGTGCCTGGGCTCAGTCCCTGTCCTGCAGGGATGCCCCAGCCAGGCTGCACAGCCCTCAGCAGACCCCTCTTCTCATGTCTCCTTGTCCCAGCTCCAGCAGCAGCCCAGGTGAGAGGAGGCAGATCCTGCCTGTGTGCAGACTCTGCTCCTGCCCCAGCAGCCAGCACACAGCTCATCACTGCACTTTTCCCATCCCAAGCCTGCTGGCACCTCCAGTGTTGCCATGTGCTGGAGTGGAAGAACTCCACAGCCTCAGGACACGAGCCTCACCTTCCCAGACACATCTCACCTCCAGTGAACCTGTCCCAGCAGCTCTTCCCTCTCCTGCTGTCCCAGCTCAGGCTGTGTTAAATGTTGTCACAAATCACCTCCAGCTCCCCTGTACAAGTGCAGCTCCCACAGGGTGGGGAAATCCTTCCAGGACTCCCCAGAAGTGCCAGCTCTGACCCAACTGCTGCAGCAGCCAGCAGCCGAAACAACCTCCAACCTCACCTGGGCAGAACCAGGAGCACAGAAATCTGTGGCTTTATAACAGAGAAATAGGAGGAGAATAGGAACAGAGGAAGGAGGCACGGACACCTTCCCCTGCAGCACCTTGTGGCTGCAGGGATTTCTCTTGTTTGGCTGAAAAGCTGCTCCAAGATGGGCCACGGCTGGTTTGTGACCACCAGGACACATGGGGACAGTCCTGGGGGACAGGA
>VZDJ01000058.1:1126946-1242068 GCA_008694505.1 Cyanoderma ruficeps | reverse complement strand
GGGAAGGGAAGGGAAGGGAAGGGAAGGGAAGTTACTCAGCCTTAATTAGTATCAAATATTCATCTGGTAATTCCTCTGAATTGACAGAGAAGGTTTGCAGCATCAATACAACTCATTTGCTGCACAGCAAAGTCATGAGCTGCCCTAGGAGAAAGCAGAGCAGAAGATCCTGTGCTGGAGCCAGAGCATGGCCCAGTGGGGCAGTGCACAGAACTCCATCAGCAGCTGGGGGCTCACTGGAGTGCTCCAGGCCACAGCTGGGTTTGGAGGTGGCAGCTGAGAAATTTTGGGGCTCATGAGACAACACGACCTGTGCTGGTGAGCAGGCAGGAAACATCTCAGCCTGAGGTGTGCCAGCAGCAGAGCCTCACCATCCTCCTGGTGCCAGACTGAGGCTGGAGAAGGGAAAAGGAACAACAGCCTCCATGCAAACAGGTCTGTCAGTCTGAGCTCTCCCTGGGAGCACAAGCTCTCTGTGTCTGACAGAAAGCAATCAAGCCAAGGCCAGCTGACAGGGAACCTTTGCCATTGCTTTGCAGTAGAAAGATTTCCATAAACTGCTGGGTTGGTTGTTTTTGGTTGGTTTTTTTTTTTCCATGAGACATTTTGTCTCAATTTGTCTTTCCCTAAAGGTCATTCTTGCAGACAGCAGCCCACTGGCGCCCATCAGTCAGAGGCTCTGACAAGCCAGAGGATCTGTCAGGCCACATTTTGCCTCCCAGCTACATTCAAGGCTTTCCATCCAACGTTTTTAATTCCCCTAATGGAGTTTTCCCTTCAAGGCTAGCGCACTGTCAGAGACCAGAGAGCACCAGCACGAGGCAGGGCTTGGCACAGGAGGTTTTACAGTCCACGTTACAGCCAGGGAAATGCAGGTGGCTGCAGCAGGAAAGCTCAAGGCACACTTTAGGGAAGAGGCTACAGAACTGCCCCAGATTTAGGAGCATCCAGATAAAGATGAGACACGCAGGGATCACAGCAGCCTGAAGAGGAGTCAGACTCTCTGTGTCCCAGGGGAGCAGGCAGGGGAATGCAGCAGGAGGTGGCAAAGCCTTGTCTGGAGCAGGACATGTCTCTGTGTCACCTGCTGGCTGCAGAGCTGGCAGGAGACCCTGGCCATGGGGTGTGGGGTCCTCCTCCAGCCCTCAGAATGGTGAAGAAACTCCACAAGAAACTTGTCCAGCTCCTGGCAGTTCTTCTGGAGGGCAGTGCCCGAGCAGGGACTGCAGCTGGCTGACCAAAAACCGTGCAGGTGGCAGCACCAGCTCCAAGAAGAGTTGTGCCAGCACCCAGCATAATCCTAATTACACTTCCTTTTGTCGAGGTGCTGGAAGGCAGGCAGGAGCCACGGGCTCACAGCAGCCCAGATCGATTTCCCTGAGGGTTTGAAGGGTGGCTTTGGGATAGCTCAGGACAGCAACCCAGACCTGGGGACCAGAGACCCCCCAATGGTCTCACTGTGCAGTTCAGCGCCATAAAGTTGTTCAAAATTATGGTGTAAGCAAATGATTTAAAAGCTGAGGTAGGGTGAACCCCCTAAGGCCCCAGAACAAGCTGCAAATGCAGCACTATGAGCCTGAGTGTTGAAGATGTGGGCAGAGATGATGTGGGACCCCCACACACATCTCAGGGATGGCAATGCAAGCTGGTGAGCTGAGCAGAATTCCCCCCAGGGGTAACAGGAGTGTGGGACAGGAGCTGGTGAGCTGAGCAGAATTCCCCCCAGGGGTAACAGGAGTGTGGGACAGGAGCTGGATGTGCGAGGGAACAGATTTAGTCAAGTCAGATGCCACATGAACTTGCAGACCAGTGAAGAGTGAGATGAACATAAAGCCCATTGAAAAATACATAAGTCCTGTCCCAAGGGGATTCCAAGAGGGAGAAGAAACCCTCATGGTGAATGGCAAAGTGCTCCTGGCAAAGGGTTGAGAAAGGGGATGGCTTCTTGTCCCTTCTGGACCCCACAGGGCCTGGGGGAGCCCAGTGCCAGGGGCACAGGGGAAATCCTGGCTCTGACCTGCACAGCAGCCCTGACTGCAGCCCTGCTGATGGCATTTGTTGGGTATTGATTGCACAATCAATAGGCTGCCGGTGTTAGTAGCATTTGAACTGGACTAATAATAACAACAACTGCTCGTTGCATTTTTGGTCATATTGTTAAAACTTTTAATTAGACAAACAATAAATTTTGAGCTTGGTGTAAGATGGTGTTTTTTGGCTTTTGGCAGGTAACACCCCCTGAGCTGGGCTAACACATCTCTGCCTCCCAGGGGGGGTGAGTTCAGGATATCTGACTGCCAGGAAAAGCTCAGCCCCACACAAACCTGAGTCAGAGTCCATCCCTGTCTGCTTCACCTCCTGCAGCCTTCCCCAGGCTGCTCCTGGGGACAGACGTGACAGGCACCATCCTGAAGACTGGCACAGGCCTGACAACTCCATGAATTCTGCTGCAGTGTGGGGCTGCTCAGCCCTGGCAAAGCCCCTCTGTGTGCCCATGGCAGCTTTACCTTCTCACTCCAGAGGGTTTTCCCACCGTGAAGATACAGAGGAGACTGGCAGAATTCCCCCCAGGGGTAACAGGAGTGTGGGACAGGAGCTGGATGTGCGAGGGAACAGATTTAGTCAAGTCAGATGCCACATGAACTTGCAGACCAGTGAAGAGTGAGATGAACATAAAGCCCATTGAAAAATACATAAATCCTGTCCCAAGGGGATTCCAAGAGAGAGAAGAAACCCTCATGGTGAATTCAGCACAGAGCTGGTTAGCCCCAGCTCCCTCATCTCAAGTGGAGGCTTCATCCAGCTCCCCCCAGCAGCCCAAACGAGCCAGGCATTTCTCCATCTCCTGTGCATGCCCTCCCTTGCAACTCCTCTGAGCCCCTGCCCCAGTGACTGGCAGCATCTCAGGGCTTCCAGGGGCAACAATCAGCCTGTGCTCACAGCCCACCCAAGGTAACAGCTCCCCACAGCATGCTCACTTTTAATTTGCTTGTCCAAGCAATAATGCAGAAATGAGGAATGGCAGCTAATTAAAAGTATCGATTCATGTGGCATTCAAAACTACCCGGAGCGAGCCAGGGCAGGGAAGGAGGGAGGAAGAGCCTGGAAGAGAAGAGGGGACAGTGAGGCTGCAGTGCTGCAGCCAAGGGTATCCTTGCTCCCCGTGATTTCCCACATGGAGAAGACTCCTCTGCTCTAACAACCCTCTCCTACAAAGACTTTTCTTCACTGGGACTTTTTTTTTTTTCTGGGTCTTCTCTTTACCAGAGAAATCTCCAAGATTCCCGTTCCCTCAGCTCCGTGTGACCCCTCATTTGAGATGCCCCCCTGTATTTTTAAGGCTGGCTGACAGCAGGCAGACAACCACCCAGAAATGGGGGGAAAACACAGGCAGGACGTGTTTGTGCAGTGAGGCTCTCAAAGGTCAGCGCTTGCAGAGCCCTCTGACCTTCACATCAGGAGCAGCACACGGGAGATGTTTGTTTGTCTTTGTGACTCGGGTACGTGCAGGACTCGCAGGGTGCCCGGGGCCAGAAAATCCAGACAACTTCCAGCTCACCTGCTCTGCACACCACCGCTCAAAGATGGCTTTAAAACCAAAATCAGGGTCTGACACTCACGTGGGAAGGGGAGTGGGAAAGGTGGGGGCCATCAGCAGGGTCTCAGGTGTCTCTTAGCAGGCAGTTGATGGGAATGGATTCAAACTGAGAGTAGGTTTAGATTAGCTATTAACAAGAATTTATTTTTTTTTCTGTGAGGGTGTTGAGGCACTGGCACCAGAGAAGTTGTGGATGCCCCATCCCTGGAAGTGCTCAAATCCAGGCTGGTGCAGCTCTGAGCAACCTGGGCTGAGGGAAGGTGTCCCTGTATACAACAGCAGGGCTGGAACAAGACAACCTTTAAGGTCACCCCAGGCCATTCTACAGTTCTATGAAGAGGAAGATGCTCATGACAAGGCAGGAGCTGGGGTTGCCTAAGCCTGGCCAGTGTGGGTCTGTCTGGAGGGGAAGGTGGCTCTGAATCCCCACTTCCCACAAGGGTAAAAGCTTTGCATCTCAAGAGATGAGCCAAGTGAGGAGCATCCAGACAGTGCTGTGCCAGAGACAGAGCTGGCAACAGGCTCAGAAGCATCCACAGCCACTCTTGAGGTAAGAAATTGTCACTCTCTTCTTGCTCTTCAGTACCCATCCCATCATCTCCCAATCCCTCTGTGTTGTGATCCCTCTGGACAGCACAGCTGTCCTCATGGGATCATAAAAGAGCCACAAGCTCTGACTGAAAGCTTGTTCCCTGTCCTTCTCACCTCACACAGCAAGCATGGCCTGGAGCACAAAGGGGGCAGAGTCCCCAAGTGCATCATCCTCATCCGAGGACTTAGAAGCAAAGAGGAACCTGCAGGAAAGGACTTCTGCTCTGAATGTGCTCCAAAAGCTTCTCAGAGAAGTAACAAAGAACCTTCTCCTACTTAAAACTGCCCTGGCAGCCTCCTCAGCGAGGTTTGCACCCACATTGTGGGCATGGACCCTGGGGGATCTCCATCCTCTGCCTGTGGTGTTATCAGTGGGTTCTGTGGGCACAGCTCAGGCTCCCTCTGCTCTGCTTCCTCTCCTGGATTCCCCCCAAGCCACTGCAGACCCTCCTGCCTTGCCAAGCACCCCGGCAGCTCTTCCCAGAGCACAGCCAGACACAGAGAGGGCCAGTGGCCACCTCACAGCACCCCTGTCCCCATCCCACACCACACCTGGGGATCACAGAGCTGGAGGAGATCAAAGATCCTGCTACAGCTGCAGGTAATCCATCCAGGCCAGCAGGCAGAGGGATTCACTCTGTGACAGACTTTATCTGGCTCCAAGGAGGATAAACCTAAATCCTCTCCTGTATTTCCCCTCCACTCTGCAGCCCAGAAGATGTGACGTGACACGTGGCCAAGACCAAAAGGCAACGATTAGGAACAGGCAGGGCTGGGCTGAGGAGAGCACCAGGGAGAGCCCCACGATGGGGCAGGGAAGCCCCCCTTCACCCTCAGAAGCCCCAGACTGGTGGGTCAGGGGGAGAAGGACTGTCAGGAAGGCACCCCAGGATCTTCCATTCCACCCCTCCAAGGGAGGTGGTTGAGATGGCTTCACCTCCTGCTCCCCCATCACCCTGAGCTGCTGTCATGGCAACACACGCTTGGATTCAGGAAGGAACAGGTACTTCTGCTTGTTTACCCAAGAAGGAGGCAGCACCCTGGTATTCTGAACAGGAGAGAAGGAGGGGAGAGAGCCGGCAGTGAGCACGGGCAGGCTGACCTGGACCTCCTGCCACCCACAAGAGGGCTGCAGCCTTCATCCACTGTGGTTCTGCTGCTCCTGGCTGGGAGATGTGCTCGTGGGGGTGGTGACAGTCCCCACACCACACTGGGACCCCACATGGAGATGGGGTGATGGGGGGCTCCGGCTGCACAGGACAAAACCAGGACATGCTGGGCACTCAGCACCAACCTGGCCCTCCAAACGGGGGGCCAGGCCTCAGAAAGATCCTCCAATGCTCACCAGGGGCTGCAGAGAAAACACAGACTGCTCAGCAGAGCTCTGGCAGTGGCTCCTGCCTTCTCCAGCCAACTCCCAAGAGCAGCCCCAGGACACAGCACATCCAGCATCACCCTGGACTGTGAGAACACGCTGAGCCTTTCCCTCAGAACCCCACTCCTACCTGCAGGAGAAGCAGGCAGTGCTTTGATTTCAGAGCTGCTGAATCCAAAGATATCCTGAGCAAGATATTTCCCCCTCCAGGAAAGAGCTGCATGGGAAGCTGGTGACCTTCTACACCACCTCCACATGCCGGCCCCTTGAGAACGGGCGGAATCTCACTTGCAGCAGCCCTCTGCATTCAGTGCCTCACTCCTGGGACAGCAGCACCAGCACCAGCAGCAGACCTGGTTCCCCTGGGTGCAGAGGAGGCAGGAGCTGGGGGAAGAAAAGCTGTCTAGGGAGCTCTAAAAGAGGCCTGTGCTGGAGAGTTTGGAGTTGCCTCCAAACTTCCCTGATTTTCAAGAGGTTTGGGTCCTGCCTGCCCGTAGGAGAGACACAGTGTGGTCAGGATGACGGAGCAAGACTGGAGCTTGCCCCTGCACTTCCCACCACTCCCCTGGCACACAGACCTTCCCACCAGGTGGAGCCTGCTGTGCTTCATGCCAGACCCTGGGCTCAGAGCCAGACCCCAAACCCACCGGTCCAAACCCACACGAACCGTGTTTGCAGCTTGCTGACCTAACTTAGCTCTGGAGAATGGGCAAAGCCAGATGTCTCCTGTGCGGCAGCCCTGCTGGCCACAGCCTCAGCAAAGGTTATTTTGGGGTTCACTGACTACCACCAAAATGGCCTCTTCATGAACCCCTTAAGTAAAACAAAAAGCAGGGAGCCCGGAGGCAGCAGTTATCACTGTTGTGCCCTGGCAGGCTCTCTCCATTTTCCCCAGCTGTGAAATGGGGACTTGCACTCCCCAGAGGTCGATGAGAGCTTTTTCTGGGTATCACGCAGTGACGATCGTTTCATTCCTGGAAGCGCTGCTCACAGGGGAGGGAAACCCAGACTGGCACAAGGCAGTCATGGCTGACCCACCTGAGCATCCCAGGCCTTCTCCTGCAGCTCTCTTACAGCCAGGCCAGGCCTGAAGATGCACTTTTGATAGCAGAAAACATCTGCTGCAGATGTCAGGGGGCTTCTCTGGTCTGATGGGGGGCTGCCTGGTGAAGTGCAGGTTTCCCCTGGCATGACCTCTCCCAAAGTCAGCGTATTTGCTCCACATTTGATGTCTCCCATCCACAACACACAGCTGAGAAAACCCCCTGTACAACAGAAGCTATCTTTGGAGAGAGCTAAAAGAAGGGAATGATTAATAATACATGGACAAGGCAGCTCAGTGCACCGTGGCACATGGACACGTCTCTGCAGGGCTCTGAGCAGACCCTCACTGTGGGGTTTTCCTCCTGGATGCCTTTGGCAGCTCTCTGCTCCCCATCTCCAGGAGAGCCTCAGGGAAACCACCTGTAAAACGGGCAGCAGCCAAAGCTGGATCTGCTGAGCCCCGTGTCCGCTCTGCCGGGAATTGAGGCAGCCTGCAAGTGCAGCTGTGCCATTGTGCGCTTCCCTCCAACATCTGCCCGTCCTGCTCACTGCGAAAAAAATCATGGAGCTGCTGCTAATTTCATTAGCAGGCCCATCAAGCGGTTCATCAATCCATGATTTCCTGGCTGGCCGCCTTGAGGAAACAAGCGGGATCTGCTCTGAATTCACAAAGCCATCCCCTGGGGTCATTTGTCTGAAGGTTTAAAATTTCCCGAGTGCATTATTATCTCGGATTAAAACTGGGGAAGGGAGTGAGGGAGGGAGGTCGACCGGGTTTTTTTTTCCCCCATTTCCGGGAGGAAGGCGGACCTCCCTCACGGCCAGCAGCTCCCGACCCGCGGCAGGAGCCGGGCAGGGGCACAGGTGAAGCAGAGCCCACAGCGCTGGCTCTGTGGGAGCGCGGAGCGCTGGAAGGGACATGGAGAAACACTCGCGGTGGCGTTGCTAAAGGCTTGGCTGCCCGCGCCGACGGGCTACGAGCCCGCAGAGAGGGTCGCACACGCAGGGTCCCCTCGCAGTAAGGAGGGACCCGCAGAGAGGGCCCTGCACAGAGGGTCCCGCCCGCAGAGTCTCGCAGTGACGGTTCCTCCGCCCTCACGAAGGGGCCCGCACGAAGGGTCCCACCCGCCCGCAAGGAGGGCCCCGCCCAGACGGACCCCTCGCCCGCAGGGAGCGTCCCGTCTGCAAAGACGGGCCCGCCTGGATGGTCCCCCTGCCCACACGGAGAGTCCCACACAGAGTCCGCTCGCCCGCCCTGAGGATGTCACACTGAGGTCCCCAGTCCGCACGGGCATATCACACTCAGGGTCCCTAGTCCGCACGGGGATGTGACACTGAGGGTCCCGCATGGGGATGTCACACTGAGGGTCCCGCACGGGGGTGTCTAACTGAGGGTCCCCTCTCCCGCACGGGGGTGTCACACTGACGGTCCCCAACCCGCACGGGGGTGTCACACTCAGGCTCCCCCCTCCCGCACGGTCGGTCCGGTGGTTCCGCGGGCGCGGCCGTTCCGCGGGCCACAGCGCCCTCTGCCGCCCGCCTGCCGCACCCGCAGCGCCGGGCTGGGGAACGGGAGAGTGCGGGAGAGAGCGGGAGAGCAGGAGAGAGCGGGAGGGAACGGGAGAGAGCGGGAGAGGGGAGAGAGCGGGAGGGAACGGGAGGGAACGGGAGAGAGCGGGAGGGAACGGGAGAGAGCGGGAGAGAACGAGAGGGAACGGGCAGGGCGGGGAGAACGCGAGGTGCGGGAGGGAACGGGAGGTGCGGGAAGGAACGGGAGGTGCGGGGAACAGAGTGCAGGGGAGAAAGGGCAGTTCAGGGCGGGCTCTGCAAAGACCCAGCTGCAAATCCATGATCGATACCTGCAGGAAAGGGGGAATGTGGGAGCTCAGCTCGTGGCATTATTAACAGCAGCAGAACTGCAACTACGCCGACTTCAGCCAAGAGCATCTTGATCATAAAAGGAAAAAAAAAAAGAAAACCAAACGCAGAAGAGGTACAGTTTAATTCAGAGACGATGAAAAAACTTTTATTGTCTACCCCAACTTCTAATTTTGGTAATGGAACTGTTCCTACCCCCACAACCCCAAAAAGGCTGAACCCAAAAGGCCATGAAAAAAGTGACAGGTCAGAGGAGGAGCCAGGACAATCCCCTGATTTGGAGCCACCTCAGGGGCTGCCATCAAGGCAGTGCCAGCAGCAGTGCTAAGGACCTGATAAAAGGCCCTGGCAAGGCAGCCACAGGGTCTGCCTTGTGAAACAGCCAGCACTGCCTCAGCACAAGGTCATACATCATCCAGCTGACTCTGTTCTCCCTCACTGCATCCCACCAGGTGAAGCTTTCTCCTCATCCTCAAACAGACTGTCCGAGCTATCAGAGAAGAAATCCTCCAGTTGCTCCTGCTTCATCCTGGACTCCAGAGCAGTGATGCGCTGCTTGAGCTGCATCTGGGCATCGCTGTACTCAGCCAGGAGCCGGCCAAAGCGGGTGTGCAGCATGTCCAGGCTCGAGGCCACCCTGTCCAGCCTCTCCTCCATGCTCTTCCCTTCTGTGCCTTCCCCTGCAGCTGACTCCTCCAGCAGCCCTTCCTTGATTAGGATCTCCCGGCCACGCTCCTCCAAGATCCTTTTGGCATCGGGGTACTCTGTGATTGCTTCCATGAGATCTTCCTTGGACAGGCAGAAGAGATCAGAGTAGCCCAAGCTGCGGATGTTGGCCGTGCGCCTGTTGCCCATTTTGCTCCCTTTGATGTTGAGGATGCTGATCTCACCAAAGCAGCCCCCTGCAGTGAGCAGGGCATACTGTGTCAGGCCATCGTCAGCCACCACGGCCAGCTTGCCCTCCTTGATGATGTACATCTCCTTCCCAATGTCCCCTTTCCTGCACACATAATCCCCAGGGCTGAACACCTGAGGGCGAAGCTTCAGCACCAGCTCCACCAGCAGCCCTGCCTCACAGTTCTGGAAAATCCTCACCTTCTTCAGCGTCTCCAGGTGAACGTTGATGGCAATCTCTGCCCTCAGCTTGTCAGGGAGGTTCTTGAGGACCTCCCGTTCGTCCACCGCCTTCTTGTTGGTCCACAGGTAGTCGAACCACTTGATGACTTTGGTCTCCAGGTCTTTGCTCACCTTGCGGAACTGCATGTAGTGCTTGATGGCATCGATCTTGGCCTGGAACTCAGCCCTGGTGGCGTTCATGTTGGAGATCATGGAGCCCACGTTGCCCACGATGGTGGCAAAGATGAGCACGCCGACGAGGAAATCGAAGATCACAAAGAGGTACTCTTCATCCCTCACAGGGGGAGGGGTCTCCCCGATGGTGGTCAGGGTCAGCGTGGACCAGTAAAGGCAGTAGACATATTCCCGGGTCAGATAGCCATACTCAGGGTCTGTGACGTTGGGATAGACCCAGCTGTCCTCCCCGAAGCCTATGGCCTTGGAGATGGCATAATAAATGCAGGCGTTCCAGTGGATGATGACCAGGATGTAAAGGACCAAGTTGCTGATGCGGAAGATGTTGGGGTGGCTGGTTCTGGTCTCGGTCCTGTCGAAGAACTCGAACATGCGGGAGAAGCGCAGCAGCCTGTTGAAACGCAGCTCGGGGCAGTGCAGCCCCACCAAAAAATAGCCCAGGTCTGTGGGCAGGGTGGAGACAACATCCAGCTTGAACTGGAGCGTGTGGATGTAGTTATCCCGTAACTTCTTCGGGTCCTTCACCAGGAGGCCCTGTTCCAAGAATCCTAAAGAGAAGCAAATTACAGGATTATCTTCGTTTGGGTTTGACTTTCCCGCAGGTTTTGTGAGCACCTGAGCAATCCTACGGTATGCCACGGATTTGTGTGCACACATACACAGCGTTACCCAAATATTACCAGTTCCTGCTCTGATCAGTTCGTTACCACGCAAGGCCTTCCTCTGGCAAAAGCCACACAAAGATGTAACTCAGGCATTTAGTCTGTTGCCACAAAGAAAAAGGAGCACAAAGGTTTCCAGATCATGAATTATTGCAATCCTGACAGCAAATGTACAGCCAAGTGCTGCCTTCCGAGAACATTAAATTCGACCATTTTTCCATGCAGATAATTCATTAGCTGAACTGATGCAAAATCAGAGATACAGACCTTCAGCTATGTCTGAATACTAATAGTAATGCAGGTAATTTTGTACAATTATTCAAAGGTGAAGTTGAGAGTTGGCATGATTAATCTTTCATATTGAAACTTGCTCCGTTTCTCAGATCTTCTAATTAGATTCTTTCTCTGGAGACCAGTGAACACCAAGGTAGGCAAAATCCTCCCTCTAACTGTGGATTAGGCCTGTCCCTTGCAGCTCATCTCCACTTTTAAGGGATTAAAGGAAAGCCAGGATGCTGCTCCTGCTCACCTGTGTGCAGGCGGATCACCGTGTCCCCGAGGTAGAGAATATCTGAGATGTAATCTAACACCAGCCACAGCACTAAATAGGTCTTCTGCAAGTCAGTGAAGCAAGCCCTGGAGGAAGGTCATCAAACAGGGTGTGAGACCACAAATCCCCACATCTCCTCTAATTATCACAGCTGAATGTGGGCTGATCCTGAGGCACCCAACCCTGCAACAGAGCTCAGCCACTGGGCACTCCTCTTCTAGGAATTAAAACCCTCTGCCTGGAAAAATCTGCCCTCCCTTGATGCAAGTAAAGCAACATCTTGAAATCACCTCCCAAATGACCCTGAAACCACGGCCCTTTCCAGCTGGGCCAGAATTCACAGGGACAGTGGATTTCCTTTCAGTGCCACCAGCCCCAGCACCATCAGTGTCAGTTTGATGCTGGTTGAGCCACAACAACCAGGGGATCAGGAGGGTCGGAGGGGACAGGGACCCTACAACCTCCCAGCTCACCTGGCTACGAGCAGGCACCAGTTATAGAGGACAGGAACTGCAATCACAGCCAGCCAGTGGTAATACCAGTCCCCTGCAGGGTCCACCACAAAGAACAGCCATTTCCTCCTGGAAGCAGAGAGAAGAGCCAGAGCTGGCAGTGTATGTGGAAAAACAGGGTTGGAATGAACAATCCGAGCCACATCCTTCATCCCACGCACTGCACTGCCTCCAACAGAGCTGCAGCCTGGGTGCCAGTCTGTAAAACCAAAACCAATCCCAGCAGGGCCGAATCCCAGCACTGTTTAAGTCCCTTTATCCCTAAAACTGAGCAGAGAACGCAGCAGAAGAGGAAACTGTGGGACGGTCAGGCCAAGCAGGTGGCCCACATGACACAGCACCCCGGTGGCAGGGCCAGGAGCAGATGTATGGAAGAGGGTGATCAGAAAAGTCCTTGTGACGTGACATGACTTTGCTTCCCGCAGGTGAGGTAGGGAACAGTGGCAGGCAGATCTGAAGGGAGGATTAATTGGAGCAGGAAGGAGAGTGTGCTGCAGATCAGTGGCAGCACCAGGGGGGCTGCCCAGGCCCCAGAGCAGTGGCCCCGGGGGCAGCTGGCATGGCAGGGCTGCCTCCTGTGCCTCCTGCAGTCTGCACAGCCCGGGCTCCAGCCTTTGAACGGCTCCCAAGTGTTTGATCCTGCACGTCTTGGGACTCTGAGATAAGAAGTGTGTGCTCCGGTTGCCAGATTCACTGGAGGAGCTGGGGAAGAGAAACTCTGTGGCTGGGCTGATAGGCTTATAGCTGCTGCAGCCTGGTGGGGCAAAGCACCCTCTCCCTCCCTCCCTCCCAGCTTTTGAACACACAAAACTCCCTCCAGTGACAGGAAAAAACACGACTCACTTGCCAACAAATTCCCCTTGCCCACCCCATCACTTCTGACAACTTCAAAGGCAGAAGCCCTGCCTGGAAGTCTCCTTTCCTTGGAGTAGAGGCAGTGCCCCGAGCGTGGGGACTGGCACTGGGCACAGAGCCAGCCCCAGTCCCTCATGTTCACCCTCTGTGCACCCACAGACAAGTGGTGGTCCAGTCTCCACATTAAAGGGGGTTATTTTTAACCAGAAAGTGCACCTTGAACATTTGTTTTTTGAGACAGGGACTCTGCTCCCTGGGGCGTCCAGCACTGCCAGAGGGGAAGCTCTGACTCACCTGCAGCCAGCCCAGACAGCTGTGGCACCCACAACCACTAATAATCTCAATAATGCTCAATTGATGGTGTTGGTAATTTCAGCTTTAAATCGCCAGTGCTGCCATGACAGGTGGTCAGTGATATCACACTGACAGCAGGGCCAGGGCTGGAAAAACAGGGCTCTGGGTTAGCCCAGGAAGAGGGAATAATCATCTGCCACTTCCCAAAGGCTCTGCACTCAGGCCTGGAGCTGTGGAGCCTGCCACAGCCACGAGCAGTAGCTCACACGTGGGATTACCACACTTGGGGCTCTTCCTACCTGTGGAGCTGAGGACCTAGAAAACCCCAGAAGTTCCCATGTACCCCCAGAATGAGCAGCCCTTTCACAGAACACTTCAGCTCCTTCTAGTCATGAACAAGCTCCCCTTAACCTCACAGGGCAGAACGGTATTTTCTTCCATTACTTGTAAAGACCCAGGTACAAGGCTCAGATTATTTTTCTCCTAGAGAAAACAATTATTTCTCGGTGTTTTAATTACCACGTATAATGGTAAGGTCCAGAGTAGTCTGTGAGCTTTGCCCTCTAATTAGCCAGCAGAAGAAAAACCAGGTTATTGCTTCTCACCGGGAGTGTGAGGTGAGGAGATGAAAGGGCTGGATTTGAAAGAGCCTTTGCAGAAAGCTGCTCTCTGTGGGGGCACAGGCAGCAAACACACTCCCTTCGTCCTGCAGGTGATGAATGAGCCTGGCAAATCCCACAGGTGTGTGGCTCCTGGCTGGGATGCAGTGCTGGCTGGGTGCAGTCTTGCATCCCTTGGCTTGTGGCCAGCCCCTCATATGCACAAACTGCAGGTGCATCTTATTACAGACCCAGGGCTGGCTCCACAAACACCCCTAGTGTGAGACTGGTATGAAATTGGGGAGGTCTGATGTGTTTCCCAGCAGGGCATGGACCAGGAGGGAGAAGCCCCCGTGGCTGAGGGACAGGGCAGATCTTTTCCACAGGGACACACCACCAGGTCCTGTGAGGCACCAAAACAGCCCAGCAGAGCCGGGCTGGCTGCCAAGACAGGGGCTGGAGAGGGCAGGAGGGACCCTTCCCACCACCCCATCCCTCCTCCTCCTTTCCCAACCCCACCGGTGTGGTAATGCACCACACACCCCCAGCAGGTGTTTCCAGACAGGGAAAGAGTTTCAGTTTACCTTTAGACATTTTGGGAAGTTTAACTGGAAAGTCCTGTGTTTTTCTTTTAGTAATTGTTTCAGGGCCAGCACAGGAGCATGGATTGGGCTCCGAGAGTGTAACTCAAAGCCTGCTGTTAATTTCATTGGCAGCAAGCCAGATTATCCCTCCTAAAACATTCAGTATTTAGGAAGGGGCCCAAAGAAATTAAAGGGCTTTTTGGAGTGTTCCTAGCAGGGTGTCAGAGGTTTTCTTGGACACCTGTGCACGGCCTTGCTTTTGTTTTCTGTAACATTTGTTATTTTGTTATTTTTCCTCATTAAACTTTTTGCTGTACAAAACACCTCCGAAGGGCTCTCGCTAATTAATTTTAGCCACTCCTCTGCAAAGGCTGGACCCTCAGAGACCGACACATTTACACCTGGTTCACTGCGCTCTGACCACGTGCAAACCTGTATCACACTGCCAGCCCCCAGGCTCCAGGCACAGCTGACCCCCACCCAGCCAGGGACAGCTGGCACCAGGAACGGGACCCTACTTTTTGTGTAACTTCTCAGCCTCCTCGTCCTCAGGTTCAGCAGCAGCACCTGCAGGCGCTGTCAGGAGCTCAGGGCCTTGGAAACGCTCCAGGAAAGGGTCTGGGCCCTGCTGCTCCTCGTGCAGGCTCTTGCTGGCCCAGTCCCTGAGCACCAGCACCAGCCGGGCTATCCTGGACAGGGGAGAGAGGCAGACACAGGGCTTGTTAACAGAGCGAGGACAAAGCAAAAGCCTCAGAGTCATCAGGGGAGCTGCAGCTGAGAAGGAAACTCTGGCAGCTCCCTCTCAAGCACTAGAATTCCTTTTTTACCCCCTTTTAGTGATGATGTGGGACCAACGATATACAAGCAATAGAGACCACCCTGATGGAGTTCCACAGTTCTACCCCAGACCACCCTGATAGGGTTCCACGAGTTCTACCCCAGTCCTGCTGTCATTCCCACAGGAATATGAGGAATCTGTGGGTGATTGAGGCTGCCTGCAGGAAAAGGAGCCTCTAAGCCCGGCCGGGGTGAAGCCATCCCCTACCAAAACCCTCTCCACGGGCACTGGGGCACGAAGAGCAGCACTCACAGACCCTCATCCCTTCATCCCATGAATTCCATGCAGCAGAAAGGCCTCCTGACCCCACTGAAGGCCCCAGAGTCAAGGCCATGCCAGTGGCACACACAGTTACCTGGCCAAGGCTCCCTGGCCTCGGAAAGCATGGTCATCCCTCTGCTCCTCCCCATCCAGGCTGGCTCCTCTCTGCAGCTCTGAGCTGCTCTCACCCTGCCTTGAGCAGGTCCTGCAGTGGGGAAAAGGGGGATCACATCCACGCTGTGCCACCATGGCACTGCCAGGCACACTGCAGGAAGCTGGCAGAGCAGAGCTTGGGTGACGCTGTTCTACACCACAACGACACAGACTCTGAGCTTCAGGAGGCTGAAAATTACTCCTTTATTTTTGGGATGTGTCTTCTTTATACACTATTTTACACAGACCAATTTGATTGGTGAAAACAAAGGCAAACTTCTTCAATCACATCGGTCAGACCAGAGGCACATCAAGAAGAAGTCTTTCTTAGGAAAAGGAATTAATAACATAATACAGTTACAAAATCTCTTCTTTTGTTTACAGAAAAATTCCTGGGAAAAGAATTTCAGAAAACCAAAACATTTCAGGCACGGAACCAGGGCTACAGTTGGGCATCACAGCCCTGCCTGTGCCAGACTTTTCCCTCCCCTGCCCCACCAGGGCCTCCCCCACCCAAAGCAAGGACCAGCCTGACCTGCTGGTGCTGAGCCCTGTCCCCTCGGTGTCCCCCTTGGGCTGGTGGCTGGCTGGGGAGCTGTGCAGGCCATTGCTCCTCATCCTCAGGGTGAGGAGACCACGGGTGCACACCCTGCCCCAGGGACCTGCAAAAAGCACAAAACGGCCACAGGAAAACACGTGCAAGAGACATCACATGGTTTGAACACAGAAATCCGGCACGGCGTGGGAAGAGAGGGTCGGATACCACGCCGTGGGCCCACACCACGTTTCCCAGCCCCAGCCATGGCTGCTGCTGCAGAAGGGGCCCTGCAGGGCGTTTTCTTCTCTCCAAGAGATCCCACAGCTGCGTGGGGCTATGAAAGATGCTCTCCTCATGGTTCAGGCTCCTCATCCATTGCCAGAGGAACGTCTCTTTTTCCTTCTCTTCCCTGGTTTTGCCTCCCTCTCCTTTGCCTTTCCTACTCCCCTTGCCTTCCATGGCCTGGCCTTGCCTGCCCTTCCCCTTCCCATTCTTTGCCTTGTGTACTCCCCCTTTTCCCTGCCTTGCCCTGCCCTCCCTTGCCTTGCCTTTCCCAGTCCAACCCCTCCTCTCCCTCATTTGCTTTCCCCTCCCTTGCCTTTACTTGCCTTGTCCTTCCTACCCATCCCTTGCCTGCTTTGCCTTGCTTTGGGCTGCTTTGCCGGGCCTTTCTGTGCCTTGCCTTGCCTTTTCTACCCTCCCTTGCCTTGCCTTTTCTACCCCTGCCTTGCCTTTTCTATCACTCCCTTGCCTTGCCTTTTCTACCCCTGCCTTGCCTTTTATATCACTCCCTTGCCTTGCCTTGCCTTTTCTACCTCTATCTTGCCTCCCTCACCCTCCCTTGCCTTGCCTGGCCTTTCTGTTCCTTGCCTTGCCTCTTCTACCCTCCCTTGCTTTTCCTTTTCTACCCCTGCCCTGCCTCCCTCACCCCTCCTTGCCTTTCCTTCCCTCGCCTACCCCTCCCCGTACCTTTCCTGGCCTTTCCTGCCCCTCTCCTGCCTTGCCCTGCCCGTCCCTCCTTTCCGCCCCTCCCTGGGGCAGCCGTGCCGCTCTGCCCTGGGGCCACCGGCGTCCACTCACCAGCCCGGCGTCCCCCGAAGCCTTTTGAACGCTGTGCTGCAGCCTCAAGCGGGCTGGCAGGGCTGGCAGGGCAGCATCCCTGCCCCAGCAGCTCCCCGGGATGCCTCCGGAGCGTTCCGGCTTTTTACAGCACAGAGCCGGGGCAGGAGAAGCGGAGGCGGCGGCGCCGTGGCAGCGGGGACAGTGCACACACCCGTGTGACTGTCACCGCCCATCCCCTGGGCACCCTCGGTGCCCCGAGGAGCTGACAGCAGCCGGCGGTGTGTCCGGGGATGGAAAGGGAGGAGGGAAAGCTCAGGGATGCTCCCTATGCACGTGTTCCCTTCTCCCGCCACCCCATCGCCTCCTCCGGGGGGCTGCAGGGACCCCAGAACAGCTCCAGGGCAGTGAGTGCCCGGCTAGAGATCACAGCCATCCTGAGCAGCTCTGTGTCCCCTCGGTGAAGGGACACTGCACCCAGGGACAGGCACAGGCAGCAGCCCCAGATGGGCTCAGGTCCTGCCACACTAGGGGATGCTCCTGGATTGCTCCGCAGGTTCTGCTCCCACTCCCCTCCCAGCCCCCTGCCCTGGGGAAAAGCAAAGATGATGATGATGATTTCCCTGCCTGGATTGCTCCCCAGGTTCTGCTCCCACTCCCCTCCCAGCCCTCTGCCCTGGGGAAAAGCAAAGATGATTATTATTTCCATTATTTCCCTGCTTCAGAGGCTGTGCCTCAGCTACTGCTAGGATGGAAAACTGGAAAAACATTTTAGCACTCTCACATTCACTTACCTCTCCTGCTGGCAGAGCTGGGGGCCAAAAGTGCTGCTCTGGAATCCCATCAAAGAGAGCTGCAGAGTTTGAAGGTGATCATGAAATGCACCTTTCACCAATTTCTGTCTTCCTATTTTGCTCAGGAAGTCACTCTAATACCCAGTTAGCAAAAAATCTGCATTCCCCAGGCAATAAGAGGTCAGTTTTCATCCTCTCCCTCCAGGATGTAACCACTTGCAGTGGCTGAGGCTGGATCCATCCCCGAGGGGCACATGGAGTCCTGCACCTTGTGCGGGGAGTCTCTTTTATCTTTGCTATCAAAGGTTTACCTTCTACTTTCCCCTTCAAAGCCTTAAATTCTGCTTGTTCTGATCTCACCGAGCACCCAGGCAGCAGCAGCAAAGGAAAAAACAGGATTTCTCAGCCTTGGCTGGGGCCTTGGTTCCTGGGTGGGCACCCAGCAGCACAGGAGGTCACCCTGCTCTTGTCCCCACATCACAGGCTGACATCACAGGTGACAGCTCACCAGGAGCACTGGCAGCAACGTGTCCCCCTTCCAGCTCTCTTTTTGCTCCCTGCCTGCAGCTGCCTCCAAGAGGAACACGGGAACCCCAGGAGCTGTTCCCTCGAGCACCATCGTGCACAAAACACTTCATTTGCTGGGCACATCGTTGTGGCAGTGGCCCTTGGGGACACCCAGGCGTGCCACGTGTGCTGCCTGGGGACAAAGCAAGGAGGAGGAGGCAAGGAAGAGAAATAAAGGCATCACACTCCAACAGGGACAGCATTAACCAGAAGCTTTTCTATTTGAGATTCCCCCTCAGCCAGGTCACAGTCCTGCTGCCAAGGCAATGAACCTTACCAGCTCCCACTTACTGGGACATCAGGATCACACTCCACAGAAAAGAAACACATCCAGAACACATAGAGTTTATTAAAATATGCATTTTGTGGCCAAGGTTTCCAGATTTACACCAGAATTTATGCCTTACATAGAAGTCATATCTTCCAGTATCTAACCTGCCAGTATCTAGCCTGTGAGAACACATTCAGTTTGACCACCTCTCCTCCAAACCCCTTCAAGCCACATTTAGAAGGTGGTGTGCCCTCCCAAAGTCATCCCTTCTCACCCTAAAACACAGCTTAAAATAAACCCCAAACACAGGCTTCCTCCAAAACGCGTTAACACCTCTCAGAGGAGAGAAACCAGACAATTTACCTCATTCCTGGCACGACTCACACCTCCTTACACAGAACAGTCGTGCAAGGTCCTCTGGTGACCCTGACCACATCCCTGAGCCACAAGCCACAGCAGCCACCTGTCCTGCACACCCCCCCTGCCACACCAAGCCCACCACACCACCCTGGCTCCCACCTGCAATAAATCCCAGAGCTCTCCTCAGCTCAGCAATCAGCCACAGGTTCAGACCTGCAATTACTCTGGGACAGTTATTTATTAATCACTGTCCAGCTGCCAGATTTACACTCACGGGCGCTTGATGAGATGTCAAGCAGAAAACACCCGAGCGCCGGTGTCTGTAAATAAGCTGCTGGGACATCTGGGTGACATGTAGATCCAGCTATAATTAGGTATAGGTGACACTGAGAGGTCCTGTTAAGCCTTGCCAAAACCTGCCCCCAGGGCCTACCTGCACAACTCCAGCAGATGTGCTGGATGAAGCACCAAAAACATCTCAAAGTCACCTCACAATCAAGTGTTACTAAACTCTAGAGAAGGAAACAAAGAGAAAAGCTGTTAGGCTGAGCTTGTTTACAGCTAAAGAGCATCTGGGTCAGGAGTTTCCCTCTCCCCTGTTCTTGCACCATCACTGAAGTTGCAGCTTGGCAGCAAGACCTGGGAGAGACACTCCTCCACTCCCCTCTGCCACGGGGAGCCTAACAAATATCTATTTTCCCTGACCTGTTTGGTGCTATCGCTGTTGAGATGAGGTTTTATAACCCAGGGAGTCACCAGGGGGAGGTTTCCCATGTAAATCCCTCTGGGAAAGAACAGAGCCCCCGGATAAGCCCAGCTGTCAGCAAGGCTCTTACAGCCACTTTGGATGTGAACATCTGCAGACCCGCTGTGGCTGCAGGGATGGGAGCTCCTGGCCCCTCCTGCTCCATTCCCCAAGAGGGGCTGTGGCAGTACCACCTCCACCCAACAGCAGTTGCACAAGGAAGGAAAGAAAACCCAGCAGAAGTTTAGAAACGCTCAGTCACTCTACAGAAAATGAGGAATAGACCACAGCAGTTGGCAGAGAACTTTTATGGGCTCAGAGTTGAGATCTCCAAGGTGGGATGTGGCCAGGGGACCAGGCCCACCACAGGCTGTGACTGTAACAGGAAACCATGTCAAATGGTGCCTTAAGTTTCAGCTTTCATGTTTTTCAGGTTCTGTGCTGCCCAGGGGGGCAGTTCTGAGCTCACAGTCAGTGTCACTCAGCTCTGCACACAGCAGGGACACAAAACAAATCCTTTCCCACATAGAGACCAAGGACAACTGTTACAAGTTTTCAGGCCTGAAAGCACAAACAAGGGTGGCTGAAGAGAGAAAAAAAGAAGGATGGGACTTCATAATCTGAAGCTGTAACTGGACAATTAAACCCCAATATGCAAATAGACCAAAACTTACCAAAGTGTGAGACCTCGTGACCGTTTGTCCATTTTGTGACCATTTTGGGTGTAGCCCTGGCCAGGCTCTTGTCCTGCCCAAGGTGGATCCTTAAACGCCTTTTAATAAATATCTACTTTATCCTCTATCTCTGTCCAGTCTCTGTTCCAGCTCAGCCTTCCCAAGGCATCACCACAAACACCCAACAGCTCAGGTTTCCATCTCCTCTGGCAGCCTGAGGACAACTGCACAGAACAGACATCTCCTTGTCAGCCACCAGAGCTCTTAGGAGACCTCAGCTCCTCACAGCAGCTTCTCACACCTTCACTGTCATCAAGGCCTGAAGGACACAGATTCTTGAGGGCCCACAGTGCAAAAAGCAGTCCTAGTCACGAAAACAGAGTTTCACAGCTGGCAAGAGCACGAGAAATGCCCCTGTCCCTGCCCTCACCCACCCTGCCAGGGCGAGCAGGGGAGGTCAGGCACAGGCCGTCATCTTCTAAGCCAGAGCCAGGTGTTGATGAGGCAGGCAGAGATCATCACAGAGTACACCAGGGCCTCCTTCTGTCTCCAGGCGTGGCTCTGCTCCTCCAGCACACGCAGCCTCCCCGAGATCCTCGCCAGCTGCAAGGGAAGCAGAGGGGCACTGTCAGCACCCCAGGAGCACGGGGCAGCAAGGGATGGACAGATGGGAGCTGCTCCTCCCCCAGGTCCTCTGTAGGCATGCACCCCACACCCCCAGCAGGTGTTTCCAAAGAGGGAAAGGTTCAAGACTCACCCCTTGTGCTTCTTACAAGGTAAAGGACCCAGAAACGTCTTCACTGTCCTGTCAGTAAGTGGCTCAGTGCCAGCACAGGGGCATTGATTGGGACTGGAAGGTGTAACTCAAAGCCTGTTGCTGATTTCATTGTGCCAAGAGCCAAATAGTCCACCTGAACTACTGAGTACTAAAGAGACAGAGCAAAAAAGCTCGGGGCATTTTTGGGGTGTTGTAGCAGCTATGGGACCTATCTCTACATTTTGTTCTGCTTTGCCTTTGTGTTTGTTATTATTTTCTTTCCTTATTAAAAACTTTTTGTTTTTTCAAGACACTCAATCATGCCGTCTCGCTAATTGACATAAGTCACTTCTCTGCAAGGGCTGGACCCTCAGAGGAATTGGGAACCCCAATACTCCTCCTTTTCTAAAGCAGCAGCTACCTTCGTGTGGGAGGGGTGGCCACAGCACCTCAGGTCTGCAGCAGATGCTTCAGGAGAAAATTCTTCCCACCAGAGAGCATCTGAGCCCCTCTCACTGCCACCAGAGGGGTCTGGCTGTGTCCTGAGGCCCTTGGGGTAGGAGCTCGATGGATCAACACACAGTAAGTCCTCTCCTGCCCCTCCTTAAGGGAGGAGCAGTCTGACAGCAGCAGCCCACCAGGACTGAGTAAATTCCCCCCAAAGCCCCCTTGCCCATCCCGTGTGGCTTTCCCAGAAAACATCAGCAGCCCCTCGCCCCCATCTCACCTGCCTTCTCATGGCTGCCACCTCGGTCACCCCAGCCTCCTCCAAGGGGCTCTCTGCAGCTGGGAGGGGCTCCTGGGGGCTGGGGAAGGAAAGCGGAGATGCAGGTGGGCATGCACTGCTCGTGGGGGGCAGCTGACCCCCCACAAATGCAGAGCTGCCACGGGGAGCTGAGCCATGCAGGGAGTGTGCCCCCCCCCAAAAAAAAAACCCAAACAGCAGCTGAACTGCATGCCCTCATCCCTCCTGAATCCCCATCGTGCACATTGGAACCCCTCCAGCACCCAAAGTGAGCAGGACAGACAGACAGCACATGCCAGGACAGGCAACAGGAAACACATGCTTGTATTTCTTTGCAGAAATTGCAACAGAGAGAAAACGTATCTACTAAGCATCCCTTCTCTGCAGTCCCAGGAATTCCCTGAGGGCTGCAAAAAACACCTTTAGAGGCAGTCAGGTAAACAGGTATCACAATGCTGAAATGGAGGGGTGATCCCAGCTACACCAGCAGGTGAGGAAGCTGCCATCAGCTGGAGGGAGATATCACTTTTTGCTCTTGTAGCAACTTTTACCTGCAATTTGAAACATAAACAAGCAACCCAAGCGTTCACCACTTTCTTCCCTCCCTGGAAAGACAGGGGTCCCCACTGGAATGAGCTGCTGCACTGGCAGAGGCAGCAACACCACTGATCTCCAGGGCAGTCCCTGCAGGGTCCACACCATGGAGCCACAAAATAAAGTAGACCCACAGTAAAAAAAATATAAATTCCTGTCATCACAGGCTAGCCCAAAATCAGCTGTTCTGTAACCAAAACTGCCTTGTGCACACCAATAACTCACACAGGCACTCAGTGATCCCACAGGGGTTAACAAGCAGCTAACCCCACTCCTTGGAGACCCTGGGGAGGAGAGGGTGTTTATCCCTGTTTGCAGCATGATGCTGATCTCGCTGAAGACAAGCCAGAAGAGATTCACTGAATCCCCATCTGAAACTCCATTTGTGAGATAATACCTCCACAAAATGCAGCTGCAGCGTAAAATGACAGCCACAACAGAAGGAAAATGCGATTTTCCCCAGCAGAGAGCCATGAAAAAAAGGACACATCCTGCAGCTTCTGGCTCAAAATCCCAGTTGATACAGGTGAACACCCTTTAAAGAAGAGACTAGGAATTGCCTACTGGTGACCCATACCCTTCAAGAGGTCACTGTCAGCCAGATATTCCAGCCTCTGTCTGAGGCCAGACTTCACTAAAATTTTCGGACAAACAGGCCAGCACAGTCTTTTTGTTTATTTTATTGTTTCATAGGGGTACAGAGCTGTCATATTGAAGGGATGTCTGCATCTGAAGGGACGTAAAGCACTGAGAAGATGTGTTTGAGGGTGGCTGGTTTCAAAGGGACATCAAGACCTGGGGAGAGGCCTCAGAGTCATCGCACTGCATTACAGCAGCTCTGCAGGCTACCACGGCCTGAATGTCCTCCAGTGCTGGAGGGAGGAGGGAGAAGGTCTTTTGTAGCCACTAACTAGATTTCTTGGTCATTAACAAATTAAAATGATGTTTGAAGACAGCCTCAGCCTACAATTCTTAAGAGCAGAGACATCACTTTGGATCATCAGCAAGCAGCAGGCAGCTGGGGAGGGAAGGCAGGATGTGCCACTGATGATGGATGTGGTGATGGATGCTGCTTCCCCTCCCTTTCTGCCCGGAGGCTTTGCTCAAGGAGAATGAGAAGTATTTAGATGTTCCTCCAGGTGCTCAGCAGCCTTAGAGCAGTGGGGACACCTTAAGGCTGCAAGGATGTCTTTGAACAAAGAGAATTTAGTGCAGAGGCGCAGATAAAGGTGGTGGAGATGGTTCCTCCAGCACATCTGGAGGGATGGAGGCCACTGCACACCTGCTCCAGGGAGCATAAAGGGACACCACGCCCTGGCCAGGGGCACTGCCTGTGGGCTGAGTGCAGCCAGATCATGGAAAGGTGAATTAAGAGTGATCAAGACACAGCCAGAGGTGCTGGGAGCCTGCAGGAGAGGCTGTCTCAGTCAGGGACAGCACCTGGCTCAGGCCATCTGCTCTGGATTTTGATTCCCTTCACACACCCCTCTCCAACAAGCTACGAAAGCACATAGAAAAATCAGCCCTTGCTTAGCAGCAAAGCCCCAGCGATGCCAGAGCAGCCCTGGGTCACTCGGGGGGCCCAGGGGACTGGCGTTAAGCTGAGCTGCAGACTCAAGCCTGGCTGGGTTAGTGAGGTGCACCAAGGCCTGGCACCCAGACAGGAGAGATGAGAAAGTCCAAGGCAGCCATGCAGGACCATCCTGCAGCCCACAGCTCACAGAGCTCATGGCTCAGCAAGGCACAGGCCAGTCCCTGCAGAGTGACAGAGAGCTGGCTCAGGACAAGCCAAAGTCACCTGGACGGTGCTGGGCCTCGCAGAGAGTCCTGGACACGGTGGAAGAGCACCTGGCCCAGGAGGTACATGGTCTGGAAGATGTTCTGCATGGAGTAGATCCTGCCTGGCTCCGTGAGGAGGGGGACAGGGGCACTGGGAGCAGGCAGGGGACACGAGCCTGGCCTGGGTGCACACAGAGTCACGTCTGTTACTCCCTGGTCTCACACAACAGGGCACAGCCTGGCATTAGGCACTGCCCCTCATCCCTTCAGCAGCTCCAAGCATCCCTGGGCAATGCCACTGGAACCCAGACCCCGATGGCACCAGCTGGGGGAACCCTCTCCAGCAGCCCCCAGACTCAGAGGCAGCCAGCTGATTCCTCCAAAGCCACCCATGGCTGTGTGCCCAGGCTGCTCTCCTGCCACCCAGGACAGCTCTGGATTTCGTGTGGGACAGGAGTCCCTGCTCCAGGATTAGCTCAGAGACCATTTCCCCACTGCAGAGACTCTGGAGCCCCAGGCCACGAGGAACAACACAGCTGCCTTCAAAGCCCAGCACAAACATCTCTGGCACCAAAGGCCGTGTTCCTCTGATGGATGAGCAGGAATGCCAGGCACTGCACTGCTCTGATCTGGATCCCCCCTGCCTGTGGATGCTGAATGCCAGAAATCAGGCAGCAGCACAGTGTCTGTGGGAAATTAAGTCACACAGATTTCTCATACTGGCCTGAGATGTTGTGGCCTGGGAAATTGGAAGGAGAAATTTAAACAGTCCTTGAAAAAAATAAAACAATCCCTGCAGGTGTTGTTTGTCTCCCTGTTGTTTACTGGCAAGAAATGGTTGAGGGGTGTTGTTCCTAACTGTCCAGTGATGGGGATGTATTGGTTTGCTGTCCAATGAAGTTTTACTCCATCAGAACTGTCTCTAAAAGAAGATTTCAAAGAGTAAAGATTGCTCTCATTTGCTAATAAGCCTGAGAGTCTGTGTGTCATCTCTACCACCATTCCCAATGGGAGTGACACCGGAGTGACTCCTAATCAGAGCTGCTGTCCCCTCTCAACCCCAGAGAGCTTCAAAAGAGCCCAGTGAGAGGAGATGCTGCTCCCCACCCACCCTGGGTGACTCAGGGCCCATGCTCACCCCTCCTGGTGCTGTCCTGGGCCGTGCAAGGCCAGCTGGGCACAGTCACTCGGGCTCCTGTCCCTCCGTGACCTGCTGCTGTGGTGGCCCTGTGGGAACCAAACACAGCCACGTTAGCACAGAGCTGAGCCCAGGCTGGGTGGGCTGCAGGGCCAGGGGCCCATCAGCACTCACGCAGTGCTGGGAGCTCTACAGGAGCCCCAGCATGGGGACCTGATGCTGCTGCAGGTGGGGACACACACTCAGAGCAGACAGAGGAGCCCCAGCACTGGGGACCTGCTGATCTGAACTCCAGCCAGATGAAAACCCCTGAACCCAACCCATCCAGCATCAGCTCTCGAATTTCAGGGAGGTTAAAGCACTTGAGGAGGCAGAACAGCGGCTCCAGCAGCCAAACCAAGTCTTTGCCTGCCCATGCCTGGGACCTCTCTTTGAAAAAGTCTCACACAAAGTTAAAATCTGCTTTTAGCTCTGACCCCAGAACCCTTTACACTGCTGTGATGAACCAGCTCTGCCCCATGCTTCATCCAGAAGAAAAACAGGTTGAAAAAGTATTTAAAAAGTAGCAGCAGCAGCCTGGGGCTGCACCCACCTCAGCCTACAAAATGCAGCAGGAGATGTGGCTGAACCAAGGTCCCAGCACACAGGACAGCACTAGTCCTGGGTCACGGAGAGATCCCACCATCCCTACCCCCTCGCTCCTAGGGCCTCCTGGAAGAAAAATCCTGGCCTGGGGTGATAACAGCTATGTGGAGAACCCCAAATTTGGGATGGTTCCCGTTCCCCACCCCAGGCCCCCCCAGCCCTGCCCGTACGTACTGATCGCTTCCGTCGCTGGGCACTGGCTCTGCTGCCTGAGGGCAGGAAAGGGAGGTCCCCAGAGGGGTCTGGGGACATGTGCACCACAACAGAGGGGACCTTCCTTGGCTGGGTCAACAGCACTGGCCTCAAACTGGTGTCTGATATCTCTAGAGAAAGGAGAGAGGGAAGAATTAAGCCAACCTGAATGGCCTCAGGAGAGGGAAGAGAGATGCACCCACGTGGAGAGTCAAAGCAGCAGGAGGAGCCCAGCATTCCCACCTGGATCAAAGCTGGCATTCAGAACAGCAGCACAGCCTGTCTGCACTGGATTCCCAGAGGGAGACCAGACCCATCTCAGCACCACTGGACCCTTCTCCAGGATCATCTCTGCTCCAACAGAACCACATCTGTCCCTGCAGGAGGACTGGGCTGGGCTGACACCAACACCCTGAGCAACAGGGGGCCAGGAGTGCTCTGACTCTGTCAGGGTTTCTAGGATTTTTTTGTTTGCTTGTTTTTTGTACTACAACATTTGTATTTTTATTCCTAGTAAAGAACTGTTATTCCTATTCCCACATCTTTGCCTCAAAGCCCCTTAATTTCAAAATTATAATAATTTGGAGGGAGGGGCTTTACTTTCTCCATTCCAAGGGAAGCTCCAGCTTTCCCTGGCAGCCACCTGTCTTTCCAAACCAGGACAATGTTGTAGTGCCCCACCAACCTTCAGCCACCCCAAAAGACAGCCCGGGGCTTTACCTGCCAGAGAAATCCTATCAGGGATGTGCATCTGAAAGGACGCAGGGACATCCTCTGTTGCTGTCCTCCTGTCCCCAGAGCTGCAGCTCTCTGCCACCTTCAGCCTGTTGGGCACCTGCATCCTTTGGTTGATGACCTCTGTGAAGTGCAGGTCACAGCGCACCCGGTTCAGGTCCACCCCCCAAAGTGGCCACATCCTTGCAGATGTCCTCAGGTGTCCTGGGTTGTCACACAGAGGGGAAGAAAGCTGCAAAAGTGGCAGCAGGAGCAGCACTTCCAAAAGCGACAACAGGGGCAGCCCTTCATGCACCTGCACGGGGACAGCACAACGTGCTGTGAGACAGTTAAAATACAGAACAGGCAGGAGCAAGCCAAAAGACAGGCACTGCAGGAGTTGTTTGGGAGAAGGGGATGTCCCACAGTGCCCAGCTGGCAGGGACAAGGCTGCTGTCCTGGGAGCCACATATGAGCTTAGCACCTACTGCCTGGACTGACAGCAAGGAAAGGGCTCAGCACACAGTTCAGCGTACCCTAAAAACTAGTGAAAAAAGATTTATTTTCCATCCAGAAGTAGCGTTTTTTTGTAGGGCTGGGATCACATTTTGGCGTTCATATACACCTTTGAGGAAAAATAAGGTTTCCTAAAAGCAAAACACACTTTGTGGTGATGGGCTGCCAGGTTACCACAGGAAAGGCTCTGGTGCTCGGTTTGTCTCCACACACACATTCACTGCAGTGTCCCCAGGGCTAAATCCCATTCCCCTCTTGATCCAGCACTCCTTGGGTGACCCACACCCAGCCAAGGGTGGACTTTGCCCTGAGCAGAGCTGCCAGATGCTGAACCACCCTCCCAGAGGGGAAGGAAAACCACACATCCCCCAACTCAGCTTGGAGCAGAGCCCCCAGCTCAGCTTTTTGCCAGGTGGGGACCAGCTCCAAGGAGGAACACAGCTCCCAGTGCTCACTGCTCCCGGGAGCAGCTGGCAGCAGGACCAGGACATGGGACACAGACACTGCAGACACTACCTGGGGCTTTGCAGCTCTCAGGGCACACAATGGCCCCGTGCCTCAGTTTCCCTTTTGTCAAGCCCCAGGGTTTTGAGAAGTGCTCTGGGGCCACAGTGTCCCAAGGCTTTCACTGAGCCACACAAGCAGAGGGCAATCAATGTACACTGTTGGGAGAGGAGCCCCAAAAATCACCTTCCTGCCTCCCAGCATATGCATTCTTTATTCTTTCCCAAAAAGCTGCAGCTGAAGGGAAAACCCCAACAAGCAAGAGGTGCTGAGGCTGGAAGACCCCAGCCTAATCCCAGTGCTGCCCGGGCACTCCAACCATGCATGCACAGCACCCCTGCACCCTCCTTGCCGGCACCTTTTGATCTCACCATGCCCAAAAAGGTCCTTTTTTGCTTCGGGGAAAAAAAATCTCCACCCTAAGAGGGGCCAGCAGCTTCCAGGGCTGCCCCCCAGCCCCCTCACTGCTGCTCCTCAGGGCACTTTGAACCCCCTCACCTTCCCCAGCCCCCTGCAGCTCTTTAGGATTTCACCCAGGGTAGAGGAGAAGGAAATCCCTGGGGAGGGATCACAGGACCCGTCCCCTGCAGCTGCCAGGCCTTGGCACTCCGGGTACAGGAGGGTGGCAGAACCAGCTCTGCACCTGCCACAACCAGCACTCCCAGTGATGGCTCTGCTCGTGCTGCTGCCTCCTCCTCTGTCATTAACAACCTTTTAATTACACAGGGATTTGCTCAGCATCAGCAGTGGTGATTCCCTGCTTGCAGCCTTGCAGATATTGCATCCCTGCCCCTGCACTGGGTCTGTCCTGGAGGCACTGCTGGGGCCCCACACCATCCCCACCACCCTGCCCAGCCCCAGCCCATGGGTCTCATACACACACCCCCCCTCCTGCTTCTCCCAAAACCCCCAAAAAAGTGGATTATTGCAGGTACCCCATACTGGGAAACAGGACAGGAATTCCTGGGATGGTCCCAAAACGTGTGAAGAAACCTGCAGCAGACCTCCAGGCAGGGTAAATAAACAGCCAGTGAAAGCACCAGAATTCTCCTTCACATTTTTTGGTGCTTCAGAGGAGCAAGCATCCTGCGTTGCATTCCCAGCCTGTTCTCTGGGAAACCAGCCCATATTAATAACAGTAAATCTGGAGAGGGCAGATCTGTTCATTTTCTAATCACCTGTGAAACCACTGCAGCTCCCAAGGAACAGAGGGATGGGAGGAGGTGAGGAGCAGGCTCTGAGACTAAGCTATTAAGAAAGGGGGAAAAAAAATCAACTGTCAAAACTCATAAGAACAAAACGCTTAAGTGGCTGGATTTCCTCCTTTAACTTTCTTTAGGGCTTTTTCGAGCTCTTGCCAAGCACCCCCCACTCGCCTGGAGAGGCTCAGCCTCTGCTCTGGCACTTCTCCTTGGATTTGCCGTGACAGGGAATTTCCGGCTCACTAAGCCGGAGTGGGTTTAAGTCCTGCAAGCCACGAAAAGCTGCCCTGGGGAGGGAAACCCTACAAACCTCCCTCTCCGTGTCCCTCTCCAGCCCAGGACACCCCAGACAAGGCAGGCGGAGACCAGCCCGGTCCAGCACACCCCGCTGGCCTCCCGGGGAGGGTTTGCCCCCAGCTCTGCCCTCCGGCTCGGGGATGCGCCTTGTCCCGGCAGAGAGGGGACACCGGGAGGGACGGGGACCCTCACCCGGCTCGGAGTGAGCCCCTACCCCGGGACGGCTCCGGGCACCCCGGGCGCTGATCCCCGCGGGGACACACGGCAGGGGACACGGGGGACAGGGGTGTCCCGCGTCCTCCCGATGGGGACATCCCGGCCCTGCCGCCGCCAGCAGAGCCCCGGCCGGGCCGTGCGAAGGGACAAGGGGGACACGGCCAGCCGGGGGAGGGACACTTACGTTCTTTCGCAGACCGACGCAACTTGCCGGACCTGTAAACAGCCGCGCCCGCCGCCGGGACGGGGCGGTGCCGGGGGGACAGCCCGGCCCCCCGGTAATGAGCCCAACCCCCGGTAATGAGCCCGGCCCACCGGTAATGAGCCCGGCCCCCGGTAATGAGCTCGGGCCCCGGTAATGAGCCCGGCCCACCGGTAATGAGCTCGGGCCCCGGTAATGAGCTCGGGCCCCGGTAATGAGCCCGGCCCCCGGTAATGAGCTCGGCCCACTGGTAATGAGCCCGGCCCCCGATAATGAGCTCGGCCCACTGGTAATGAGCCCTGCCCTCGGTAATAAGCCCGGCCCCCGGTAATGAGCTCGGCACCCGGTAATCAGNCCGGTAATGAGCCCGGCCCTCGGTAGCCAGTCCGGCCCCCGGTACCCAGCCCACCGGTATCCAGTCCAGCCCCCCCGTATCCAGTCCAGCCCCCCGGTATCCAGCCCTGCCCCCGGTATCCAGGCGGTCCGTCCTCGCTCAAAGTCGCGGCCGGTAATTAACGCTGCGAGTCATCCTGGTGTCACCTCCCCGGGAGCCCTGCTGTCCCCAGCCCGGCTCAGCCGCCTGCTACAACACGGGCACTGCTCAGTCCAGGGCCAGAACCGAACGCAGGGCCCTCCCCGTGTCCCCATCCCCGGGATGTTTGCGGGCAAACCCCGCTCCCGGAGCCCCCGGCCCGGCCCAGCCCCGGGGCCGCCCTGTGCCGGAGCTAATCTCTTCCCCCTCAGCAGCGATAAAATGATCCCTCTGGGATTAACGGCAGTTTTAAACACTTCTGAATGCGGACAGTGTCCAAAACCTGACCATAAAATCTGGGTTTGAAAGGACTTAAAATAAATCCCCCGCTGCCCTAGTCTTGCTATTTAAAGGGGATTATCTAAGGGGTTTAGGAGCACACAGAGGACAGCAGGACAACCTGTGCACCTCAATCCCCTCAAAGACCCTCAGCAAACCTTTCTGCATCTCACCTGCTGACAGCTCGGGGCTCACAGGACACCCTTCAGGTTTCTCAGAGGGTACACCACATGCCCAGGTGAAGTTCAGGGCTCCAGTTGGATGTATGGGGTTCATTCCCATCCTCACTGGGGATGATCCTGCAGGGATTACTGGTGTCACTGTCCCCCACAACCCCCTCTGTGGGACAAAGCCACCCTGTGCCGCTCAGACAGTGAGGGTTTTTTAATAAATACCTTTTTTTTTTTTTTTTGCACAGAAATATACCAAGTTTTACAGAATACAAACTGCAGGGATAAATGACCGAGCATCAAAGACAGAGGGTGCAGAGCACACCCTTTTTGTCTCCCTCCGGTGTTCTCCAGGCTCTGGCCCTGACGCTCGCTGCCAGGTCTCCCCATAACCCCGATGTGCTAAGGCCGGGGAGGGGACAGATGAGGTGCCAGCATGTCCTGCCCCAGCAGAAGCCACGCTGGGCAAGCCTCAGCTCTGGGCTGAGGGCACCAGCTGCGAGAGCATCACTGGGGCCGGGTGGGATGCAGGCCAGGGATGGATGGACAATAGCCTTTCGGTGCTGGTGGACAGACTGGTGCTGGGTGAACACCGGGTGGGGGCAGTGCTGGAGCTGCTGGGCTGCTTCTGGGGGTCGGAGCACAAACCTCCTACTAATCCATCAGACATGACTGGGGAAGGACAGCCCCGTTGCCTGCACCCTACAGGCAGCTGCCCAGGGAAAGGGGACACTGATCCCACAGCAAAACACCTGGCTCTGCCCTGCCCTGGCAACACAACCACCCGAGCAGGGCTTGGCTCTGCTCCTGACTGTCAAGGCATGGTCTTGTGGCTCCTGCTCCTGTCAGCAGGACTTCCACACCACAGCCCTGGACACCAAACACTCAGCCCGCCCGAGAGGTCAGGAGGAGAGTGGGGTCTGGCATTCCACTTTACCTGCTCTGGAGGACAAAGAGCCCCAAAGAGAGGGGCCAGGCAGGGCAGAGAGGTTTGGGGGAGGGAGAGGAGAGGTTTGGCCTGTCTGCAGGCTCTCAGCTCTGGGGCAGACACCGGATAGGCCACGCTCCAGGAGAGACTTGAATCCCCATCACTAAAAGCCATGAGACCACATTTGGCTCGGGGTCAGAGACGACCCCCTTGGCCAGCTCTGCAGCAGCCAGACCTCCCGCTGCTCAGCACCCACAGGGGGAAAGCAGAGAGCATCAGGAAAATGCCCTGCTACTCCACAGTCACTTACCTCAAGTACAGACCACCATGAGCCCTTTCTCTCTTTCCAAAGAGATTTAGGAGATCAGAGAGCACCTTCCTGACTGCTCCTCCCTGATCTCCGCACAGCAAATATCACTACCACAGTGTGGACCGGGCTCCCCACTCCCATCTGGCAACAAATCCACATGGGGGAAGCATCATCTCCCCACAGAGCTGGCCCCACCAACTGCAGGGATGGACAAAAATTTGCCACCCCAATCCTGCATCTCCATCACCTAATCAGAGCCCTGAGCAGTAGAACAGGGCCCAGTGAGGACATGGGGTGAGGCTGAGCAGCAGCCCAGGGAGGCAGCAAGGCTGCTCTAACCATGGGGAAATGTTATGTCAGTTTGAGGGGGAAGTGAGGAAATCAAATGCACCATGGGGAGACCCCCACATTGAGCCAGGAACAAGCTGCTGCTCTGCTCTGGCTGCTACAGCACTTACGTGAATGGGGAGTGAGGGGCAGGAGGGGGCCGGCCGGCTCCAGAGCCATCCCACAGCCCTGCCCCACCCCACCTGGGGACAGCTATTTTTGGTTAGGAGGGTAAGGCTATTGTGTGATGGCACCAGATTGCACAGGTGAGATGGGACGCCTGAAGGACACCCGAAGGGGGCCCCAGGCACGGCGAAGGGAGGGTGTCCGGGCGAGTGTGAGTGTGTGAAGAGGCAGGAGGGAGGCGGAGCCGCTATTTGCCGGTGGCAGGGGCCGCGGCCACGATCTCTTCGTACTTGGGCGGAGGGTCGTTGTAGGAGACGCTGGTCTCCTCCCCGCTGCTGCTCTCCGGGTGGCCCGTCACCTCCTCATAGGAGGGCGGGGGGGTGGCACTGGACAGTCTGGAGAGGACGGAGACGGAATGCTCCGGGGGGCACAGGGAGCCGTCTGGCTGGGGGGTGCCCCCGGCTCTGCCATCCCCGGCCCCTCGGCTGCTGGATTCCCGCTGGCACTGCGTCTCCCCTTGGCTCTGCGACCGCTCCCGGTACACCATGACCCTGGGGAGGCTGCGGCCCGTCCGGCTGGCCAGGTAACGGTTCTGGGCATAGGAAGGGCGGTGGCGGGTGGCTTTTTGAAGCTGGCACCTCCAGATGATGAAGAGGGCGATGACTATGAGAAGAGCCACTCCCAAGAGGGGCACCACCACGTACATAGCGTCAGAGCGCTCCGTGCTGTGCCCGGGGTCCTTGACAGAGTACACAGAGCTGGTGTAGCCTTTCCAAAACTCCATCTGCGGCAGGAACAGAAAAACAACCATCACGGGCTGCAGGTGACCCGCCAGCAATAATCACTGCCCTCCCCAGGCCCACAAAAGGGGCAGCATCTTGGATGTCCCCCACCCCTTCAACCTGACGTGCTGTGGAAACCAACACAAAAGGTCGTGGCAACATCCCTCAACAGCCCCCACGCCAAGCAGGGAAAAATTTATTCCACACCAAGCCCAGCCTAGAGAATCATGGACAACAACACAGTTTGCCACACGTGCCATGGGAGTGCCAGCTCAACCTGCAGCTGTGGGCAGGGCTGCCCTGGCAAAAGCAAGGTGAGGTCATTGCCTGGGAAGGGAAAGCCATGCTGGGAAATGAGGCCACAACATGCTGCCTGCAGCCAGAAGACGACAAAGGGAACAGGAGAGGCCATTCCCCTCGTGCTTCCCTCCCGTCTCCAGCCGAGGTGTGAGCCTTCCCCCGCGCACTGGGGAGCAGCGCAGGACAACACGCACCGTCTTCTCCTTGTTCTCAAACACCTCCTTGACCTCCTCATAGCTGCACACCTCCTCGATGCACTCCCGCTCGATGGTGCCCTGCCGGATCTCCTCCAGGAAGCCATTGGCTCTGGGAAAGCGTTTCAGGAGCGAGTGGGCATTCCTGGCCCCCAAGAACACTGCAACACACAAGGCAGAGACATGCTGAGCAGGGACAACCCCGTACCTGGCCTCTGCCCAGCCAAGCTTGCCCACCCAGCTTCCTGGCAGTACATGCATCCCCAACACCAAAAACCCAGGGCTACAATCAGGTAGGACAGCCAAAGGGGCACAGGACTCTTGGGGGCTGCCCAGAGCCCTCCTGTCAGGGCTGAGGTTCTAGAGGCATCAGAAGCGGCAGCTGCAGCCACACATGGCAACCGAGGAAGAGACAAAAGGCTCCAAAAATATTTGTTTCCAACCTTCTGCCCCTGATGGATTTCATCTTTCTGCCCCTTTGCTGCAGGGCAAGGGAGATCCCACCAGGAGAGCAAGAGCTCACAGGGCTGGGACACAGAGCTCTGCCAGGACACAGGGCCAGCACCGAGAGGGGCTCGGAGCACACAGTTCAACACGACAGCCTGCTGCAAGCTGGGGTCCCTGCTGCCAGCTGCTCAGGGGTCATGCAAGCTCAGTGGCATCAAGGACTCTGTTCAGGCCCCAGAGAAACCACTGTCTTCTCCCAGGACAAGGGCAAACATCCCCAAAACACAGGGACAGCACAGGGGGTTATGAGTCAGGGGCCTGAGCAACCTCTCCTCACACAGCATCACATAGCCATCCCCACTGTGTTTTGAGGCAGAGGCCTCACAAACTTTCCTCTGCTCCCAAAGCCTGGGAGACTCCTCAAGTCTTCCCACAGCACATGCAGTCCTGAAGCCAGACAGCGCAGGAACAGCACCTTCCTGCCTGCAGGAGAGACAGCAAAGCCTCTCCCCCATATCCTGCAGGAGGGACACCTCCACGGGGTGCAGGAGGCAAGCACCTGCCAGGACCTGCAGCAGCACAAGAGGCAAAGAAGCTGTTTGCTCAGCGAGCAGAGACTTTACACAAAACATGATCCTTCCAGGATCCAAACACGCATTTCATGAACGAGCGTTTCCACGGTGCAGTTCAGCACACTCAGCTGTAGGCTGGTTCCAGCTCTTCCCGCCAAGCCACCAAATCCTGCTGCTTCCCTTGGGAAGATGAATCAGTTCAGCTGGGTGATCCACAGGAACCTATTTACCTCCTTCACCCTCAGGCTCAGTCTTCCCCTGGATCAGCAAGGTGAACCCATTCACACAGCAGCAGCATCAAAGGAGGCAGGGGGACAGAATCTCCCATCTGACCAGCTTGGTGCTAACAAAACACAGGCTCCACAAGCAAAACAGTCAGTGAAAAGCTCACCAACTTCTTTCCTTAGGAGCCTTTTGCCTGGGAGAAAGGCAAGTTTCCTTCTGCTTTGCCTTCCATGTATCCTGCTGCTGAAACAATGTAAGGTATTTGTGAGAGTATTTGGAAATATCAACAGGGACAAGATCATGGTGTAAGAAACAACTGCTACTGTGCTACACCATTCTGGGCTTGGACGCACTGAGCTGCTTTTGTGCTGTGTAGGTGCATTTTCCCCTTGTGATTTATTAATGCCTCGCTTCTGTGAGAGAGTTTGCAGAGGGCTGAACCACTGAGGTGTGAATGAAGAGCAGCATGAATGATGTGAGTCACAGATCTTCCCTCAGAATCAACTTTATTATGCAAACCATTTTTTTTTTTTACAAGGACAACCGAAAAAGCATTTTCAAGAGGCACAGAAGGCATCTTGCAGAAGGGCAGGGATCAGCTTGCTTTGGCTTTCACAGTTGAGGAGGGCTCTCCTGGCTGGAGAGGGAACAGGCTGCCAGGCTGACTTTGTCTTGAGCCTTTCCAGAAGGAGATGAAATTTTACAAAGACAACATTCATTCTGCAAATGTCACGTACTCTGCTGGAGAAGTCTGGCCTCACCTCCTTTGCCTCCCACCTTGGTCAGGCCATGGTATAAACTCTCCCCTCCTTGGCACTTGAGCCTGAGACTCGGATTTCAAGTTCCTCCTTAGAGCAACAAGCTTGGCGGCAGATCTCACCGTCAGGGTTTTCCATCCCTGCAGAAAGCAGTCACTGGACCCCTTCCCTGCTTTGCCATGCTGAGCTGGCCACTAAGGTAGGAAATAAAAACAGACACACAGGCAGGCAGGTATCACAAGCACTGTCCCAACTGCAAGCATGCTGTGACAGAGGTGTGTGTTTTTCCCCCACATGCAATTTCCCTCAGGGCATAGAAATGGCAGGAGAGCAGACACTGAGTCACTGCTCCCTCCCCTTGGAAGTGCAAAGAGCTCCCACGGGACCAGAGCAGCAAAACCACTGGGCTGGAGGAAACTCTCATCTCTACTGGATCCCCAGCTGCCATGAAGAGCAGACAGCCAGGCAGGCCCTGTCCCCAAACCACAGGGCTGAGGGGACCTGCCAATGCCCAGCAGCCTCAGTGCTGATCCCCTGTGCCTCTCCAAGCCTCCCCACACCAGCTGGAGAACCGGTGCTCAGGAAAGATCAGAGCTTTAGGCAGGGGAAGCAGGAGCAAGGGCTGGGTTCACCTCAACCCTGCTGCGTTCCCTGGGGTGCTGCTGGCTCCTGGTGGACACCACCCCATGTCTCAGCTGCCCTGCTTGCGGGGGACACCCTGGGGCTGCTTCTCTGGGGAGGACTGTGGCTGTGCCTGCAGAGGGACGGCCAGGGACGGCAGGGAGCGTGTGGTGGAGAACCCATCACCACATCCCCTCCTGCACATCAGGGTCACCATGAAGGGGACAGCTTGGCAGGGGGGACTGCCACCACAGGGGACACCTTCCACCACCAGGAAATGCTGGTGAGCCAGCACCTGAGCTCTGGGAAGAAGAAAAGGCAGTGGTGGAGGAAGGCAGGGACCCAGCTGGGTACCCTCCTCATTAACTGAGGATTAAGCAGCCTTTTAAAAATACTGCCCCAAGATCTCTGCTCCCTCCCGCCCCAGCACAGCACAGATAATGAAAGAAGGCATACCTGTCATCCCTGGGATTCCTCCTCCTCCTCCCCAGCGTGGCTACTGCCTCCACCTTCACAGCTGGCTCTGGAGACACTCCAAGCAAATCCCAAGATCCCAGACAGATCTTTCCTTCACTCCTGCTGTCCTCCTCATGCTCCCATCACACCAGGGCACGGAGCCTCCATGCAGGCTGCCCAGGAGAGCGAGGAGGGAGGCTTGAGCCCAGCTCTGGACAGACCACACACCCCTCTGCAGCCTCACCAGGCTCAGCCCATTTTAGTGCCGGCCCAGCGCTGCTCTGGGTGTGCCACTGAGCTCGGGGTGGGGCTGAGCACACAGAGCCCCAGTGTCACCCGCCACACAGGGCAGTGTGGCCCCCAGGGTGGGCACTGGCAGGGTGGCAGCCATGGGCAGGAGGAGCACTGTTGATGAGAGATGTCAGCACAGAGAAGCAGCCCAGAGAGCCCTGGGGAGGCCTGTCCTGCACAGCAGGCACCACACAGACACACAAATGCTGCAGCCTCCGGGCAGTCCCGGAGAGGTCAGACCTTCAGCACCTCCTCTCGACTCCCACCTTGCAGAGGGGAGAGAGAAGCACAAGTCAGGCCAGACCTCACCCAGGGCCAACAGCCGATGGCAGCTGCTCCCCACAGAGGATGACACCCCCCAGAATGCACAGGCACCCCTTTCTTGAGAGGTGGCAGTCAAACATCCCCCTTCTCTCCTCCAACATCGCCACCACCTCTCCGTCTTGCCTGGGGAGCACTTACTTGCCATGCTGCCTCACTCGGCCAAGGGGGGCTCCTGTCTACCTGCAGGGAAGAAAGCAGGAGAGTCACTGACAGCTTAAATTTCCAACCCGGTTTCAAAGCCCAAACCTCCACCACCCAGGATCAGATTCATGCAGAAAGCATGGTGCTGAGTGGAGGGCCCACGACAGATCCCAGCCGAGCAGTGCCCCTGCAGAGAGCCAAAGATTCCAGCTGCCTCCCCACTCTTCACCTCCCTGGAGGGGCTCAGGGCACCCTCAGCTCCCAGAGTGCTGGGGCAGGTCCCAGGGAGAAGCAGGGCCCTTGCAGACCAGTGAAGTAAGAAGGGAAAAACTGGATGAAGGGTAGAGCCCGTTTCTCACCAGCAGACGGGATGACCTGCATGTCAGACTGCTGGGAGCAGCCTGCTGCTCTTCCCTTCCACAAGAGATTGATGGATACAGGTGAAGCAATCATCTTATTTTAGAGCAACTTCACAGACGTGTCAGTTCTCACTTCTGCAACTCCTACCCACAATCTGGTTGTTGGGCCAAGCTAAGGGCAGCAGCAAGAGTGACAGAGCTCCCTGCACAGCCAGGACAACAGCTCTCCAGCTGGACAAGCACCTTCTGTGCTTCAAAAGCAAAACTCATCTAAACAAAACCCCACAGAAGTTAAACAAAGCCCTGTAGAAGCAGAAGATATCTGCTTGTTTTCCATGCTTTGTCTTCTCCCTGTGCCCAATGCCCCACGGATCAGACTGCCCCGGGCTGACTATTGCTGCGTGTGACACTCGCTGTGGCAAAGCCACAACCCTGCCACGAGACAGAGGGGACAGGACTGCCCAGCTCCTACAGGGATTTACTGCAGATGAAGGAGCAAGCATGGCTAGAAACAACAGGAACTAAACCACGTGCTGGTCTCAGGCCCAGGACTTTAGATATCCAGTTACTCCAAAAGCACTTGGATCTGTTCTGCTGGAGAGAGGTCAGGGGCAGCACAGAGCTGTTCCCAGGATCAGCAGGGCTGGAAACACAGTTCTCCTTCCACATAAAAAGCAGGCACACAGAAGGGCTGATGCTGCACACCAGCAACCTCACAACAGCCACCTTCCAGTAAATGGAGCAGATCTCCCTGCCACCATCAGGATTTCTGTGCTTTCCAAGGTTCCTACTCCGTAAAGTGGCAAGAGGGCACGCGAGCCTGGAGCTGTGTCCAGAGAGAGAAAGCAGGTTCTTCCCAACAGTTTGGAAAGCTCACATTACAAATCTCAGTCTGGAGTTGAAGCAAGAGCAAGGGAAAGAAACAGAACACCAGAAGTACACGGGAGGGATCTGCTGCCTCCAGTGCCCCACAGCCCAACCCCGCTTCTCTGAGCCCTTCTGGGGGATGTGAGAGGCCTCTGGATCCATGAATTCCCCCACAGGCTCTGAGCAGGGACCACCTGACCCACTTCTGCTGTCATCATTTTTTACAAAGAGACCCAAAGCCCCAGGATAAAAGAAAGCACAGCACAGAGAACACGCCACGGTTTCCACACACACCCTCGTTGTTACAGGCATTCTCCCCCCCTGATGGACAGGAGAACAAAGACACAGAAAGAAGGATATTCTCACGGCACACACCAGGCAACAAATTTAATGTTGTTTAATTTAATTTACACTCTTCTACTTTCTTCCACGTTATCTGTGTCAATGCACCCAGTGCCACAGTCAGGGAGGGGCACAAAAGCCTCTGAGCACAAGCAACGCCGGTGAGAAGGGCAGACGCCCCAGATGCTTATTTTTATTTCCACATGCAAATTCCCGGCCACCTCCCCTGGCTCCAGCGAGCAGGAAAAGCCGGAGCACTGCACACACCGACGCCAAGGGGAGCAGCATCCCTCCTGCCCCCACGCAAGCTGAGAGAAGCCTGAAGCTGGAGGCTGACCCAGCAGACGCCCACCCATTCCCGATCCCCCCCCCCTCCGGCTTCCCATCCTCTATAAATACCCCATCGATAGGAGGTTGCTAAGGCAACCGTGAGGAGGCGAGAGGGATGCAGCCATGGGAGTGAGGATGCTGCAGTCGCACATTTGTGTCTCCCCCAGGCTCCCCCCATCTCCGCCCCCGCTCCCGTCACTGATGCCCAAGGAGGAAACCGCGCCGGGAAAACACGGTGCGCGCGTGGAGCCAGCCCCCCGCGGACCCCGAGGGGACCTGGGGGGCCGCACTGGGGGGTGGCACCTCCTCGACAGGCTGGAGGGGGCACAGGGAGGGGCCGGGGGGATCCGCAGCCCCCAGTGACGCGCCACGGCGCGCAGGGAGGATGCTGACTGTGCCGGCATCACGTAGCCGCGGTGCCAGCGGCTCAGCTGGATCCCGGCAATATTGGGGGTTTTCCGTGCCAAGATCCACGGCGAGGGGAAGAGGCTACACCGGCTACGCTTGACAGGGCAGGAAGCCTCGCCCTCCCAAAACAGCCTTCACACCCCACCCTGCTCCCTTGGCTGGTCCTCACGCTGCCCTGGCTGCCCCCAGCCCGGCCCCTCTGTGCCCAAACCCAACTGCAAATTATCCCCACTGCGCTCTGCTTCCAGAGTCACCCCACGGCAGGGACCCCCCAGCTCATCTGCCACCCTGCAGCACAGACCCCCAGCCCATCTGCCCAGGTGTGCAGGGGCTTTCCAGTCCCCCCTCAGCTTTCTGTGCCACCCCACGGCACAGCCCTCAAGCCTAACTATCGCCCCACAGCCGAGACCCCCAGTTCACCTGTGACCCCACAACAGGGACCCCCAGCTCACCTGCCACCCCATGGCAGAGTCCCCCAGCCTACCTGTCACCCCACAGCAGCGTCCCCTAGCTTACCTGCCACCCCATAGAGGGGTCGTCTTCCTCACTTATTATCCTACAGCAGGTACCCCCATGTCCCCTGTCACCCCATTCACCCCATAGCAGGGTCCCCTTCCTCACCTATCATCCCATAGCGGGGTCCCTTTCCTCACCTATCACCCCATAGCGGGGTCCCTTTCCTCACCTATCACCCCATAGCGGGGTCCCTTTCCTCACCTGTCACTCCATAGCGGGGTCCCTTTCTTGACCTATCACCCCATAGCGGGGTCCCCTTCCTCACCTGTCACCCCATAGCGGGGTCCCCTTCCTCACCTGTCACCCCACAGGGGGGTCCCCCAACCCACCTCCCCGGCTGTGCGGGGGCTTTCCAGCCCCACCCTCCGCCCCACCGACACGTCTTCCTCGTCTCCGCCGCTCCGCTGTTCGCCGCGCGCCCAGACACACCGCACCAGTCCCAGGGCTCCCGGCTCCCCCCTCCGCGGCACCAGCCCCTTCCTTCCCGTTCCATCCCCGCAGCCGCGGTCCCACAGTTCCGCTCTGCTCCCCCCGGCGCCGGTGCCGCACCCCGCTCCCCGCCGGTACCTCATGGCGGCCCCGCGCCCGCCGCAGCCGCTCCCTCCCGCCGACGGGCAGGGGAGGGGAAGCCCCGCCCCCGACACGCCCCCTCCCGCCCCTCAGCCAATCGCGCCCCTCCGCGGCCCGCGCGCGCTGCCTTCCTCTTACGACGGGGCTGGGGGGCGAGAGAGTGGGCGGGGCCACAGGCTCCTCCCCCAGCTCTGGGTGGATCCACAGCCAACCAGAGAGGGCTGCGGCTGCCGGGCGGTGCCGCGGTGGCTGTTGGGAGTCGTAGTCCTGAGCCCGGCCGTGGTCCCGCGGAGCGCGGGCGTGGCCCGGGGGCGGCCCCGGGAGTTGGCCGGAGCTCCGGGCGGGTCTCCGCACGCAGCGCTGTCTGCCTTCCCCTGCTTGTTGTCTCACACCGGCCTGCTGGGGCCGGGGCTGCTAGCGTAGTGCAGGTGTCCCGCGGTCACATCCCCTGTCGCCTCCTCTTCTTCATCATCCCCCTCCTCTTCTTCTTCCTCATCCTCCTCATCCTCCTCTTCCTCGCTGCCCGAGTCCTCATAAAAGAAGAGGGTGGCCTGCACCGGGAAGTTCTCCAGCAGCTTCTCCCCCACGCTGTACAGGTGGTCAAAGGCCTTGGACTTGGGCCAGAGGAGCCTGCGTGGGGAGAGCCGGGGTGAGCCCCCGCCCGCCGTGCCCGCCGCGCCCTCCCGGGGCCCCGGTGCCACGCACGTACCTGACCGGGTGCTGGAAGAACGCCAGCGCTTTGCCGGAACCGCCGTCCCCCTCCGCTGCCCGAGCCCGAGCCTGGGAAGACACAGCCGGGTGGTACCGGGGCTCCCGCTGCCCCTCCCGCAGGGCACACGGGCTGGCACCAGGGTGCCCGGTGCTGGCGCCCCACACACCCAGCAACTCCCCCCTCCCCTGCCCCTGAGTTGAGGCGCTCACAGCGCCGCAAGGAAGCTGGCATCTACCCCCACACCCTCCTGACAGGCTTTTTGCCAGTGTAATCTCTCCCCCGTGCTCAAGAGCTGGTGCCCAGGCATCCCGCTAACCCCCTGAGGAATGCCCGCCCAGCCTGGGAACAGGAGACCCTTTCAGGCTCCCGTGGGGAGGCTGTTGTGGCCGTGTCCCCCCGGGAGGGTCAGCCTGGCCCTGCCCAGGGGCTGCGTGGGGCGCGGGGTGGTGCTGCAGGGGCGGTGGACACGGCACAGCCGTGGGACAAAGGAGTGACACCCGTGGGGTGACAGCCTCCGGGGCGAGAGGCCGGTTTTCTGCCAACAGGAACCCCAACCTCACGGGCATGGGGACAGACACAGTAGGGAGCGCCAAACTCACAGGGTCCGTCTCCTCCCGCCGCGTCGTGGGTTCCTCCTGGGCTCGGGGCAGCCATGGTCTCCAGAGAGGAAGGGCTCTGCGAGAGAGAGCAGGTTCAGCGCCACAGCCGCTCACCCTGCCCTGCTCCCCTTTGCCTTGCTCCCCCACGCCACAGCCTCACCCGCCCGACCAGCCCTGCCCGGGTGCCAGCACCCTCTGTCCCACCCAGAGGTGTCCCCAGCACCGCAGCCTTCACCCAAACCCAGCCGCACCTTCCCCATCCCCCCTTCCACACCCCCCTGCCCGCCCCACTCCCCCCAGCCCGCACAGCACCCAGGAGGAGCCGGCTCTGAGGAGTGGGGAGCTCAACCCGCTGGTGTTTCACTGCCCCTCGAACCCCAAGCAGGCAGCACAGCCCAGAGCAGCCACAGGGATGGCGGCACAGTACCTTGGCCCTTGCTCCAGCCCCAGCGGTGGGCAGGCGCTGGCCGCAGGCACCCGGAGCCCGTGGGCGCTCAGGCAGCAGGCAGCAGCTTGCATGCTGGCAGAAGACGCTGTCCCTTCTGACACTGCAGACCCTCGGTGGGGACACATTTATAGCTCTGCCGCGGGCCGTGACTCGCAAATTCTTTGGGGCAGGGGAGAGAGGGGCCGGGGCTGTGGGGACGGCGGTGTGAAATTTGTCCCAGTTGTGTAAACAGAGGGCCGGGGGGAGGCTGGGGGCGGAGGGGCCGCGATCTCTGGTGGAAAAGCAAAACACAAAAGGGAAAATTTGGACACCATTTGTGAGAAAATCCCCGGGGGGAACAGGGGAGCGTAGAAACAATTAACAAGGATGATTAAGTGCTCTTTGTAGCTATTTGCATAAGGGAGGTGGAGGAGATGGGAAAGGGATGGGAAATGGTGGGGCAGCTTTGGGTAGATGGGGGGACATCTACAAATAGTGGGGCAGATGGGTATGGGATTGGGACAGTGCAATGTGCCTGGGACTGCGTGTTGGGTGTGCCATGGGGACAGTTTGGTGGGCTTGTGATGGGGACAGCACAAAGGGCACGATGAGGACAGTGATGGGCTACAGTGGTGGCAAGCACAAAGCCACCAGAAGGCAGCTGATGACTCAAGAGAGGCCCAAGAGCAGCCAGGGAGGGAAGACACGTGGCAGGGCTGGACCCCAGGCACTGTCAGGGCAATGGTCCTGCTCAGGCATCCATGGCCCATCACTCCAGGGAGCTGCCAGATCCCATTTCCACAGATGGGGGAGCATGCACTTGCCAGTGCTCCCTGCCCTCTCCTTTGAGTTTTTGAGACGTGGACCACACCAGGAGGTACAGAAAAGCTCCTCGATGGGAGGGTGCAAGGCTCGTGCACCCCCTGGCCCCAGCAGAGCCACTCATCTCATCCCTACCCGCTGCTTCTGCCCAAGCACTTGAAGAAAAGTGCCACTGGCAGGAGAAAAGTGCCACTGGCAAGACCAGTCACCTCCTGCTCCTGGGAGTTTCAGTTTGGGACAAGGAAAGAAAATAGCAAATGGTCCCTGCTGTAGCTCTGCTATCAGCATCCAAACACACTGTCGAAACGCTGGCCAGATCCTGCTCAGCTCCGAGCACAATTTGTCACCAGAGGCCCTTCCTGCCCCTCTCCATCTGTGGCAGCCGGTGAGCAGGAGGGGGCACGGGCCGGCACGGCTCTCATTACCTTCCCCATTTGCTCCTCATTTGGGCCAGTAGTCTTACAACAACAAACCCCGTGGAGGACAAGCAGGGCCGGGAAGAGTAAACCAAAAGCTCAGGCTGGCTCTGAGGAGTGGGGAGCTCAACCTGCTCACTGTTCACTGTCCCTTGAACCCCAATACAGGCAGCACAGCCCAGAGTGGACACATGGATGGTGGCACAGTCACCTGCCAGCCACTAAGGCTGTCCAGAAGGATGACAGCAAGCCTCAAACCTGAACCCATTGGGTGAACCTGCCCTGATAATTCATAGACAACAAGCAAAGCGAGACATCCCAGCTCCCCAGTCGTTCCCGACGCCCAAAGGGTTTAATTCTGATCTGCAATAAGCCTCTGATCCAGGCGGAGATTTACAGGTGGATTGTGCAAAGCTGTAGCTGAACAACTGCAGCCCCTGATCCCCTGGGCTGGGGCTCTGGCTGCTCACCCTGCCCCGAGCAGCCACTTCCAGTGCTGGGTGACCCTCATCTGCAGCCACCCTGGGTCACATCCTGCACCTCCAGCCACCCCCGTAAGTACCACAGAACTCCCTCCTGCACCTTTCTGCCCTGAGCACCCCAGGTGTTTCTTTTTCAACCGCTGAGGCCGTGTGGGAGGTGTTGGTGAGGGCACAGGAGAGGAGGCAGAAAGCTGGGAAACGTTGGTGCCAAGCGTTTGAGGTGGCAGCGGGGGGGACGGGAGCAGAGGGGAGGCCCTGGGTGGTGGCAGCACACTGAGCCAGGAGCGTTCCCAGGGTGAGGGAGGCCACTGGCCGCCGTGCCGGGGCTCAGTCCGGTTTCGCAAGACACCACAGAAGGAGGAATTTTTAAACAAAGCAGAGGGAAAACAAACCAACCCTCTCCACCAGCTCTGCCAACCCGCCCGCCTGTGTACGGGGCTGTGAGCGGGAGGTGGCACCGGCACAAAAACCCAGCATGAGCTACACCCCGAACTGCTCACCCTTCCACAGGACAGGTCCCCCTGCTTGGCTGGCATGCTTCCAGGGAGCATCTCAAAGGAGATATCAGCCCTGATGTGATTCTGCCCTCTGTGGGGCTCCAGGCTCTCCTGGGGATGCAGGTGTCACTGTCACATGCATCCCTGTCCATCCTTGTCCCCAGCAGCACAGAAAGGCTGATATCCGTGGTTCAGTCTCAGGTAGCCATGTCCCATTGCCCTAAAGGAACCTCAGCTTTGTGCTCACCACCTGAAGTCACCTCCAGCAGGTCCCAAATAAGATGGTGCAGCCATAGCTTTTTGGCTTCCTCAGCTCGAGGCACCACAGAAGACAGGGGACCTCGAGGAAGGCAGAGGGCACTTTCCCCACACCAGCAGCTGGCTCTCCATCCCTGCCCGCGGCGTCAATGCAGGGGAGGGCTTTGGCGTCCGTCCCTCCTGGGCAGCGCTGCTCTGCCTCTGGAGCCTGCCTGGGGAGATAGCAGAGGTGAAAGGGCTCTTGGCACTCCTCCACGGGCTTGGGTCAATCGTTAATCGGGGAGGGATTGCTTTCCACCCTCGCAGGTAACCTCCCCGCGGCTCCCACCCTGCACAAAACCAGCGCCCCCGGCAGCGGGGTGGAGCTGCAGCGCTGCGAGCCGAGCCTCTCGCAGGGCCATGGGAACGTGAGCACACGGGAGGGACCCGGGTGACAAGCTGTGAGCCGTGGGTAGGTGACAGAGGTGACAGCCAGCCCCCACCATGGTGTCCATGGGGCTCCAGCTGCTGGGCTACACCGTGGCCTTCCTGGGCTACATCGGCACGCTGACGGCCACGCTGCTGCCCAGCTGGAAGATCAGCTCCTACATCGGCTCCAGCATCGTGACAGCCATCAGCTTCACCAAGGGGCTGTGGATGGAGTGCGCCACGTACAGCACGGGCATCACCCAGTGCGACATCTACAGCTCCCTGCTCAACCTGCCCGCCGACATCCAGGTGGCCCAAGCCCTCATGGTGAGCTCCTGTGCCGTGTCCTCCCTGGCCTGCCTGCTCTCTGTCGTGGGCATGAGGTGCACCGTCTTCAGCCAGGGCTCTCCGGGCAAGGACCGGGTGGCGGTGGTGGGCGGCGTGGGCTTCGTCCTCGGGGGGCTGCTCTGCTTCATCCCGCTGGTGTGGAACATCCACGTGGTGCTGCGGGATTTCCGCAACCCCGTCATCCCCGACAGCATGAAGTTCGAGCTCGGGGAGGCGCTTTACCTCGGCATCATCTCCTCCCTCCTCTCCCTCATCGGCGGCTTCATCCTCTGCGCCTCCTGCCCTGACCGGGACACCACGGCCGCCTACTCCAGCGCCTACCAGCCCCAGCTGCTGGCCAGCAAGAGCCCCCAGCCCTCTGTCAGCCAGGTGCAGAAGAGCAAGAGTGAAGTCAATTCCTACAACCTGACGGGATACGTGTAGTGGCTGCGGGTGGGATCCAGGCTGGCACCTCTCCCGGCTCCCCAGAGCGTCCGGGCTGGCACCAAGGGAACGCGGTAAGAGCAGAGGACACGGCGGCATCGCCCGTGCTCAGCCCTCTCATGTGCTTGGGGGGGTTGACCCCGCTCTCTCTCTGGGATTCTGAGAGCCTTGTGACTGCTTGGAGATCCCAGCTGGTGGCTTACATTGATGAAGGACCCTGAATCTGGCTTTGTTCTTTACTGCGTGCTGCCGGCTCACAGGCAGCCCCTGGCACAGCGGGACCCCAGCCTGCAGCCCCGATGAACCTGCCTGGAAAGGGGAGTGGGCTTGTGGCCCCCAGGACTGGCCCGCTGGCCATGGAGGCATCACAGCAGGGTCAAGGGCATGTGTGTGGGTCTGCAGTCGCTGCTGGGGGAGCTGAGTGCTGGTTGCAAACCGATGTCGCAATAAATAAGTCTTTCTAGCCAGACTGTATCCGAGCTTTTCTCTGGCACCCAGGGGGGCTGTGGAGGGGGCCAAGGTGTGAAAGGTGCCCCTGGCCCTTGCTCTAGGCTGCCTCCCCCACCCCACAGCTGATGGCTTTGTCACCCAGGAGCCCCGGCAGGTGGGAGCACTGCTGAGGGGGAGGAGGGCCACTCCCTGGCACAGTTTGTCCCTGGGCACCACGCGGGGAGGTTGCCACGCACCACCACTGCCAGGGTGCCAGCAGGGACAAGCAGAGCTCCCCGTGGGATAATAGCAGGCAGCACCTTCCCTGTGTCCCCCCCAGCCCTTCTTGCTTCTAGGAGTGCAGGTGTGATGGGACTGGGGTGCCCACAGGGGGATTGTGGTGACTCTCCAAGTCACCGGGTGGTGGGGAGCCCTGGCATTCCCACATCTCCATCCCAGGGAGCACTGGCACCCCTGGGGCAAAAATGGTCCCACGGACCGAGGCAGCTCCTGGCTGTAGTGGAGTCTGAGCAGCCCAGCTCAGCTGCAGGGAGGCCTCTCAGGCAGGTCCTGAGCCTTAATGTCCTTGAAGGGTCTGTTTTGGGAGAAAAATGCCACCAGTGAGACATTGGAAAGCTGCAAGGGGTGGGCAGGCAGGAGTCAAGGCTGTAGAGGGACAGGGTGTGTGGCTGCAACCCTGCACAGGAGCAGCAGCATGACATCCACACGGGCTGCTGGTGGCACTGGGGGATGCTGAGCACGTGCCAGGGCATGGCAGGAGGGGAGGTGCAGGCAGCCCTGCCCCACAGCCCACCAGGGAGCAAAAACACTTTAATCCATCTGATGTACCACTGCCCCACCTGAGAGAACCCCTGCCCCGCTGTGCCACAGCACAGGGACACCCACAGACCACCTTGCCCTGGCTCCTTGTCCCCCAGGGAGCAGGAGGCCTTGGTCTACCTGCTGACCCCTCATAAAGCAATTTAGATTAGGTCATGGAGAGGAAGGGACCACGTCCTCCACTCGAACGTCACCACCATCACCCTTGCACCGGTGAAATCATGTTTGCTGCGGGGTTAACACGCTCCTGATAACGTTGGGTCACACTTTCTCCCCTCCTCAGAGAGCAAGGACCCACACAGGGACCCATCCCCAGGGTGGCTCTCACTGAAGGGGACCAGAGTGGGTCTCAAGGCAAAGGCCAGTGACCCCATTTCCACGGCCAAAGGACAAAGCACAAAGCACAGCATAACCCCAGCTGAGTTATTTATTCCTGCCCTGGGGTATTCAAGAGGCTTAACCTGCTGGCTGCAGCCCCCCGGGAGATGCTGCAAGTTCTGAGGGTCCTTTGGCCATAATTTTTTTTTTCTGGGCAGCCGGTAGAAAGAGTGGGAGAGAAAATACTTGGCACAAAAGGTCACACCTTAAAGAGAAGGAATTCCTGGGCACTGGGTCCTTGCCCCTCGCCTCCCACCCCTGTCTGCGGGCAGAGGCTGTGCTAATTAAACAAAGGGGCATTTGAAACGCTCAGAGCTTGATTGGTGCTGGGCTTATTAATGCTTTAATTCAAGGAGCAGAAGGGAAGCTTCCCCCAGAAGGAGAAAGGCAGCTGGCACAGGCAGAGAGGCAGGCGGAGCTCAGAGCTGGGGTACAGAAACGCCCATCACACTGGAACAGGGACCAACCTTTCCCCAGGCCCCTGTGCCACCAGCCCTGCCACAGGGAGCCCCTGCATTAAGCACTGGGTGGGTTCAGGGAGGGGAACGTTTCTCCCCTCCAGCTTTCCTGGCCTTCAATGTGAATGCACGCAAAAATGTGAAACCTGGCTACAGGGCAAGGCAGGTTGACACAGATTTTCCACTTGGGAAGGAGGATGGGGAAGGGGAGGGGAGGACACTGGGTGCACAGATGTGGTGGCAATGGTTATCTCTGCATCACGCAATAGCCATATTCCTTATTATTGATAAACCAGGTTCTTGAGGGCAGCCTGGCTATGGCCCAGCCTGGGGACAGAGAGAACAGGGATCCAGGCTGCCCCAGGGGTCAGCTCTGCTGATGGCGAGTGTGAATCAAGGGACAGAGCCCAGCCATCCATCACAGCACAGAGCCAGCCCCTCAGATGGTCCTTTCCCTTCACCAGCTCAGTGGCAAAAGCTGAGGGTGCTCCAGGATTCCTTGCAGGAAAGGCACAGGGGAGCAGAGCCAAGATGGGGGAGAGCAGGGGTGGGAAGAGGGCTGGGTGGGGAAGAGCTCTCTCCATCTCAAGCCCTCCCCTCTCAGGCTGGTGTGGTGGTGTGGGGAGCCTTGCAGCCCTCACTGGAGGGCCAGGCCGCAGTGACTAACGCCCTGTCATAAGGAAATGAGTCGTTCCCCTCACCTCTTTTCACTCTGGATGATGCCTCAATGGAAGGAACGGGGCAATAAAATACTAATGTGCTCTTATCTTCAAAAGCAATAGAGGCACTATAAACACTCAGTACACCCCAACCCGGGATCAGGGACTGCAACCTCATCAGCTGGTCACGAGAAACATGCAAACAGTCACAACTTCTTCTTCCAAAGAGGGAACAACCCAGCTCATCTCCAAGGCCCTTGCATCCAGCCCCTGCCCACCAAGCACTGCCCCAGATGCAAGCAGAGCCTCTTGTGCTGAGCACTGGGCAGGGATGCCTGGGTCAAAAAAGGCACAGGTCTGCCCTAGACCCACCAGGATCACACACCTCCTGCCTCCCTGGAGCCCTCCAGACCAGCAGAACTCCTTCTGGCATTCCCAACCTGCTTCTCATCTCTGCCTAGCACAGCTGACCTAAAGCAGCAGCAAATAACCCATGTAAGCTCTCTGGGGAGTATCAGCCACGTGCTGGGAGGGCCCACCTCTGCCCACAGCCCCCAGGAATTGCTCAGATAGGAGAGATGGGAGGGGGAAGGAAATTCAGGCCAAGTTCCTGATGGGCTGAGGCACTTGGAAAGGACCAGCACATTCCTCCACCCTCTTCCCAGCCACAGCACACTCCCAGCTGCCTCCCACACCGTGTCAGGGCCTCCTGGCCCCTCAGCCAGCCAGGGCTGATATGGAAGGTAGCCCACGGCTTTGCTGCAGCCTTTTCAGGAGCAGCAGAGGATCCACAACTGAAAGGGGCTGCTCCCAGACACTCCAAGTCCTGACTCCCAGGCTGGGCTCAAGTCACGCACTGGTAGGAATGGGAGAGGCATTCCCTGCCCCAGCCATGCCCCTGAGCCCAGGAAAGAGCCTCAGGGATTCACCTCTGGGCATCTGTGGTGCTCAGCTGGCAATTGCACTCACATTTTACCTCCCAAAGGCTTCCTGCACTCCTGGAGCCATGGGGATGGCCCTGTCTGGAGTCAGGGCAGACAACACGGGCTCTTGGTGCCTGGCTCTTCTGGTCCTAGTGGGAGACATCGCAATGGAGGAGAGAAACAAGTTCCTCTTTGGGAAACACCTTCCATCAGGGGAAAAACTGGTGCATGATCTCATGGCTTTCCACAGCCTCCCAGAGGAGACCTGTCTAAAGGCACTTTAAAGGATCTTTGGGTCTTGAAGGAAAGAAATGAGGGAAACAGGGCAGAATGAACTCCGTGACACTGCAGGGCACAGAGACCTTTGGGTGCACCGAAGGAGATTGTTAGAAAGCACCTTCCTGTTTGAACAACAGCTCAGAAATCTATCAGGAGAGTTATAAAAGGTGTTTATCTCAGAAAACCCGATATCCATGGAGAGGACACGGAGGTATGATCTTCCAGGCATTGCATTAACATCACAATCAGATTGTTCCATAATAATAATTTGAGTCTAATCTCCACTGGAGGAGCTTCAGGTTAGTGATCTCAGCAAACCTCATGTACATGCAAGCTGTAGCAGGAAAAAAAGGCTTTGCAGTAGAACCCACACCAATTCAGTGAGCAAGATATACTTTTGTAGTGGTACAAACATTTTGACTTCTTTTCTTCCCTGCACACTAAAACTCCAAATTCTAAGTTTTCAGTACCCCAATGCAAACATAAGCTCTTTTTACAGAAATATTGGGGAAAACATACTCCATCTCCAAAATCTGCTTTGGAGAGCTGGTTTAGAGAATTGCAGATAAATTGTCCTGCACCCTTGACAGCTCCACTGCCAAGTGATGGTTCCACAGCACCACGCTGGACAGAAGAGAGGAAGACCAGAGGATCCCAAACATCTTTACCTGGACAAACAGAGCTGCAGCCAGCTTAGCAAGTCTAGAGAGTCATCCCAAGCAATCCCTGCTGTCCTGTCACCCCCATGCTTGAGGGCACCAACATTTTGGCAGCTGCTAACAAAGGTTCTACCTAGAAAATGCTCAGACCTCAGGCACAGCCAAGCCCCTCCAGGCTGTCTGCTAAGCAGCACGAGTCTGGAAGAAACAAATCATCCCATAAGCAGAGAAACCAGGGGGGCTTCACCAGCTTTGCGGTTGTTTTATCTCTACTCAGGATTTCAGGGTGTGCTTCGGATGAAGTTTTTCCCATACTGGCAAACTCATCTTTCTTCAAGTCAGGTGTCTTTTTTCACAGAACTTACAACACCCTCTATTTCTGGGATGTCCAGCCTGCTAAAAAAGGCTGAAAGCAGAACAAGACTCACGTCAGAAGCAGCATGATTGCCTCGAACTCGCTTTCCCAGAAAAGCTGTCTCTCTAGGTTTCTCAGGTCACTGGAGCAAAGTCCTATAGCACCAGCTCTAGGTGCAGGTGCTCCCGAGATTTCTCCAACAGATGCATTTTCATTACCCAAATTTTTAGCCCTTTCCTTTTGAGGCAGTGAGCACAATTTCAGCCCTCAGTATTTTTCAGGGCATAGAAAAGCCCAGAGACTCTGCAGGCATTACAGAGCTAAGGGCTGACCTCAGCTATCCCTGGAGCCACCATTGTGATGCTGTGCCCTTTGAACTATTCCAGTACACTTTTACTGGAATGAGGGCTCTGCTCTTTGCCTCTGGTTCTTCCCCAGCTGCCACAGAAGCCAGGCACACATCTCACAGAGCACTGGGAGCCTCTGAACGCCTCCTCCTCAGCCTTCTGCCCTTCCCAAACAGCCTTTATTTTAATGTTTCCAGATTGTGAACTGGCAGGATGTTTCACCCCAGGCCTGGCTGCTGGCCGGAGCAAGGCTCACTCCACCTCAGTGCTGCCCAGGGAGGTGGCAGGAGAGAGATAGCAGAGAGAAAAACAAAATCAGCTTCTTGTTTTCAAGGCAAGGAGAGCAGGCTTCAGGTCCAGGGACATCCTCAGCACGGGAAAGGCGCCTCACTCTGTTGCAAGGCAAAGCCCCTGGAAGTGGCTCCCAGAACAAAGTGCCCACAGCCTAGCCAGGGGAGCTGCCAGGATCCTGCTAACACACAATGAATTTCCACCTGCCTGGGCAGACCTGTCCCTGCAGCTGACAGCCCAGGGCCTGCTCACAAGAAAGGCTCTTGCTGTGGGTTGTGGCCTCCTTCCCAAAGCTCAGAGAGTCCCATCTCCCTGCTGTGCCAGGGTGACCTGTGTCCCAAGGGGCTGATTTCAGAATCCCTCGGGATTCTGAAAAGCTGAAAGCAGGTATGTTTTACCTCACAGACCACAGACACATCCAGCTAATCCACCCAACTTCAGTACTGAGTAAAATCCTCATGGAGAATAAAAGGGAATAAGCTGTGCAAAACACAGTGTGAAGGCAGCCCGGTCCTATGTGAGGAGACAAGTTTACCCTCAGCTGTCCCTGAGTGCAGCTGCCCTTTCCCATGGAAGTTCTTGGCAGAGCAGAGGGAGGCTGCCCGGGAAATGTAGGACTAAAGCTCCCAGCTCAGTGATGGAATGAAGAGAGCCACAGTGCCTTCAGCAGTGTGAGCTGAGGGGAAACACAACACTGCTCTTCCCTGGCTCCCTGCACTGCTGCCTGCTCCTGCACACCCCCATGCAATGCTGGGACCCAGGGCAGCACAGGCTGGGTCCCCCCCCAAGCCCTGCCAGAGCTGCAGCCCCAGGACTTCAGGGGGCACAGCATGGTGCTGGCCCAGTGGACACTGAGAGCTCTGGGAGGAGAAGGCTTTGCCAAACATCTTTATCTCTGAAGATGCCTTTCTGACCTCCTCGCCTCCAATAAGTGTTTATCTCCACTACACAACTTAATCCCCCCAGACTGCTCTGGCAGCAGCTCCTGGCACAGGCGTCTTTGGGAGAGCTTTGAAAGATGCAGAAGAGAGGTGCCAGGTTTCAAACCCAGCTACTCTGATACCAGCTTATCTAAGGAAAATTAATAGCTGCAGTTTGCCAAGCTACATCCATTTAGGAAACGCTCCATCTCAGAACTACTTTGTGTGTTATTTCCTCACGCTGGGGAAAACAAATCAGCTCAAGAAATGCCAGAAGCCCCATATATTGCTGTAAGGAGCACATATTTTTATCTTGCTGCTGATGTCAGACATAGAGAAGTGAGAATATGAAGCCTGCTAACTGTTCACAGACTGCTGAACACTTCCGTAGGCTCAAGGATCTCTGCTGATGGATGCTTGCATCAAAGCTGGCCTTTGCTCACCACCTCCTCATTCAGCAAAGCCCATTCCTCTCACTGACGCCTGAGTTTCTGTTTTTGTACATCACCGTGCTGGGCTTGGCTGGGCAGACTTAATTTCCTTCCCAGCAGCTGCTGTGGGGCTGGGTTTTGGCTCTGTGCAGGAAACAGGGCTGATAACACAGGGATGTTGGAGTTCTCACTGAGCAGGGATTACACACAGCCAGGGCCTTTCCTGCTCCTCACCCTCACCAGGGGGGACACAGCCAGGACAGCTGACCCCAGCTGACCACAGGGATATCCCTGAGCACACAGCATCACCCTCAGCACATAAAGCTGGGGGAGAAGGAGGGAAGGGGGAACATTCTGAGTTTGCCTTCCCAAGTCACTGTGACATGTCATGGAGCTCTGCCTCCCTGGGACACCTGCCTGCCATGGGGGGCAGTGGATGAATTCCCTGGTTTGCTTTGCTTGCATACACGACTTTTGCTTTAGTTATTAAACTGTCTTTATCTCAGCCCACGGGTTTTCTCACTTTTACTTTTCCAATTCTCTCCCCCATCCCGCTGGTGGGGAGGGAGTGAGTGGCTGCGTGGGGCTGAGTTGCCTGCTGAGGTTAAACCATGACAATCACTCAAACATGTTCTCCTTTCCCTGGGTGGCAGGAATAAACCAGGAGACAGCTTTTAGCCCAAGGGCTTGACACACGCCATGAAAAAACTCTGGGGATGTCTGTGCATAATCTTCTGAAAAATAAGGTCAAGTATGTTAGGGATAAAGTTCAGATCATAGAGCTACTTAAATGGGAGGGAATAAAAAAAGATGCAGAGGAGGAGCAGCAGCAGCTAAGATTACACATATGTGCCGTGAAGAACATTGAGATCAAGTCTGAAGGAGGTGTGGACATTTCCTGCTTTAGAAGCAGCTTTGGAGAGGAAAATAAAGGTCTGTCTTTTCACCCACCCAGGGTAGATGCTTCAAGGGATGATTGGCTTTTGGGATAAAACTTCCCAGAATGGTCAAAAGCATGGATGCTCCCAATATCATTGGCTATTTCATACTTAAGAAACCAAGTTTCATGCAACCACAAAAACTGGTGCAAGCATCCCAAACGCCGCTAAAGTAAAACTTTGGCTCATTGCAATATCCTGGTACAGATTCAATCTCCTCAACAGCTCTATTGAAAATCGAAAATGATCGGGGTGTAGGCCTGTGCTTTGAGGAGCAGCTGGAGAGATGTCAGAAGCAAAACACCAAACATGAATGAAGGTAAGAAAAGCTCCTTTCAAACCATGAATGGAGGGAGATAAGGGAGCTACCTTCGATCTCAAGTGCTCCCACCTGCAGCCCTGACCTGAAAACACAGTAAACAGCACAAGCTGAAAACATCAAGAGAGGTCACAGCAACAGCTCTGAAATGTTGAAAGATGAGCTGGAAATGAAACAGGATTCAAACAAGCAGGAGATCTGGAATGGTAGACAGAGACACAGGTCCTGCAGACTGCAAAAAACCCCACAGCTGTATAGACACGTCCTTTCTGCTTCCCATAGCAAGAGAGAAAGTCTCCTCTGTGGTAAGGTGTAAGTGCAGCCCTGGGGGAAATGACACAATCCTCACCATGCAGGATGGGGCACTCTCTGTCCACATCACTGCGTTGCTCAACTCTGACTCTCAGGCAATACATGCGACACATGTTTGGTGATATCACCTAAGCACTGGTTTCTGTCACATGGCCTCGTGCCTTTCCAGGTAAAATGAAGTGTTTGAGTCAAAGGAATGATGCTGTGCTGGCCACCCACGCACCCTCTCCTCCATACCCACGGCCTGGGCGAGAGAATGTCCTTCAGGAGGGACAGGGAATGTGTGACTGTGAGGGTGGGTTCTCCTCAGCTCCTTGGAGACAGTCATTTTGTGGCATAAAGGAGGAAATCAGGTTTGATTCAAGATGCTTCTGCACTGGAAATAAGCGCAGGCTTGGACAATATTGAATCACAGAATCACAGAATCACTGGGTTGGAAGGGACTTCCAAGATCATCAAGTCCAACCCAGCCCTAACACCCCAACTAAACCATGGCACTGAGTGCCACATCCAGTCTTTTTTTAAATTCATCCAGGGATGGTGACTCTACCACCTCACCGGTCAGACCATTCCAGTACTTTATTATTCTTTCCATGAAAAACTTTTCCCTAATATTCAACCTATATTTCTTGGTGCAGCTCAACACTGTGTCCTCTCGTTCTGTCAGCTGCTGCCTGGAGAAAGAGACCAACCCCACCTGAGCACAGCCACCTTTCAGGAGGTTGTAGAGAGTGATAAGGTGAACTACTTGCACTTGTCCTTATTTTCTTCCCGTGAACCATGCACTGCAGGCAGCACAGAGAGCTGCAGCATCTTTTGGGTGCAACTGCTGCCCTTTGCCACATCCGGCCGCTCCTAAACCCCTCATCTTCCCCCAAATTCCCCATCACCCTTGACATTTCCCAGATTTAAAGTACAGCCATTCTGCTGGCTAAAGAAGAGTCTAAGAAAACAAGCCTAAACAAAGGCGGCTGCCGGGCAGGACAGCATCAACTGAAGGAGCGGGGCTGAGGCGGGCTAACCCCGGCCTTGCCGCAGACCTGAGGCAGGCCCAGCGTCACCGCCCCGCCGGCTGTTCCCATGGCTACACGATAAATCCGGTTCAAGGAACCTCGTGTCGCTACATTATTTAACAAACAGTCACGCTCAAGAGGGAAAACACAGGCAGGGACCCAGTTTAGCAGCTGCGTGGGCTGGTGAGACGCCTCACGGCGTGGAAGGGCCCAAATCCTCCTCGGGCGCTCTAACCTGAGCCCAGCAGGGTGTTAGCCACAAGGAGAGTCCAGCAATGGCCACAGAAGAGCCTTGGTGGTCCTGCACGACCACGGCTGTTCGTCCACAAACACAACCAGACTTTGCACCTGACAGGGCCCTGGATATCTGACCCATTTATCAAACAATCCAAAGCCCAACTTCAGGAGAGGAAAGGCCGCTCCACCTGCACGCCTGTGTTATGGCCCAGGCCTCAAATGCAGCTCTGGGCAAAGAGGAAAGGAATGTGGGCACAAAGAAAAGCATAGGAGGAAAAAAGTGGGGAGGTGTTGGAACCGTGGAGGCTGAAAATTTCAGGCTTTCTAAGCTGAGGGGTGCTGACCTTCAGGCAAGCACCACATTTGACCTGAGGCCTTGGAACAGGCTCCCAAGATTAACTGATAGCATGAGGGTTGTGGGTGTGTGGTTTGAATAGTATTGTGTGATCTCACTGGGTGAAAAACTTAGATTTAAGATTCTGGTATATAGTAGTGCATGAGAGTCAAGATGGAGGGCTTTAGGTGTTGTCTAAATCCTTCTTCTTCACCTTCTTCTTTCTTCTTCTTCACCTACTTCTTCCTTCTTCTTCATGGGTCTAGGTGGTTTTCTGTAATTGGATGGAAAAGGTCTGCATTGCCGGCATTGGGTGGTCATTATTGGGTCAAAAGTATAAATAATATAGGTGTCACCTTGGTATTGGATAATTATTGCTTAAATAACGTTGGAAAGTGTTAGAAGCACTCAATTTTACCTCGTTTCTCTAACTTGCTAGATTGAGCTCACGGCTTGTGAGTCTGTAAATAGATAAGATGCAATAAACATCCAAGTCTGAACTCGACATCTACATTTCTCATGTATTAATCCTGATCTTGGCAGAGAAAAAGAAACCAGAATTGTAACAGGGAGGAGTTATAGGGGTGTTGGGAGAGATGAACAGGCTTTGAGGGCGAAGGTGTGGATAGAGGTGCTGCTGAGAGCTTATGTTTGGAGAAAGTGGTTCAGCATGGCAGCAGTGAGGAGAAACAAGAGCAGTCTGGGGGGAACCTGAGGCAGGGAAAGCAGGAGCAACAGGAGGTGTTTGTCCCCATGGCTGCCCTGAGCCAGCGAGGGATGAGCAGGACTCTTCCCACCACACAATGCTTTCAGTGCTGGTGGAACCCAGCATCTTTCCCCTTCCCCAAAATCCTGCAAGGAGGAGCAGAAGGTGACCTAGATCGGTCTGTGATTCACCAACCAGCTGCAGAGGGCCACAATTCTGTGATTCTGTGATTCTGTGAGATGCCAAGGTCCACTGGGCTATTCTCAGGACCCTTCACTGGGCAGGCAGTGGGGACACGTGCGGGACACAGCCAGGCCAGCAGTGCCACCGTGTGGGAGCAGGTCACCTCCTTCTGCCAGGACACGGCCAGCAAGGGTTCCTGGAGCGTGAAAGAGAGCAGGTGGAAACACGAACACGCATACATGTATAAATAAACTCATCTCTCACCCTCCCCCCCATCCCGAAACTTAAAAATAATGAGAGACTTATCTAGAGAAATTTTCTCAGCTAGAAACCTGCTCCTTGCTGGAAACCAAAAGACTGTGTTGTCTCTCAAGTGTTTTTCAATGATGCCCAGAAAAATAACTCTCTTTTACTCTCACTGAAGTGAGACTGACAGGGCTGTAATTACCAGGGTCTTCCTTCTTGCCCGTCTTGAAAACTAGGACTTTGGCCAGCTTCCAGTCTGCCGGAACCTCTCCAGGCTGCCAAGACTTGAAAAATAATGGAGAGAGATCCTGTGATGACAGGGCCAGCATTTTCAGTACCCTGGGATGAACCCCATCGTGTCCCATAGATTTATGTGCATCCAGCTGGAGCAGCAAGCCTCAAACAACTTCAGTTTTGGCTGGGAGTTTATCCTGCCCCTAATCACAACACAGAGCTCCGGGGGTCCCAGGGCCAATCACTGATGTTAATGACAGAGGTGAAGAAGGCATTAAAAATCTCTGCTTTGTCCAGGTCCCTGTTTGTGAGGTGTCTGACCTCGTCAAGTGCTGACTGACCTCTGATCCTCCTTTTGCTGGTAACGTGTTTTAACAAGTCCTTTTTGCTGTTCTTCACAGTGCTGGCAAGCTTCAACACTAATCAAGCTCTGGCCACATGAATTTTCTCCCTGCAATGGTGAACAGCATCTCCCTATTTTTCTTGTGTTACCTGTCCTTGCTTCCAATGCCCATACACTGGGCTTCCTGTTCTCCTCAGAAATGGGAACAGTTATTGTCCCTATGGCAATGACCTGTCATTTTTTTCTCCAAAGGAATGATTTTGATACGGAATGCAGGTCAACTTGACCTTGTTGATACCTCCAACCTCAAGGGAGGCAGTGGTTCCACTTTTAGAGCCTGGAAACTCTGACCCAAGGGCACCTGAGAAGGTGGGCTAATCCCAGAGGAGTGCAAAGAGAAATGTAGTATAACCCTTGTGTGCAGCACAGGCCACCAGGCACAGCTGATCCCAAGGGAAGGCACCAGCACAGTCAGGAGTTACATGGAAACAGTGTTGGGAGAAATTCTCTCTAGGAACCACTGTACATTGTGTTGGTGTCCTGAAGCACCAGGTAAAGATCTGGCATATAGTTTAAAACACAAAGGTAACTATCATTTTTCTGGCAGCCACAACTACTGGACAGGTGTTTTCACTGAACTGTCCAACACATTCTTAGGTCTCCATCCTCAGAACATGTTGTTAACTTTGACATTGCTTCCTTCTCTGTTGAAATGTGCCTTCATTATCTAGTTTCTAGGTTATAAAAGCTTACTTCTTGGCCTCTAGAGCCAACTGATTTCCTTTCTACTTAACGATAAAGGCTATCTTATCTGGCTTTATGGAATGCTGAACTTCAACAGCTAACAGCCATCGAGCCATATGAACTGGTTGCACCCTGGAATTTGTTAATCAGAGAAAATAATTTTCCTTCAGTAACATCCAGATAATTGTCCAAACTCTAGCAGTTCTTTCCACTTAGCATTTGAACTGAAAACTTTGGTAAGGAAGTAAAGCTTCTTGTTCTGCAACAGGTCAGGAGTTCTCAACAAGAAATTTATTTTTCTATTAGCAGTTTCACCATTGGAATGTAAGTCAATCAGCACATTTATCTAAAACCCACCCAATTCTTCAGAAATGATCTAATTTAAATGGACAGATTCCTCTGGAATGAAAGGCTGTTATTTTAAACGGGAAAAAAGAGGTCAGGCAGTGATCAAAGAAAGCAGGCACTGAAAAACTTCCTAATTTAATATTGCTTGTTTGAATGAGACCTGTATTGACAAGTACGTGTCCCGCATCCCTGACCTGGTGTCCCCTGTCCCGCACCCCTGACCCGGTGACATTTGATCCCGTACCCCCGGCCCGGTGACGCTGGCCCTGCACCCTCGGCCGCAGCCCCGGCCCGGTACCCGCTCACTCCACACCCCCTGCCCCGCACCCCGGCCCTGTTTCCCCTGACTCGCACCCCGCCCGGGTGTCCCTTCCCCGTCCCCCATCCCCAGTCCGGTGTCCTCCCCACGTCCCACACCGCCGGCCCGGTGTCCCCTGTCCCGCAGCCCAGCCCGGTATTCCCTGTCCCGCACCCCGGCCTAGTGTCCCAGTCCCGATGTCCCAGCCCGGTGTCCCCTGTCCCGCACCCCGGCCCGGTGTCCCCTGTCCCGATGTCCCAGCCCGGTGTCCCTTGTCCCGCACTCCGCTCCCGCAGCCGCGTCCCCCGTCCCCACAGCAACGCCAACACGCCCCGCCCCTCACACCAAAACAGCCAATCGCAGACGCGATGCCGAGAGTGGCGGCCGCTCTGACCAATGGGTGCCGGGAACTGAAAGGCGCGGGGGCGGGGCCGGGCGGGGCGCGCAGTGACGACATCGCGCCGCGCGCCCTCGCCGAGCCGCCGCCGCGCCCGCCGGAGCTCGGCCCGCGCCGCCGCCGCCGCCGCGCCATGAGCCAGTTCAGCTTCGGGGCGGCCGCGCCCGGCGGCGCCTTCAGCCTGGGCGCGCCCCGAGCCGCCGCCACCACCGCGGCCACCGCCGGCTTCTCCTTCTCCGCGCCCGCCGCCACCTCCAGCGGCTTCAGCTTCGGCAGCGCGGCGCCGGCGGCGAGCGGCACCCAGCCCGCCGGGCTCTTCTCCTTCAGCAAGCCGGCCGCGGCCGCGCAGCCCTCGGGCTTCAGCTTCGGCTCGGCCGGCGCGGCCCCCGCGGCCCCGGCAGCCGCCGCCTTCCCGCTGGGGTGAGAGCCCGGGGCCGGGCGGGGCGCGGGCAGCGACGGAGGGAGGGACGGAGCGGGGTCCTGTCGCTGCCGGCCGAGGGCTCCGCGGGGCTTTCTGCACCGAGCGAGCCTCGCCTCGTGTGCCCGGGACTTCCCAGCGCCCCGCACTGCTCGCCTCCTTGGGCAAGTGCTCCGCGAGCCCCGGCGCCTGTCCCGCCTGATGTTTTCATGGGGGAGCTCTTCCACGTGGTGGGAAGGGCATGTTCCACGTTTCCGTCTGTAACTGGGCTGGAGACGCGCGCTCAAAGAAATGCTAAAGCTCTGCTGCCGAATAGAAAACGTCTCCTTTTTTCTGCCTCGAATCTGGAGTGGCCCGAGTGTTTTCTCGGCAGTTTGGGAGTGATTTGTCGTTAAGGAAAGGCTGTGCGTTCCGGGGTGGTTCTGCACAACTGCTGCTGTCAAAGCTTTGCCAGATGGCAGCTGTGGGAAGGGAGCCCGAATGGGCACGAGCAGGAGAAAACCAGCCTTGTGTGGAGGGAGTAGGAATGGTGAGCTGAGAGAAGGAGCAGCTTCACGTCTGCTGCCATAAAATGTCCTGTGATGCCCGGGTGGGTGCGGGTAACGAAGGGAGAGTCCGTGGAAAGAGCCCTAATGGGGATGGCAGGTGACAGCAGCTGGATGGAGTCTGTTGTCAGAATTGGGACACGAGCCTGGCCAGGTGTGGGTGTCTTTGAAAGGAGGTTCCTGCTGTCAGCAAATGGTCAGGGAGCCAGGCAGCTGTGTGCCTGAGTGGATGTGTGTCTCAGGCAGATTGGCTTCTCTTTTCTTGCCTAGGGCCAACACACCCAAAGTGAACTTTGGAGCCAGCACTGCCACTGCAGCTCCTGGAATCACGGGGGGCTTTTCCTTTGGTGCCCCTGCCGCCACCAGCACGCCCTCGAGCCAGGCTGCGGCCCCGTCTGGCTTTGCCTTTGGCTCTGCTGGCACCAGCAGCACCAGCACGGCCCCGTCTGGGACCACGGGAGGCTTCACCTTCTCCAGTGGCAGCACGACTCAGGCGGGAGCGGCCGGCTTCAGCATCGGCACCGCGGCCCCGCAGGCCACGTCCGCAGGGCTGACCTTTGGCACGGCCCCCGCGGCTGCTGCCACCACCAGCACGGCCACCCTGGGAGCTGCCACCCCGTCAGCAGCGCCCTTCAGCCTCGGGGGGCAGCCCACAGGTGGGGGAGCAGCCTGGGGGGCAGCTGGAGGCTGGGAGCCTTTGGCATGGGGCTGTCTGAGGGGGGAGTGGAGCTCTGCAGCCTCGGCCTTCTGCCGGGGCAGAACGGAGCCGGGGGCTGGAGCCAGAGGGGTTGGTGACAGGCTGCCCAGGGTTTGTGACAGGCTGCCCAGGGTCTGCAGTGCTGGGCAGCAATTGCTCTTCAGGCTGTGGGAGGAAAGCCCATCTCTGCCTTTTGCTCCTGATTCCAGGTCTGACCTTTGGGGCACAGCCTTCAACAACAGCCCCCAGCACAACCACGGCAGCGCTGAGCACAAGCACCAGCCAGGCACCCACCCTGTCCTTTGGAGCCAAGCTTGGAGGTAGGCAGCTCCTCTAGAAAACAGCTCCTCAAGGCTTTGTGAAATCTGCTGTCCTCCTGGCAATAGTTGTCTATTGGAATAATAGGCTGATATAATTAAAATATCCTATACTGGGGTGTGGGAAGGGGCCAGGAGCGTTTGTTCCTGTGACTTAGCCCTGGCAGTGGTGATCTGTGACAGCTCCTAGAGCCACTGGACAGTGTGTGCTGTGCTTGTGATTGTGTCCCACATGGCAGACTCTGTTCTGGGCTTGTTGGGGGAGCACAGTGGAAGGGAGGCACATTCTTAAAGGGCACAGTGTGAAAGACCAGGAGAATAAGAGGAGAAGGAGGTTAAAATGCTGACATCCCCAAGAGCCAGGTGTGGCTGGGCAGTTTGTGTCACCCTCCCAGCAGGGTTGTTGTGCACTGGGTGGGAGCTGAGTGTGCTCTGCTCGTGCCCACAGAGCTGTTTGTCTCTGCAGTGACATCCACAGCTGCCACCACGGCCTCCAGCACCAGCAGCACCTCAGTGCTGGGCTCCACGGGGCCCTCCCTGTTTGCATCTGTGGCAACTTCCTCAGCCCCAGCCTCCTCCAGCAGCACAGGCCTCTCACGTGAGTCTCTGAAGGCAGGTTTGTCCCTGGGGCAGCAAAGGAGCAGCAGGGCTGCCGTGGGAGGGGGCAGCAGGCTGGGCACAGCTTTTCCAAGGGGCTCTGCAGTTGATGGCTCATGCAACCTGTCAGTGGTGTCTTCTCTTTGCAGTTGGTGCCACTTCCACTGCTCCCACTGGGACAGCCAGTCTGGGCACTCTTGGCTTTGGATTAAAAGTTCCTGGAACAACAGCTGCCACAACAAGCACTGCCACGGGTAAGAACATGTTGCTGGAAGTCCCTGCAGAGAAGGGAAACTGAATTTACATCTCTGCTGATCAGTGCTCTGTAGAGGTGTAAAGGGCCATGGTAGAGTAGGAGCTCAGCAGTTCTGCCTGGTAAAGCCATCCAGGAACACTCTGTGAAAACACAGACATTCTCTCTTGCTCTGCAAGGATGCAGGGGAGGAACTGGGTGTGCTGGCAGTTCCTGGTTCTAACAGTAAACCATGAGGGTACTGACAAGGCTGTGGGCTGGGGAGGTTTCCATTCCCTCCTTGACAGAAATGGGAGTTGCTGCAGCTCCTGCAGCCATGGGCAGAGCAGCCTGGACCTGTTCTCTGGTTGTGAGGTACCAGGTGTGTCCTCTTGTGTTGCTGGACTTGAGTCTCTTCCTGCAGGGACAACTTCTGCTTCTGGCTTTCCTTTGAACCTGAAACCATTGACTACGACTGGTGCCCTGGGAGCTGTGACCTCCACAGCTGCCACCACCACAACCACCACAGCCAGGTGGGTGTTCTGTCAGCACGGAGCATTCCCTGCCTGGGGCAGGAGCAGCTGCAGTGTTCATGCTGGGGTCTGGAGGAGGCAGGGGGGAAAGGAGTGAGTGTTGTGGAGTTTCTCTTTCCTGACCCTGTGTCCTGTGCTGCCCCTCCCTCCCTCTCAGTGCCCCCCCAGTGATGACTTATGCCCAGCTGGAGAGTTTGATAAACAAGTGGAGCCTGGAACTGGAAGACCAAGAGAAGCATTTCCTCCATCAGGCTACACAAGTCAATGCCTGGGACCGGATGCTGATAGAGAACGGGGAGAAGGTGAGGACACCTCCAGTGGAATCACATTCTGCTGATTAGGTCCTTAAAGGCCTCCTTGTTACAAATGCAGCAAGTCACTGAGTGGGACTTTCTACCTGTAGAAAAAATAGATGTGAGCTCCACCTGGGTGCTTTTCAAAATCTTTCTGTGTTCTGGCCTTTAGTCCTTGGGGCTGGAAATCTGTTCTGTGACTTTTGCTCTGTGATACCAAGTTCTCTTAGGGGGGTTTGTTCAGAGCTGAACCTCCCTTATTCCCTCTTTGGTCTGTGAATCTTTATGTGACCATCTCTTGTTTCCAGGAGATCTTGCATGGTGCTGCTTTCTCCCTCCTTCCCTCCCTCCTCTCCTCTTTGGAGAGCTGACTTGTTGGTTTCCAAGGTGTAATGAAGTGTCTTGTGTTTCCAGATTACTTCGTTACACAGAGAAGTAGAGAAGGTGAAGGTTGATCAGAAGAGGTAGGAGACTGTGGGCATTTGAAAGGATTTTATTTCTCCTCTGCCTTGTGCTGCCTGCTGGTGTGACAGCTCTGCAATGTCTGCCACGTGACAGTTGGCATTTTCTGTTTGCAGACTGGATCAGGAGCTGGACTTCATCCTGTCCCAGCAGAAGGAGCTGGAGGACTTGCTGACCCCTCTGGAGGAGTCAGTGAAGGAGCAGAGCGGGACCATCTACCTGCAGCACGCGGATGAGGAACGGGAGAGGACGTGAGGCACCAGCCTGCTGGGGATGGGGCTGAGCACTGTGCTGTGGGCACAGCAGGCAGCAGGAGATGGAGCTGGGATGTGGGACAGGATTAGCAACGAGTGGCTGCTGTCAGGCCTTTAATCCTGTTTTATGCATGGCAACTTCAAATTTACTCATTAGAAACTAGAACAGTGAGTGGAAGCCGCTGAATTGGCATGAAAAGCTCTTTAGATGTCGGTGCAATCAGCTCTCTGGGAAGAGGTTACTAATTTTGGCATAATCTTGAAAAATTAATGATTCTTTACTGACTGAAGTGATGAGAGCAGAGTGAACTATGTGTGGCACGACCATCCTCATAAGCCTTTAGTGATGCATCGTAGGGTAATTAAAGGCAATGTTTGTCTGGTTGAAGAGATGAGGAATCCCTAATCCAGACTCGCTGTTTCCTTCAGTTCCCACAAAACTTTCCAGGAAGTCCTTCACTCTCTTGCTTGTCTGTAGATCAAGGGAGATGGGTTGGGATTTGTTTCTTGGGGGTGATGGAGCCTCTCTGGGTGCTGTTCCCAGGTCTCTGCCAGCCTTGGCTGCAGATATGGAAGCTCACTCTGATTGCCCATAGTTGGTGTGACTATGAGCAGGTCTTCAAAGTTGATTTTAACCATTCTGACCTTGGTTCCTGTGTGCTCTGCAGCTACAAACTGGCTGAGAACATCGATGCTCAGCTGAAGCGCATGGCACAAGATCTGAAGGACATCACTGAGCACTTGAACACATCAAGAGGCCCAGCAGACACGAGTGACCCGGTAAATGCAAGCTTTTATTTTTATTATTATTTATATTAAATTGATCTTGATGCTCCTTATGGCTGTACTCAGCAGCTTTTTTTCCAGTAAAAATTTCCCTTCGGTATTGCAGACTGAGTTTTTCCACATTCATTATGAATTTTGCCACCTCAAGCCTAAGGTGATCAATGTTCTGCTGCTTCCTAGGTCTAAATTAAACTAAACCAAAGCCACAGACATATCATCTAAACTGTGCACTTTTCTTGCTAAGGAGAAGCAAAGTAGCAGCGTTGCTGCACACACTGCCCTGCCAAAGTGGCTGCTGCCTTAGGGAAGCTGTGCAAGGAGAAACTTGCCTTTGACTCCTCCTGATGTTTATGCAGTCTCACAACTGACTTGCGCCTTCTCTCTCTGCTCAGCTTCAGCAGATCTGTAAAATTCTGAATGCACACATGGATTCCCTGCAGTGGATTGACCAGAACTCAGGTGAGGTTTGTCCTGCAGCCTTTTGGCAATGTGAATGGAAAGCAGGAGCATGGCTGTGAGAGTTTGTTCATCCCTGAATTCCTGAAGATGCTGAGGAACCTTCCTCCTCACCTTCAATGGCATTGTCCCTTCTGGCCGTGAATTCTCCTGATGTGCCTGTTTTAGAGGCCTCTGATGGGAAGTTACTCCTGGCAACTGGTGTTTTACCTAAAAAAGCCCTGGTTGAATGTTCTTTCTCCTGCAATCAAAACTGTGCAGGGTTGTGTTCTGGGGTGACTGTGATGTTAATTTTTGTTTCTGCCACAGCTGTGCTGCAGAGAAAGGTGGAAGAGGTGACAAAAGTTTGTGAGAGTCGCCGCAAGGAGCAGGAGCGCAGCTTCCGCATCACCTTTGATTGAAACACTCCCAACTTCAAAGGATGAACATAAAGCCTCCACAGCAAACAGAGGTGGTTGGGAGCTGAGGACTGATATCATGACCTAGCTTTGTTTCTTTTCTTGTAATAAAATGTGTTGTTTGTTCCAAAGACAGTCTTTGTTGTGTTGGACAGGAGAAGCTGGGCCACTGCCTGAGTTTGTGCAGGGATTGTGTGTTCTCTGTGCTTTAGCTGTGCCTGCAGACTGTGAGACACACAAATGCTGCTTTGGAGGCCTCAGACCAGTCTCTGTCTCCAGGGAAGCCAGCAGAGCTGGGAGGCTTCCAGCACTAAAGTGTGGACACAGTCCTGCAGCAGCAGAATGCAGCACACTTAGCTCTGGAAGACTTGTGGACTATTAACATTGAATCAATAAGCACACAGTAAGGAAATAGCACAGTAAGTGCATTTATTTACCTGGCCTCTTTCTCTTCTTGCCACAACAGTGTACAGGCAGTGCCTGTCTCTCAAGAAGAGCCCAATCTCCAGCTCTCCCCACTCTGAGGTTACTGGACCTGCACCTTGGCCCCCACCAGTCCTGTGCTGTCCCAGGTCCGAGCAGACATTTCCCACAGCTCACTGAAATCCACAAGGCTGCTTGTTCTCCATCCCTCAGGTGGCAGGAGGGTTCTCTGCAGCAGAGGAGCTGGGGGTGGCAGAGTCAGCCTCTGGCAAATGCTTCCTGCTTTTCCCAAAGGCGATCACCAGGGGCTTCCCCTGCAGCTTGTAGCCGTTGAGCAGCTGCAGGGCGCTCTGGGCTGCCTCAGTGTCTGAAATGAGAGGGCACAGTGGGCACAGGGCACCCAGCAGCTGTGGGGGACACAGGGTCTTCCATGGGACCCTGCAGCCACACTGATGTGCTGAATGAACACTGCACAGGCCAGAGCACATCACTTCTGCCCTGGTAAATCCTCTTCCAACCCAGGGACAGGGCTATGGCATGACAGGAACAGAAGAGAGTGAATTCCCCCTGCTTTTTTTGGAAAGCAGGCTTGGCAGCAGCACCGTGCCCTGCGGGAGGATGTGACACCTTTGGGAGTCAGGGAAGAACTGAGAGGCACGAGGCAGCAACTCACCAGGGAAGGTGATGAAGGCCTGATCCCTCATGCGGCCGCTCAGGAGGCGGAACTGGATCAGGGGGCTGTCCTCCTTCTGGAACCGAGCAAACAAGGCCACCAGGTCCTTCATTGTCACTCGGGGGCCCAGGTTCTTCAAATACAGCACCTGTAACACAGGCACAGAGGGTCAGCCAGCCTTTGCCGTGCACAGACACCTTTCAGCCTGGTCCCAAGTCTGTACAGCTCCACGGTGTGAATTAGCTCAACCCTCACACCCACATGCTACTTACTGATGGCATTTAGAGGACAGGTGGGTGTACAGAGAAAGGCAGCTCTGAACTCGAGGCATCACCTTGCTTGCCTGCACCAAGCGCTGACAGTTTCAGTTTATTTATTATAAACACAGTTCAGGTTATTCAGTTTATTTATAAACACAATAATCTCCAGCTACCAGACAGGCACGGGCTGAGTGACAGCAGCCTCAGCCAGGCCCAAACAGACAGAGCACATCCTGACAGGTGACCCGCTGGAGCCAGGCAGGGCTGGGATCACAAGGACAACTCTCTGCCAGGCTGAGCCTGAGGTCCCTTTTCCCCCCAGAGTGGAGGCTGCTCACCCCCTTGGTCTGGAGGATCAGTTGAGTAACTTCAAGGCCTTTGCCTACTGACAGGGCTCCAGGGCATCCTGCTGAGCAAGGATAAATCCTGGTTCACCTCAGCTTACCTTGCTGGGCTCCCCTGGATGGTAGGAGGAGAACCTGGGTATTCTCCGGAGCTCTTCCTCCGAGAGGCGGTTCTTGAGGATCTCCTCTTCTGGGACAAACTCCACCAGCTCTTTGATAACCACAGGCCTTGGGGGGGACTGCTGGGGCTTTGCTGCAGAAACACTGGGACTTGCTGCCTGTTCTGCTTGCTCCTCCTGGGCTGGAAGTGATGTCTCCTCAGTCACAGCCCCCTGTGGGGTCAGGGAAGGGGACAAGCAGGGGTCACTTGCAGCAGACTGGACTTTTTCAGGGCACTTCTTGCTCAGCAGCTCTTGGTAAACGCTCTCCAGATGAACCATGAGGTCCTTTTCATCTGTTCCCCTCTTCTGAGTGTCATCTAATTCATAACAGAGATATGTGGTGACTATCACCAATAACCTGGAAAATACACAGACTGCAAGAACAGACACAGAAAGGAGAATCCCTGTTTCACCCCAGCCTCTGTGCCCAGGCCCTGCAGGTTGTTTAAAACAAGAGCAGCCCCAGCAAGTGCTGGTTTGTCCAGCTCAGGATGAACCTGCAGAGAGTAGCAGCTCCACCTGTGCTATATCAGAGCTCTTTTCTTCAGGGATGACCTCACTTGTTTATCTGCAGCAACATTTTAGCACTTTCTAGTGACTCCTTCGACACACCTTCCTCCTCCTGCATGAGCAGCCAGGATGGGCCATGCTGCCTTCCTGTACCACTACAAGGAATAGAAACATTTTGCTTTCAAGGACATCAGATTAAGCTCCTGGGTTTAAAGAAGGTGCATGATGTGGACCGATCAATGATCTCTTTTAATTCTCTTTAATGGAAATGAGGAAAAATGCGAGAGCAGCATCTCCCAGCCTCCAGCTGGATCAAATTCCACTTCAGGGACGAAGCTTTAACAAGTCATTCCTCCTCTTACCTGCTCTGTGCCTTTGCTTCCTTCACCCCCTGCAGTTACCTCAGAGAAGGAACACTCTCCAGTCCCACACAGGCACCTTGTCTAACTCTGCCCTCGAGGCTCCACCAAAGCTCCTCTCCCACCCCCAGAGCTGCTCTGCACTACACCCAACACACCAAGGAGATCCACACTCTCCAGAAACGGACTTTTAAAAGCCTCTATATTAAACCCTTCACAGAACCAACTCTCTGTCTGCTCCTGTAAGAGAGGAAAATATCTCCTCCCACACAGCACCAAAGCAGAACCACATCTCCAGGAACAGCAGGCCAGACAGAAATGTGTTGGGCTCCCACACAGGCTTGGCTGTGCGTGCAGGAAGAGCCCCGAGCCCACAGACCTTGGTGGTAGAGGGCCCGGAGGAAGGAGTGTCTGTCTGTCCCCTGGAACAGGGCGTTCTCGATCTCCATCTCCCGCCGGCTCAGCTGCTTGCTGCCCGCGAACCTCTGCGGCAGCGCCAGGATGCGCCGGCGCTCCTCCAGCTTCTCCTGGATGGCATCCAGCCTCTCCTGCGTGGCCTCCGGGGCTGCCCCCAGCCCAGAGCCCTGCAAAACAACCGCAGCTCGGCTCAGGAGCGGCACAGGCAAGAATGAAAAGAATAAAAAGTCGCTTGCAACAAACTAACAGAGTGTTTGAATCTACCGACTTGGGAGTTTAGTAAGAGAACTGGCCACGAAAAAGCCTGGAGCCCTTGAATTTGAGCACTATCCCTTGTAGCCCTGGTTCATGCCTGAGATGTTTGGTTTTCTGAAATTCCTTTCCCAGGGGATTTTCTGTAAACAAGAGACATGTTGTTGTAACAGCAAATTTGTTTACATATTTTCCCTAGGAGGGATTTCTTGATGTCCCTCTGGTCTGACCAATGTGATTGAAGAGGTTTGTCTTCTTGTCACCAATCGAATTGGTCTGTGTAGAACAGTATAAAAGGGGAGACACTTCCCAAGAATAAAGGAGTCGTTTTCAGCCTTCTGAAGTCGGAGTCTTTGTGTCATTGTGGTGTACTACAACATCAACCCCTTCTCTATACACCAAAAGAATTCAAGAAAACCAGTGTCAGCTGAGGAACAGGAGACATGTGAAACAAAAATCCAAGGAAAACAAAGGCTTTATAATGATAACTGGTTTTCTTTTTTTAATATTGTCTGACTTGTCAGGACAGATATTTTCATTAGCAGTACTGCAGACAGGTTCAGAAAACAAACCCAGGTTCTCCTGGATGACATCTCTCCCTGCAGTAACTGGAGCAGGCTGCTCCTGCAGCCAACTGATTTCAAAAGGAGCAGCAGCATCTGTGTGATCAAAAAGTGACAGAGGCACTGGGCCCCAGAGCGAGGCCAAAGTCACAGCCTGCAGTGGGTGCAATTAGGAACCAGCCCCAGGGCACCAAGAGGTCCTGTTGCTGCAAGGGTAGGACAAATACAACCACAAAGTTCTTGAGGGAAGTGGAGAAACAGCTCCTTTCTCATGGCCTGACTGTGCTGCTTCCCTCCCCCTGGCCTGTCTCCCTCCATCCCTGCTGCCTCTGGCACCTACAGCCATTTTCCACAGCCACTTTCAGTGACTGCACAATCCTCTGGCAACTTTTTCCCCTCACCTACAGCATCCCCCAGCTCAATTTTCCACCAAGCTCCTCACCTGTGACCCTGAGAACCTTATTTGCTGAAAAGTGGACCCCCAGCCGCTGCCTGGCACAGTAGGGGAGGTTTATGCTGAGGAGCAAACCCTGACAAACATCACTGACCCAGCTGCAAGAAACCACACATGAACTGCAGCACAGCCCTCACAGCTCACCTGTGAGAGCAGCATCCCTGGATAAACCTCAGTGCACAGCCACTTCATGCTGCCAAAGCACACAGGCACACCCCAGCTGCTGGAAGGGCATTTCTGCTCCCCCATCCACCCTGATCAGAGCACAGAGAACACGCTTTCACAGGGCTGTGGGTGGATTTTCTGGTCTCAAATTCAGTTTGAGAATTACTGTGACAGATCCTTCTGCCTCAGGCAAGAAGCCAGGCTTTGTCCCTGCACTGAGCACAACCTAACAGAGTTTCCCATGGTACCTCTGCCCCACATCTGCACAGCTTCTTCCATTCACCATTTCCCAGCTTCCCTGAGGCACAAAAGGCTGTTTTATATGGAAAATCAATTCCCGGAAATCATTTGTTGTACTTTGTTTTCAAAAAAGCTGCCACTTAGCAACTGAAAATAACAGAAATCTGCACTCAGTGCTTTGCCAAGAGCTCCCCAGGCAATCTGAAGTTCTCTGTCTCAGCTGACATTATTCATCAGTCGTGGTGGAATCTTTCACTCAGGGCCTCTACCTCCAAAGCTGCACATCACTACCTGACTTGGGCTTTCTCCCAAAATATTCTTCTCTCAGAACCTGTAGAAGACATACCCTGATGTCACTATTTTTTTTTCTGTCAGAGTAGTGTTCTCCATACAAATCCTTTTCTCTGAACATCCCAGAATTCATTTCATACCAAATAGAACAGCTGGTACCGATGACATTGGTTTTCACTCTTAAATTAACACCACCCTTCTCTACACCAAGCTTTAATCAGGCCACACCAGGTCTGGATTTGCATTTAAACACCAAAACAAGTAATGACTTCAGCTGAAAAGAGGCAAACCACAGACAACTCTCTCCTGTACACAGAGCTATCTCTCAGGAAGACAAGACAGAAGCCAAGGATCAGCCCAAGTCCTGTTTTGCATTTTCTAGTTTGGCAGATTAAGAGCAGGACACTGCAGTGCACCTGACATAGGACAACCACAAAAGCCTCTTGTCTCTGGAACATGAAAAAAAAAGGGTGAAGGTGGGGTAAGGGGAAAAACCTGCTGGAAGAGCACCCAGGGAGGAGCCAAGGCACTGCCACCACACACTGGGTCTGACAGCTCTGCATTATTTTCACATGGCTGTCCCAGGGCCCCTGAAGCCCCTGCAAGCCCCTAAAGAGAACATTTCCTACAAACAGCCATCAAAAATCAGCAATGGGATCCAGGGATGTACCAGGATACTCAGAGGAGGATGTTGAGGTGCTTTAAACATTTTCTCCTTCTTCTCTCCTGGCATTTAAATCCTTCATACACAGCTATGAAGAGGTGAAATGATTTGTTTGAGATCAAGGCAGAGGCAGGAATACACACTCTTGTCCTGCTGGGTTCCAGAGGACCCACTCCTGTCTCCACCATATCTTTTTAACACTGACCATTTCACTAAAGAAAAGAGGCCAGAAGAAATGTAGGATAGGGCTAAAGGTGAGGGATTCAAGGAGTGGCCATTCCTTACCAATGGCCTACAAAGGGCTGGAATTTTCTACCAGAGTGCCACAGGATCAGAGGAACCTGAGCACACTGCCAGGAGAGCAGAGCATGCCTGTGGGAACTGAGAGTGGTCAGGTCATGGATTCTCAGGCTTCAGGCAGAAGCTTAAAGCCTGTGGGAAAGCCAAGTACAGAACTTTCCCAGTCTGGCCTGGGAAATCATAAGGAAGAACCCAAAACAATCCTTGTAGATCTCCTCCCCCTGACACCTGGTGTTTTTCCAACTTGTTTACTGGTAGAGATATTTACAAAAAAAGTGGTGCCCTAAAGGACCAATCCTATTCATTGTACCCAAACACTGTATAAAAAGAATCTGTCTTTCAACAAACTTTGCTATAAACGCTGTGAAGAAATCAGAGTTCTGGGTGTTGTTACATGAGCCCTCCTGAACTGTAACAACACAACAACACGTGCCCACCTTGCTTGCTGAAGCCCGGTTCTTCCAGAGCAGAATCTCCGAGTCAGAGAGCCCCAGCTCCCGGAGAGAGGAGATTTCTTTGTCACTCTCCTGCAGAGCCTGGAACTGTGACAGGGTCAGAGCCCCCGCAGCCTCTTCCCCAAAAGGTTTGTAAAAAGCTGCAGGGGCAAAGCATCTCCGCTTGGACTTGCACCTGTGAGCCAAAGCAACACAAACAGCTCAGCACTGAGGAACTAGGGGACGGGAAGGGGCTGGTCCCTCTCAAACCACACCCGGGGCTGTGAAAAGCAAGGTTCACTTTTTTGGTAAAATTTAAAAAGTTTAATAAAAAGACAGTTAGGAGACAGAAATAAAACAAAGGGTTACAGCAGGGTGCTTGGCATTCAGCCAAAAGCACCCCTACCATCTCAAAAACACCCTTTAAATCCCTTTCTATTGTATTAGCTTGTTGCATATTCATAGACTATTATGCATTATTTGAACATTGAGTTTAGATGTTCTTTTGCTTGGTTTTAACCTTTGACTTGCCTTAGATTAAAATCAATATATTTTATTTCTCCTCGTGGTTCCATCTTGTTGTTCTTACACTCCCTAATAACAGAGAGGCCATAAATTCTTCCTTTGGGGTTCTGGTTTGTCACTGTTATAGGATAACCCACAAATGGGAAAAATCACCTAATTGCTTTCACTATTCTCTGAGTTACTTACATGAATAAAAGCATTTTTAACACCACATAATCTCCATTTTAATATTATGCTATGGCCTAAGATACATATCGCACTACTACTCCTAAGTTTTGTTAACAGCAGCAATCAAAACTATATTTATGCAGCGGCTATCTCAACATTATACACACCGCATTCATTTTAATATTTGCGAAAAGCCAATAATATAATATAATATGAGTTTATAACAGGCAGATCAGCACTTACTGCTCGATGGAGACAGTGGTGTCAAGCTGGTGGTGAAGGAGGCTCTTCAGCTGCCTCTCTCCTTCTGTCTCCAAGTCTTCCAGGAGAAGCTCATCGCTGGACAGGCTGCTGTTCACCCTGGGGCACACAGCCACAGCACAGGCACGGTCAGTAAGGGGAAACACTGCCCAAAACACATCTCTGCTACAGCTCCTACACCTCTTGGGCTGTTTTTACGGGATTTATAAGACAAGGAACCAAAACCATGTCGCCAAAGCTCCCTTTATCATTACTAGAAAAGTCAATAGATTTGGGACTACTTTGAGAACATTAAAGTACCCCAAGGAGTCTTTGGGTGTTTTTGTATTGGGGAGGAGATGTTTGTTTACTTTAAAATCATATGCCATCATTTTTATTGACCGAAATCATCTCCCATCAGCACCTAGACAGTCAGACTAGCCCTGTCAGTTTCAAACGAGCCGGGGGAGAAAGAAGCGAAGCCGCGACGCTGAAGAGAAACTGCGAATTTCAACAGCGCTCTTCCCTTTCCGGGGTCACCTGCACCCCAAATCCACCCAGCCCAGCCCCAGAGCGGGGCCGTGCCGCGCTCCCGCACCGGGGCAAAGGGGGCTGGGGGTGGCACCGGGCCCGGACCGTGACCGGCGGAGACACCGAGCCCCTGAGGGCACCCCGGGCACCCGCGGATCCCCCGCTCACCGCCGCATGGCCCCGCCGCTCCGCCCCGCAAACCCCGGCAGCGCCCGCGCCGGGAACCGCCCCGGAAGGAGCGGCCGGGGCCGGGCGGAACCGGGACTGGGCGGAACCGGGGCAGGGCCGTGCCGAGAGAGGGCGGTACCGGGACAGGGGCGGAACCGGGACTGGGGCGGTACCGGGGCCAGCGGCACAGCCCAGCCTGCCGCACTTAGCGCAGCCTCGGCTGCCAGCCATCCCCCCCTCAGACACTAAGCTGAGGAGAGAAAATGTAACGCGGGATTCGTGGGTTGAGATAAGGACCGAAATAGATCACTCGTGAAATATTGTCACGGGCGAAACAGCCTCAACTTGATTCATATCTCTAAGTTTAATACTAACTAAAGCAGAACAGGATAATGGGAGGTAAAATGAACTTAGAAACACCTTTCCCCCACCCGTCCCTCCTACCCAGCTCTATCTCCACGGGAATGGGGGTTATGGTCACTGTCAGCCGTGGTTTCCCCGATGCTGGGGGACAGGGGTCCCTCCCACGGGAGACAGTTCTCTGAATTTCTCTGATGTTGCACTCATGAGCAACAGCTCCCCTCAAACTGCTGCAGTGTGGGTGACTGCAGAGGAATTTCAGTCCCAGCACCTGGAATGCCTCTTCCCCCTCTCTCCTTCTCCACTGACCTTGTTCCTCACATATTCTCACCCTGCACTTCTCTGGCTACAATTACAACTGTGCCACCAGTTTTTGTTTTCTTTCTTCTTAAATCTGTTTCACAGAGGCATTGCTACCATTTCAAATTAACCCAGCCTTGTCTTTCTTTTGGTGCCACAAGGGACTGGCTCTTCTGGACATGGTGGAAGCTTCAGGCAGCTTCTCACAGAAGCCACCCCTGCAGCCTCCCCCACTACCAAAACCAGGCTGTGCAAAACCATGCAGAGCCCTCCAAAGCAGCATTTGTTATCTCACCAGTCTGCAGGCACAGCTAAAGCACAGAGACCACACAATTTCTGCACAAACTTCAGCCAGGTGAAATCCAGTCCAACACCACAAACACTGGCTTTGAACAAACAACACATTTTATTACAAGAAAAGAAACAAAGCTAGGTCATGATATCAGTCCTCAGCTCCCAAACACCTCTGTTTGCTGTGGAGGCTTTATGTTCATCCTTTGAAGTTGGGAGTGTTTCAATCAAAGGTGATGCGGAAGCTGCGCTCCTGCTCCTTGCGGCGACTCTCACAAACTTTTGTCACCTCTTCCACCTTTCTCTGCAGCACAGCTGTGGCAGAAACAAAAATTAATGTCACAGTCACCCCAGAACACAACCCTGCACAGTTCTGTCTAAAGAAATGAAAATATTTTCTTGTTGACAGTCACTCAGATTTGACAGTGGACAAAGCAGGAGGAAAACTTAAGCATTGCTAGTAAGACAACTCCATTATTGAATGGCAGAGGAAAAAATGGGTCTCCTTTCTAGGAAAATTTAAAGGAAACAGCTATTTTCACACACATTCTGTAAAGAATTCAGGTGCCACAGGAGCTGTACCAGATTTCCTGGAAAAGGCATGTTTGGAATGTGGAGCTTAGCATAAGTGTTCTGAAAGAAAACACCTAATTAGACCCTGACTTGAGCCAATAATTCCATGTGAGCACGGAGAACAGCAGGCCTGCTCCCACACAAGAAGTTTCACCAGGTGTGAGGATTTCACTGTCGGCAGGCAGTGCACTCCGGGGCTGCTGAGAGGAGAGCTGCTTTATTCTGCCGTGCCCCCCTGTGGCTGCTTCCAGTTAAAACCCAAACGGCACAGAATTCCAGAATCCCTCACCAGGAGGCACTCCCAGGGAGAAAGTTGCTTTTTTCTGTCTTGTTTTAGTGTGACCCCACTGTCAAGTGTTCACTCCTGAGTGCACCTCCTGCTCTGCGCTGGATCTCAAGCTACGGAGGCTGTGAAATTCCCACATTATTCCTCCAGTCACCTCACCTGCTCCATCTTACCTGGATGTGGCTTCCTGTTTTCAGAGGGGGAGGGATGGTAACACTCAACACACAGTTCCCCTCAGCAATTCTCCTGCACCAAAGGCAAACCTCACACTCTTTTAGAAGTTGAGCTATTTAACATTAGTTTGACAGGAGGAATAATAAGGTTTTCAAGTTCTCTGCTTTGCACTGAAGCATTTCAAGGAGGGCTTTTTGGGTAAAACAACAGCAGTTGCCAGGAGTAACATCCCATCAAAGGCCTCTAAATAGGCACATCAGGAGAATTCAAGGCCAGAAGGGACAATGCCATTGAAGGTGAGGAGGAAGGTTCCTCAGCATCTTCAGGAATTCAGGGATGAACAAACACTCACAGCCATGCTCCTGCATTGCATTCACATTGCCAAAAGGCTGCAGGACAAACCTCACCTGAGTTCTGGTCAATCCACTGCAGGGAATCCATGTGTGCATTCAGAATTTTACAGATCTGCTGAAGCTGAGCAGAGAGAGAAGGCGCAAGTCAGTTGTGAGACTGCATAAACATCAGGAGGGGTCAAAGGCAAGTTTCTCCTTGCACAGCTTCCCTAAGGCAGCAGCCACTTTGGCAGGGCAGTGTGTGCAGCAACGCTGCTACTTTGCTTCTCCTTAGCAAGAAAAGTGCACAGTTTAGATGATATGTCTGTGGCTTTGGTTTATTTTAATTTAGACCTAGGAAGCAGCAGAACATTGATCACCTTAGGCTTGAGGTGGAAAAATTCATAATGAATGTGGAAAAACTCAGTCTGCAATACTGAAGGGAAATTTTTACTGAAAAAAAGCTTCTTGCAGTAAAGCCATAAGGAGCATAAAAATCAATTTAATAGATATCAGAAAGAGCTGGTTATTCAGATCATGTTTTATGAGGATATAAAAACAGCATAAGGAAAAAGTATGAGTGGAGTATCCACATGGGGACAAATGAAGAGTTAGAACTATTTCAGTATCCTTTGCCTCTTCAGCAATATAAAATAAAAGCTTGCATTTACCGGGTCACTCGTGTCTGCTGGGCCTCCTGATGTGTTTAAGTGTTCAATGATGTCCTTCAGATCTTGTGCCATGCGCTTCAGCTGAGCATCGATGTTCTCAGCCAGTTTGTAGCTGCAGAGCACACAGGAACCAAGGTCAGAATGGTTAAAATCAACTTTGAAGACCGGCTCATAGTCACACCAACTATGGGCAGTGAGAATGAGCTTCCACATCTGCAGCCAAGGCTGGCAGAGGCCTGGGAACAGCACCCAGAGAGGCTCCATCACCTCAAGAAGTAACACCCAACCCCTGTCACCCTTGACGTACACATGGAGACAGACAAGCAAGAGTGTGCAGAGCTATGAGCAAAATCTCATGCATAAAACAGGATTAAAGGCCTGACAGCAGCCACTCGTTGTTAATCCTGTCCCACATCCCAGCTCCATCTCCTGCTGCCTGCTGTGCCCACAGCACAGTGCTCAGCCCCATCCCCAGCAGGCTGGTGCCTCACGTCCTCTCCCGTTCCTCATCCGCGTGCTGCAGGTAGATGGTCCCGCTCTGCTCCTTCACTGACTCCTCCAGAGGGGTCAGCAAGTCCTCCAGCTCCTTCTGCTGGGACAGGATGAAGTCCAGCTCCTGATCCAGTCTGCAAACAGAAAATGCCAACTGTCACGTGGCAGACATTGCAGAGCTGTCACACCAGCAGGCAGCACAAGGCAGAGGAGAAATAAAATCCTTTCAAATGCCCACAGTCTCCTACCTCTTCTGATCAACCTTCACCTTCTCTACTTCTCTGTGTAACGAAGTAATCTGGAAACACAAGACACTTCATTACACCTTGGAAACCAACAAGTCAGCTCTCCAAAGAGGAGAGGAGGGAGGGAAGGAGGGAGAAAGCAGCACCATGCAAGATCTCCTGGAAACAAGAGATGGTCACATAAAGATTCACAGACCAAAGAGGGAATAAGGGAGGTTCAGCTCTGAACAAACCCCCCTAAGAGAACTTGGTATCACAGAGCAAAAGTCACAGAACAGATTTCCAGCCCCAAGGACTAAAGGCCAGAACACAGAAAGATTTTGAAAAGCACCCAGGTGGAGCTCACATCTATTTTTTCTACAGGTAGAAAGTCCCACTCAGTGACTTGCTGCATTTGTAACAAGGAGGCCTTTAAGGACCTAATCAGCAGAATGAGGTTCCACTGGAGGTGTCCTCACCTTCTCCCCGTTCTCTATCAGCATCCGGTCCCAGGCATTGACTTGTGTAGCCTGATGGAGGAAATGCTTCTCTTGGTCTTCCAGTTCCAGGCTCCACTTGTTTATCAAACTCTCCAGCTGGGCATAAGTCATCACTGGGGGGGCACTGAGAGGGAGGGAGGGGCAGCACAGGACACAAGGTCAGGAAAGAGAAACTCCACAACACTCACTCCTTTCCCCCCTGCCTCCTCCAGACCCCAGCATGAACACTGCAGCTGCTCCTGCCCCAGGCAGGGAATGCTCCGTGCTGACAGAACACCCACCTGGCTGTGGTGGTTGTGGTGGTGGCAGCTGTGGAGGTCACAGCTCCCAGGGCACCAGTCGTAGTCAATGGTTTCAGGTTCAAAGGAAAGCCAGAAGCAGAAGTTGTCCCTGCAGGAAGAGACTCAAGTCCAGCAACAAAAGAAGACACACCTGGTACCTCACACCCAGAGAACAGGTCCAGGCTGCTCTGCCCATGGCTGCAGGAGCTGCAGCAAATCCCATTTCTGTCAAGGAGGGAATGGAAACCTCCCAGGCCCACAGCCTTGTCAGTACCCTCATGGTTTACTGTTAGAACCAGGAACTACCAGCACACCCAGTTCCTCCCCTGCATCCTTGCAGAGCATGAGAGAATGTCTGAGTTTTCACAAAGAGGTGGCAACTGATCAGAGAAAGACAGACTGTGCAGATTTCAGTTACTTCAGGGCTTTACAGATCAGAACTGCTGAACAGTTACTCTACCATGGCCCTTTACACCTCTACAGAGCACCAATCAGTAGAGATGTAAATTCAGTTTCCCTTCTCTGCAGGGACTTTCAGCAACATGTTCTTACCCGTGGCAGTGCTTGTTGTGGCAGCTGTTGTTCCAGGAACCTTTAATCCAAAGCCAAGAGTGCCCAGACTGGCTGTCCCAGTGGGAGCAGTGGAAGTGGCACCAACTGCAAAGAGAAGACACCACTGACAGGTTGCATGAGCCATCAACTGCAGAGCCCCTTGGAAAAGCTGTGCCCAGCCTGCTGCCCCCTCCCACGGCAGCCCTGCTGCTCCTTTGCTGCCCCAGGGACAAACCTGCCTTCAGAGACTCACGTGAGAGGCCTGTGCTGCTGGAGGAGGCTGGGGCTGAGGAAGTTGCCACAGATGCAAACAGGGAGGGCCCCGTGGAGCCCAGCACTGAGGTGCTGCTGGTGCTGGAGGCCGTGGTGGCAGCTGTGGATGTCACTGCAGAGACAAACAGCTCCGTGGGCACGAGCACAGCACACTCAGCTCCCACTCAGTGCACAACAACCCTGCTGGGAGGGTGACACAAACTGCCCAGCCACACCTGGCACTTGGGGATGTCAGCATTTTAACCTCCTTCTCCTCTTATTCTCCTGGTCTTTCACACTGTGCCCTTTACGATTGTGCCTCCCTTCCACTGTGCTCCCCAAACCAGCCCAGAACAGAGTCTGCCATGTGGGACACAATCACAAGCACAGCACACACTGTCCAGTGCCTCTAGGAGCTGTCACAGATCACCACTGCCAGGGCAAAGTCACAGCAACAAATGCTCCTGGCCCCTTCCCACACCCCAGTATAGGATATTTTAATTATATCAGCCTATTATTCCAATAGACAACTATTGCCAGGAGGACAGCAGATTTCACAAAGCCTTGAGGAGCTGTTTTCTAGAGGAGCTGCCTACCTCCAAGCTTGGCTCCAAAGGACAGGGTGGGTGCCTGGCTGGTGCTTGTGCTCAGCGTCGCTGTGGTTGTGCTGGGGGCTGTTGTTGAAGGCTGTGCCCCAAAGGTCAGACCTGGAACCAGGAGCAAAAGGCAGAGATGGGCTTTCCTCCCACAGCCTGAAGAGCAATTGCTGCCCAGCACTGCAGACCCTGGGCAGCCTGTCACCAACCCCCCTGGCTCCAGCCCCCGGCTCCGTTCTGCCCCGGCAGAAGGCCGAGGCTGCAGAGCTCCACTCCCCCCTCAGACAGCCCCATGCCAAAGGCTCCCAGCCTCCAGCTGCCCCCCAGGCTGCTCCCCCACCTGTGGGCTGCCCCCCGAGGCTGAAGGGCGCTGCTGACGGGGTGGCAGCTCCCAGGGTGGCCGTGCTGGTGGTGGCAGCAGCCGCGGGGGCCGTGCCAAAGGTCAGCCCTGCGGACGTGGCCTGCGGGGCCGCGGTGCCGATGCTGAAGCCGGCCGCTCCCGCCTGAGTCGTGCTGCCACTGGAGAAGGTGAAGCCTCCCGTGGTCCCAGACGGGGCCGTGCTGGTGCTGCTGGTGCCAGCAGAGCCAAAGGCAAAGCCAGACGGGGCTGCTGCCTGGCTCGAGGGCGTGCTGGTGGCGGCAGGGGCACCAAAGGAAAAGCCCCCCGTGATTCCGGGAGCTGCAGTGGCAGTGCTGGCTCCAAAGTTCACTTTGGGTGTGTTGGCCCTAGGCAAGAAAAGAAGAGAAGCCAATCTGCTTGAGACACACATCCACTCAGGCACACAGCTGCCTGGCTCCCTGACCATTTGCTGACAGCAGGAACCTCCTTTCAAAGACACGCACACCTGGCCAGGCTCGTGTCCCAACTCTGACAACAGACTCCATCCAGCTGCTGTCACCTGCCATCCCCATTAGGGCTCTTTCCACGGACTCTCCCTTCGTTACCTGCACCCACCCGGGCATCACAGGACATTTTATGGCAGCAGACGTGAAGCTGCTCCTTCTCTCAGCTCACCATTCTCACTCCCTCCACACAAGGCTGGTTTTCTCCTGCTCGTGCCCATTCGGGCTCCCTTCCCACAGCTGCCATCTGGCAAAGCTTTGACAGCAGCAGTTGTGCAGAACCAGCCCGGAACTCACAGCCTTTCCTTAACGACAAATCACTCCCAAACTGCCGAGAAAACACTCGGGCCACTCCAGATTCGAGGCAGAAAAAAGGAGACGTTTTCTATTCGGCAGCAGAGCTTTAGCATTTCTTTGAGCGCGCGTCTCCAGCCCAGTTGCAGACGGAAACGTGGAACATGCCCTTCCCACCACGTGGAAGAGCTCCCCCATGAAAACATCAGGCGGGACAGGCGCCGGGGCTCGCGGAGCACTTGCCCAAGGAGGCGAGCAGTGCAGGGCGCTGGGAAGTCCCGGACACACGAGGCGAGGCTCGCTCGGTGCAGAAAGCCCCGCGGAGCCCTCGGCCGGCAGCGACAGGACCCCGTTCCCTCCCTCCGTCCCTCCGTCGCTGCCCGCGCCCTGTCCGGCCCCGGGCTCTCACCCCAGCGGGAAGGCGGCGGCTGCCGGGGCCGCGGGGGCCGCGCCGGCCGAGCCGAAGCTGAAGCCCGAGGGCTGCGCGGCCGCGGCCGGCTTGCTGAAGGAGAAGAGCCCGGCGGGCTGGGTGCCGCTCGCCGCCGGCGCCGCGCTGCTGAAGCTGAAGCCGCTGGAGGTGGCGGCGGGCGCGGAGAAGGAGAAGCCGGCGGTGGCCGCGGTGGTGGCGGCGGCTCGGGGCGCGCCCAGGCTGAAGGCGCCGCCGGGCGCGGCCGCCCCGAAGCTGAACTGGCTCATGGCGCGGCGGCGGCGGCGGCGCGGGCCGAGCTCCGGCGGGCGCGGCGGCGGCTCGGCGAGGGCGCGCGGCGCGATGTCGTCACTGCGCGCCCCGCCCGGCCCCGCCCCCGCGCCTTTCCGCTCTCGGCACCCATTGGTCAGAGCGGCCGCCACTCTCGACGTTGCGGCTTCGATTGGCTGTAGGGGTGTGAGGGGCGGGGCGTGTTGGTGTTGCTGTGGGGACGGGGGACGCGGCTGCGGGAGCGGAGTGCGGGACAGGGGACACCGGGCCGGGACATCGGGACAGGGGACACCGGGCCGGGGCATCGGGACAGGGGACACCGGGCCGGGCTGGGGGACACGGGGCCGGTGTGTGGGACAGGGGACACCGGGCCGGGGTGCGGGACAGGGGACACCGGGCTGCAACCTCGGGACAGGGGACACCGGGCCCGGGTGCGGGACAGGGGACACCGGGCTGGGGCTGCGGGACAGGGGAAGTGGTCACAGCCTCAGGGCTGACAGACTTTAAGGAGCATTTGCACAACGCTCCCAATGCTGGCACTCGGGCTGTCCTGCACAGGGCCAGGAGCTGGACTCGCCCATCCTGATGGGTCCCCTCCAGCTCAGCATATTCTTTGATTTTATGTTCCATTTTACATGTGTTATCATCACACATACAGGAATTTGGCTAAACTTTTCCTTCCCAAACACACAGCAGGAAAATTGTTCTTTGCAGGCTGTTCCAGGCACATTCGGTTCCTGCTTCATCTGTCACTTGTTTTTCTGCATAGGTGAGCAGTGGGTATGGATATGGACAGCCTGTTCTCAGGCTCTTCTCTGCAGAGCCTTGCCAGGCTGCTCCGTGGTGCTCCAGAAGAGGAGGAGGATGATGATGATGATGTGGTGAGCCTTTCAGAGAGTTGCTGCTTCTTTTACATATTGTACTATAGCCTTATTTTGTTAGTCAATGAGAAGCAAATCTCTTTTTCTCCAGAGTGAGTAAAAACAGACTGAAAACCTTAGAAGGTTTTGGCCTGACTGAAACAGCTCGAGGATACTTTCAGAGTAACAAGCTCTTGAGGGAGAGGATGAGCAAGATGCCCCAGGAAAACAAGGAGATATTGTGAGCACAGCATATGAGGGAGGTTTAGTTTTTCAGCCTGAAGGAAATGAAAATATGGAGTTGAAAGAGCTTTAGATACTTCAGACTTCCCCCTACTTTTTCCTGAACTCTGCTGGAGATGAAGGCAATTACAGCCAGATATGAGGGGAAAAACTTGCTGCTCAACTTCTGAGCAAGGACCAAAATATCCAGAGGCAACTGAGTGTATTAATTGCATATGCCAGGCATTGAAAAACTGTAGAGATAATTGGTCACTGAATACAGTAGGTATTTTGGTGGTTGTAAAACAGGGAAAGGTGAAAATCATCCTAAGGTGCATAATCTGAATGAATAATGAGAGAAATATCCAAATATATTCTTCTATATCAATTCTTCTCAGGCACAGATGAAAACCACAGCGTTTGGAGAACATGCATTATTCCTACAACATGCAGCACCTGCTTTTATCTAGGCCTGCCTGTGTGCTGGGAAGAAATATTCCCAGGATCTCCACAGGTGCCAACAATGTAGAAGGCCTCTGCGAAGGCTCAAAGCTTTCCCAAGTCTCTCAGGATTTTAAACAGATCATATTATGACATGGATAACAAAAAATAAAAACAGATAACAAAAATGGCAAATGCCTGAGTGCTCCTCCAAATCACTCCTCAACAAAGAGCTGACCAGCCCCAGTAGTGGCAATGCAAGTAGGATCTGGGATAAAAGGGATGCATATCCCTTCAAGTTTTCTTTCAGTGGGTTATAAATATGGTCCTTCACACTCCCAACTATCCTCCAGCTGTTTAATGCCTGCCTTTTAAACCCAGCATTATTGTTGTACATCTCTGCAGTAAACATCCTGTTTTTAAAAAGAATTTGTTTACATCTTATTAATAAAATGAATGACACTTCAGAGACAGAAACGGAAAATTGCCATGAGGGATGTCAATTAAGTCTGAGTCAATCTGGGTAAATTGAAATCTTTATTTTGATTTAATTTAATGCTCTGTGCATATGAGGCACTTTTATTGAACCAAGGAATCTTCATATATAGAGAAATGCCTCGCATTGGCCTATTAGCACTAAATTGATTCATAATTAGTGGAAATTGTTGTTGCCTCATGATCTCTACTGTAGAAAGGAACCCAAATGCTGTGATGGGGCTTTCATGTAGCACCCTTGGTTTCATGCAATACTTTCATGGCAGACAAAGCATGGAAATTTTGCCAAAATGCCATGGAAACCAAACCTCACAAAGCACATCTGTCTGTATTACTGGGCTTCTGTGAGTCCTGCTTAAACCCAGCGTGTCAAGGTCACTCTCTGCTGTGTGAGAGTGAAGAAAAGAGAATATTCAGTGGTTCAGTCATGAAACTGCGAGATAATGTTTTTTCAATTCCAATTCTATCAGGGATTTGTTTGACCTTAGATAATGTGTTGTATTTACTGACAATGTGGTTGTAACCGAGCTTGGCTCTATAAAAATTGATTTAAGATCCTCTTGCCTTTCTCAGCAGCCATGCTGTTCTGTTGGTGCCATGACTCCTGCCAGTGTTGGACCAGTAAAGAAAGAGACCACCAGTAAGGAGGAATATTTGTGTGTTTTGGCATTCAGTTTCATGCCAGCAGACTGCAACAGCTGTAGTGAGATACCACAGCAATAAAAGAGTGGTCACTGACCCTTGAGATGGGCACAGCATGACATTTCTTACAATTACACTGTAAAATTATTCCTTTCCTGAAAGCTTAACTCTAAAACGTGCAAAGAGAAGCAGAAATGCAAGAGCAGCCTGGAGTGGAAATGGAACAGTTCAGAGCACAGCCTGGTCAGGGGCTGCAGGGATCATAACTGAGCAGCAAAAGCTCCATCCAACTACTCAGGAAAGACAGTTTTGGTAAAGACTTGGCAAAGTTAATGTTAAGGTTTTTTTGGAGCTGATGCTGTCACATTATTGGGCAGTTTAGTTGAGAGCCCTAAGAAAGGCCAACAAGGGCCAGGGTGAGTTTTGCAGAACTATGGCAAAAATAATAGATTATTTTTGCTTGGGAATCCAACAATAATCAGAGATTCTACTCTAAAAAACTTCAAGTTTCACATTTACCAGCTTACTAAAAGAATATTTTTCCGTGCAGGACTGATGTAAACCATACTATTCTGCCCACAAACTTTCATGTGTCTTAAGCACCTTATCTGGACTGTGCCCAGTAATTAATGGGAAGAACTGAATTTCTGTGTGAGGGGGTGTTTCTCTTGTGAATGACTCTGCTCCCTGAAAATCTCATGTCTTTTGGAAGATTAGTATTTCATCCCTCTACACTTTACTGATTTTGAAAGCTAGATATTATATGCCAGAAAGGAGGATTTTCAGGAAATAAAGGTTGGGTAAAGGAGATTTAAGTGAAAAGAAAACATCTTCCCTCTGCAAATCCTCATCCATAAGATAGTGCAGTGAAGAAGACTGTAATCATTACCTAGAATGCTTTTAATGCAAAGACTTTTCTAAAGCCTAGAAATACTTTTTTAAGCTTTAGAAATGGCTTTTCTTTTCTTTTTTTTTTCATTCTTGAAAAATATTCTGAGCTTTCAGCAAGCCTTGAGGAACAGAGACGTTTCAAAATGTGTCAGTGATTTTTCTCTTCACTTGCAGGTACTTTTCAAGTGAAATCTGAAAACAAGAAAACCATTTGGAATACAGAGGAGGTCCCAGAAGGATCTGAATTTGATGACACCTGGGATCCTAGAGAAAAGCCAGAGTAAGAGAGCTGAGACTGCCTGTGTGGGCTTTACACAGCATTAATGGAAATGGGAGTCAAACAGCATCTACAGCCCAGCTGAAAAGCTTGTGTCGTGCAAGAAGAAAGGAAAGATATCAGTGTTGCATCTAAAGCAACATCTGAGGGATGGTTTAAACCCCTCTCTTGGAATCTTCTGATCTCAGAACAGGAACGTAATGTTGGTTTTTCCCATCATAAGTTTATGTGCAGTGTCAGTTACTTGTATAAAGTGGGATTAGGAGGGGAAGTAGGTCAGAAAAACGATTTATTAACTTTAAAATATGCCATTTGTGTGAAATACCTTCTTTTTCCTGCTGCAATTGAGATGCATCCATTTTTCCATACTCATAAATGCATAAAGTACTCCAATGTATATTTGCATTTCAAAGATTCAAGCTCTTTAGAGACAAATAGTACTGCAGGAAGAAAATCTGTGTGCAGGCAATTTTGAGCTCTTAAATCTTGTCATTCAATCTTAGTCTGTCAAAGCACTACTTCAAACCAGAGCCTTTTCCCTTGCTCATAGAAAAAAACCAGTAGCAAAAATATTCTTGAAATCAGGCACGTAAGCTGGAGTTTGTGGAGGTCAGGAAGCCCTGAGGGCCAGTCCATAAAGCAGCTTTTGCATTTCCAATCATTGTTCCAATGCCATGTCCTGAAGCCCATGAAGCTGCACATTGTACACCAGAATCTTCACCTTTTCCTGCCTGTAAGTCAGGACATGAGGAGTCCAATTTCCCAGTTAAACACAGGACTTGAGACCCACCTGAACAGGGACTCAGCCTTTCTGAAAATGAAGTTTTCAATTTCCCAGTTAAGCACAGGACTTGAGCCCCACCTGAACGGGGACTCAGCCTTTCTGAAAATGATTTGGAATTCACCCTCACGCACAGTCGTCCTTGAAATGGTCACCTGTCAGGTACAGAACACGCTCTCTTTATATTGTGGGCACAAAGAAGATTTTCTCATGTCATTCTTTGACCCTTCCCCTCTGCAGTGCTTCTCCAGCCTCAAGCAGTTGTGCCCCATGTTGCACAGATGAAGAGAGAGTATAAGTCTTTGTAATAGTTCATCAAATGAAGCAAAGAAAATGTCCTAAAAGGAAAACAGATGGCTACAGAGGTGCATCCAGAGCTATTAGACACATTTGTCATTGACTTAGGAATTATTACGTATGCAGATGCACACTGGAGATGTGAGAGACTTTCTAAGAGCTTAGACAAGTGATCCACCCCAGTAATTTTGCTGAACTTAGTAGGAGTAGCATATGTTATAAATACAAATTCAGTTTTCATTTCCTCATTCATCAATTATCAAGAGCAAGGGAATACGTGATCCTACATTTTTGTAGATGTGAAGGAGAAGAAAATAAATGTTGGCTGAATGCAAAACAACTACAATTAGGCTTTAAAGTGCAATGTTTAGGCTGCAAGAACATGCTAAAGGACAGAAGAGCAGGACAGAACACATGTGCTGTGACATCCCCCTTTGCAAATCCATTCCCCCAAGAGTTTGTGGTGTTTGACTGGTTGATAAGCATCATATCCACTTAGGAAGCATTTCCTGATCCTGCAAAGGCTGGTTGGGGAAGCAGAGGCAGCATGGGGAGTGCTTTGGGAGGTGGAGTGAATGATCTTCACCTGTCTTCCAGCTCTCTCAGTCATGGCTCTGAACAAAAACCCAGATGGATTAGAGCCTTGAAGGGAGACTGCACAGGAGGAGAGGCAGAGTGAGGAGGGTTTTCAGTGCTCTGAGAATCACAATCCTTTAGTCTCCTGCCCCTGCTCCAGGCAATGCCTTCTCTTTGGCAGGTATGAGATTTCATTCAAGCAGCACGTGGGAACAGAGGATGTCTTCTTTGGGATGACTGGGAAAGACCCCTCCACTGCCTGCTGCGAGGATATAGTGGTGAGCTGAGCCTGGGGCTCTGATCCCTTCTTTGTGCTCTTCCTCTGCCCTTTTCCATCTTCCCATCTTTTTGAGGGACAGAATGTAAACACCAAGCTCTACTGCTGCCTTTGACCTCCTGTAGCATTTTCTCGTGGTTCTCCAAGCATTTGTAGATGACATTTACTCTTGCTAACCTGAGGAACTTGTGTATCTCCTCAAGGACCAAGTGTGCTCAAGGGAACCTGTGCAAATGCATATGCTTCATATAAACTTAAAGGGAATAAAACCAGCTCTAAGATGAAGTTCATCTTGGAGACAGTTTTGGAGAGGAGAGGGGCTGGGAAGGAGATTTTTTTTTTTCATCTTCCTGCATTTTTCACAAGGTGTGTGGGCTAGCAGAATGCTACAATGCTGACAGCCTTTAAAGTCCCAGCTATCAGATCCTGCCTCATCATTATACCATCAAAGACCTCCCTGGTTTCTGAGCTCCAGGACAGGTGGAACTGCTGTATTATCTTTCTAGCAGAAGCACTGTCCCTGCAATACACAAAAGCCTGAGGCTTTTGCTGGATGTAGAACACCTGTCAAGCACATTAGGCAGCTCAGGATCTGGAAGAGAATAGGATATCAATACACATCACTAAGCTATTGAAAGCAGTCATTATCACTGTCGTATTTTCTCTGATACAGAATTACCTACTCAAAACGTTGCTCTTTGATACTAGCATTGAAATATTCATGAAAATGAGATCTTTCACGGCTTTTAGGGCCACATATGTAATCACAGCTTTACCTCTGCCCATCGTTTCAGATTAAAATCAAGCTGCCAGAGACAAAGTACTCAGACATCACCTTAGACATCCAGGACAAGGTTCTTGACCTTCGAACTCCCAAAAAGTAAGTTTGGCACAACTGGTAGAAGTACAATTAATATCCTATTTGAAATGGGGTTTAGCCAAGCTTTTATCTGCAGTCTGTGTGGAAAGCAAAGCTAATGATTGTACTATTAATTGCTTGTGAGAAATAAATATAGAAGAAACCACCCATAGTCCATCCATAGGTGTTCAATCTGCTGGCTTGGAATCTGTGACGCTGTCCAGTAAAAAGAACAGACTTTGGCTACTTAAACAACAAGGCTTCTAGGGCTCAAAACATCTCACAAAAAGCTGCCCAAGGTCTTGAAAGACTTAGTCAAGTATTTCTAAGCATTAATTTGTACAAATACATATGACTGAAGATGGTAAAAAAAGTCCAGATAAATTTTCAGTAGCTGAAAGCCGAATGATGGACATATCCAAGCACAGATGCAGAGATGGAAATGTTACAGGGTTTCCTAGAGAGATTTCCTTTGATTTTTTTTTATAGGGCTGTTTCAGGCCTACAAAGATAATCAGCTGACTGATACACTGTTGGATTTCTCAGTCTTCCCCCATCTCTCCCTCAGTGTGTTATTCCCCTACCTGAGATTTCCAGATAACTCCCATGTCTGTTTTGCTAAAAGTCCTTCTTCACAAAGACTGCTTTCATAAGAAACCTTAATCCTCTCTGGGCTGACTTGCTGCACTGAATGGCATGTGGGAAGATCTATATGTGAACAGCTTCCTGCAGATAAATTTGCAGTGCAGGCCATGGATTAAGACCTAAATAAGTCCCCAGAAGACTAACTATAGAAAATCCACTTTTCTCTGCCAAAACCAAGCAGAGTCAGTTACCCCGTGCTTGGTTTTAACCCAAGGATGCAACAGGAGTGGAAGAAGGTTTGGAAACGTTAGTTTTGAAACTGGAAAATTGGGAGGAATAATTGTTCAGCTAATGACTTGCTGAACCTTTGGGTAGTAAAAGAAGTACCTTAATGCAATGCTGCAGATGTAGGAAAACCTCAGCATCCTTTTCCTTTTGCAATTCTGTCTTTTTGGTGACTCAGATCTGCCATTATCATCTCAGTACCCAGCTGTCTCTAGTCACAAGCCTGGCAAATAAAAAGTTCACCATAAATCTGATGGTTGCCTGGGTACAGCCTGAACCAGTGCTGCTTTCACAAATATAACTGCAAGGCTTCTCAGTATGAAAGAAACAATCAAGATGTCAACTTCTACATGCTGAAAAACTTTGTTCTCCCACAGATGGGTAGGAAAACTCAAAGCAACTTCTTCCAACACTGGGGCTGCTTCTAAGCCAAGCTGCTTTTAAGTGATGGAAATATTTCAGGGCCAGTCTTGCTGTGCATGAGGTATTGCAGGAATCCCACAACCTGTCACAATAAGGAGATCTATTGGAATAACATTCCCTGGCAGACTGACTGAGGAATTGCAGTGACATCTCAACTGCTCACCTGATCTGAGACACTGACATTCACTGTGTCCTCTTTTACAGGAAGCTGCTGCTGCACCTCCCCTACCCTGTGAACAGCAAGGAGGGTAGGGCTCGTTTTCTCTCTGAAGAAGAGATCTTGGAAGTCACCTTGAGGGTATCAAGGAAGCTGGATTTCATAAATTTTTCCGATGGGTAGAGATAGAAAAAGTTTGCAAAAACTCGTGTTCTAGTTTGAAGTCTTTTGGAAACCCAGCTTGTTCTGAAATAGTAGATTGTTTCCCTTGAACAGTCCAGGGGAAGGTCTCTGGGGAAATGAGTCAGGAGGAACACAGCACCCACAGGTTCTAACAGCTGATGCTGTCTGGCTCTTACACTGCTCTGGTTAACTTTCTGCTTCCTTCAGCCTGATACAGACCCTGTGAATCAGAAAGAGAGAGATTTCAGTTCTGTGAGCCAGAGAAAGCCTTTTGTGTGGTTGTGGCTGAGAAGTAGCACAGTGAGGCTCTGGACAATGAGCCTGGTGCTTTGGTACCATTTCAAGGCTTGCAAGTGATAATGTCCTTGCTTGGTCTCCAGTGTTGGGACTGGGGCCAGTTCAGAATCTTCTCTTGCCTATTTCTTGGTGAGAAGATCAAAGTTCTTCAGGGATCCATATCCACATCTGAGGCTCCTTTACACTGGCAGAACGAGTTAACCAGCTATAGTTGGATTGCTGAACATCTCAGCTCTTTTGAACAGGTTTTTGACAGGTTTTTATGGTTCAGTGTTGTCTATCCATCTGCTGTCCCTCCACCTAGTTTTCTGATCTTCCCTGATTAATAAAATAATAGGTCCTAAGGAACAGTTCCAGTTATCTTTGAGTCTGCCTTCCCTATATTCTGCTCTGAGAGACCTCGTGAAAGTTGAGATAAAAGGAATTTTGCATAACAAAGCTTCTCTCAAAGGGCTGAAATGCTGCAAAATCTGTTCTTTGGCCTTCAGGTCCAATCTGAGAGATGGGTAACCAAGGTGTTTCTCTCAGTAGCTGCTGGGCAAATATATTCATTTAACACTGTTAGTCCTGCAGGAAACGAAGTGGAGAGGACAGGAAGGCCCAGGCATATTAATGATATTCTTAACCAAAAGCCTCTGAGTACTTCCAGAGCAAAATGGTTTTTGTCCTGCATTCTTCTGGGGTGGAAGTAGAGGAAAATAATTGACCAGCTATGCTGCAGACAGCATCCATGCAGCTAAATTTGTGTGCAATGAGAGGATGGATACTCCGTGATGGATTGCAGACACTGGCAGTGAGTTTAAAGGTGTAGCCACAGTAGGTTTGTAATACACTGTGTTATAACTCCAGGACAAATTAGGCTGATGTCTGGACATTTCAACCACTTCCCTGAAAAGTGAACCATAGCTTGGGTCAGAATAATCCTAATCAACTTCTGCTTTAGCCTTAATGCACTGGAAAGCAGATACTTCAGTTATGATTCATCACAAGCTATGAAATATGCTGATAACACTCAGGGGCTACTCCAATTGGTATCTGCTTAAGTTTCTATAAATTAGATCTGAATGTCTCTTATTCCTAAGCTGTGCTTGAGCAGGACAATGTAGATGTATGAGAAAAGGCTGACATCATTCCTCCTGACTCAGTTTTTCCCTCCTGTGCTTGCCAAACAAGCTGTTTCTTAGAAAAAGGTTGTCTTTGTAGTCCTTAGACAATATGCTGCCTAATTTTTTGCATTTCTTATGCTCATTGCAAGAAAAGTGGAACATTGACCAGTATTTATACACATGTGAAGATAACATTTGTCCAAATTAATTCAGTACCTTCATGGCAGGGTACAACTCTTCTGAGCCCTACTCCAGTGCTCTGTCCACAAGGTTATGTTGCCTTTATAGTTGGCAGTAGTAATTTACTAAGCCTTAAATCATCAATTTCTGCTTAATTTAATATCAGTGTTTGATACTGAAAACAGTGATGAGTTTGGCTCATTGTGCCTCTCTCCACCGTTGTAGTTTCTTATGGAAATGAGCACATGCCACACTGGTATCTGTATTGTAATTTATCTCCAAATATTTTTTAACCTGAGGGCATTTTATCAGCATTCAGGAGACAAAAATCTGAGGTAAGTACGTTTTGTAAGAAAGCCAGCTGCTGAATAGAAAAGGGAAGTACAAATTTGTACAGCTTAAGGGGGAGGTTGTAATGTGATTTTTCGTACCTGCTGGCCACTCACTCTGTGCATCCACCTCCAGGCTCCTGTAGGTCGTCCCTGGAGGGGAGCTGGCAGGTTGGTGACACCGGGTGGGAAAAGGGGGATATCTTGGCAGAGGGAGGCTGAAATCACAGAGTGAGGATAGAGGAACACAGGGAACAATCTCATAAGCAACCAGGCTTTGTGTGTTGCACTCAGGATAAGCTCTACTGCCCCTTTCACTAAAGCAGGGACACTGTTCTGGGGGTGGGCAGTTTGCTGGGCTGGTCAGATCCACTGCCTGAAGGCACCATCATCACCTGGAGAGCCTCTCACATCCTCACTTTCTTCCTATCGAGGACACAGAGGCAGCCCTGGGCAAAAGTTTGAGGTTTGGGGTTTGGATTTTTTCCGTATATCCTCCCAAGAGGAAACTGATCAAAACAACTCACAGGTTGTGAAAATTCCCAGAAATCTGGAGGCTCCTGTCAGCTACAAGAGTCGATTTTTTTGCACAGGCTGGAGGGCAGCTTTGCTTTGCTGAAGTAGCACTGGCAGGAATCCTCCAGGAGGGGAACCCCCTTTGCCTCTGAACATCGACGCTGTTGCCGAAGTGCCACTCCAACACCTGCAAGCATCTTAATTAATCAAAATTATGAGCCCAGTTAAACAACCCAGCCATTAAGCCCCAGCCATCAAGCATCATCAAGCTTTATTTGGTTCCCATAAGAAGCAGCTTGATTAAATGCATTGCAGTTAAGTAGAGGGTGCTGTAGATGTGGAACTGAGATAGAGGCTTGTTTGCAGTAGTATCCCGATAAACTGCAGGTTCTCATCTCCCCTTGTTCACACATTCTGTCCTCCAGCTGTGGTTGCAGAGCCACCATCCCCATTTTGGCTTGTTCCTGCCTTCTCTCAGCACTATGGTGGGGTGCTGAAATACATGGCCCTGATCACTCCCTGAATTTCACTTCTCTTCTTATTCCCCTTTGTCCACTTACTGCCCTGGGGCCAAGATGCTTGCCTCATTCTATAGCTTTAGCAAGAGAAAACCCAGGTGAGTTGCTCCATATAAATATCTGAGACAGTGCAAGAACTTAAATTTAGATTTTTCCCTTCAACCTGCAGGCTCTCATTCTCATCTTCCTCCAGGTCTGCTGTTGATATCATCATATACCCCTTCTATTTGTCTTAAAAGACTACTTCATTTTTCTGCTGTTGGGTTTGAAGTTTGGATCCAAACCTTGTGTACTTCTTGCACCGTGTGAAACACTGCTTTATCAGTATATCCTTCCCTCCAGACAAAGTTTATCTGAAATGACTAAGCTGTACCTACGTGTACAGACAGACCTGTCTCCCTCATGCTGGAGCAGCTCCTTTTCAACCTGCTGGTGTTGGTGTAGACATTTTACCCTCTGCTCTGCAGCACCTTGGATTTCTCCTTGTTCTCTGGGATCCCTTTCAGGAATTGCTGCCACAGACAGACAGTCATTTTTTGCCTGTGGTCCTGGCTCCAGGGAAGCTGCCTGGAATATGCTGGGGGCTGGTTTATTTTTTTCCTATGATCTTCACAAACAGGAGATGATTTGTCTCTTGGTGTCTCTCTTTGTGTCTCTCTTCATTCTGTTTTCTCCTTCGGGCAGAATTCACTTTCAGATTGTGATGAATTCATCAGAGGATGGTGAACAGCATCCCTGTTTTTCCCTTTCCCTCACAATTGTTTGTTCTGTGCTCTTTTCAGGGTACTCTGATCTCTCCTTTCCTAAGTGCCTTCTCTCCCCTGATTGTTGTCCCATTAGGACATTTCTCACCAGAGCCTCCTGGCAGGTTGCAGTTGCCATGTCTGACCCTTATTGGATGTGCCTGGCGTGGGTGAAGCGTGTGATTCATTTCCCCTCGCTCCCATCAGTGCTGGGTGAAGAGCTTTGTCCTTCCTCGATGTGTGTCCTGTCTGTGTGGGTGGGAAGGGGACACAAGCATGAACACCAGGGGCAGAACCTGGAGTGTGTTAAGGCACTTAGAGTGAAGGGCCATGGCACAAAAGCAGCGGATGCCACAGGCTGTGTGAGCGGTGTTGACAAAATCGAGAGGCCTCTTGAGGCCTTGCTTCAAATGTAGCCAGTACCACACATCCCCAGTGGAATCTGGTGATGAAGAAAGGAAACAATTGAGGAAAAAGTCAGAATCATTCAGAATTTCAGCGTTCCCCAAGGCCTGAAAAGTTTCTCTCTGCTTCCTGATGTGTGTCCCCGCATCCCAGATGAACACTTAAAGAAGTTTTTGAAATCCACTCCAGGGCAACAGTGACACAGGAATGCCTTTGGTTTTGGAGTACATCTCTCAGTCCATAGGAATCTTTGATCATTTGGGGCTTTCTCATCTCAAGGCCTCCCTTTCATCTTTTTTCCCTGCCTCCACACACTCATTTCTGAAGAGAAGATCATAGGAAGTTTCCAGAACGATAGCAGATACTGTCAACCTCCAGTCCTTAGAGACCATCTCTCTTTAATTGAGTGTCTCCTTTGTGGATCCAGCAGCCTGGAAACTCACTTCTGATGCTGATCAATATTTTTTTTTAACCATGCCATTTTAACTTGATGGTATCACAACCCAGCAAACACTGCCAAGAGTGCTATGTTGTATTTACTGAAACAATTCTCTATTTGGCAACTTGTCTCCTGCAGCTGCTGGGCAGAGAGAAAAAGCCACACACCTCTTCTGGAAAACTCTTGTCACGTTGGAAAGCTGTGTTAAAAAGGAACAGGATAGGAATGGAGATGAACACGGCTGATTTTGTCAACTCATCAGGTGATGTGGGCAAGGCAGACATTTGCCAAACAGTGGCAGATTAGGAACTGCCCAGATGTAAGTACCAATACTTGAGTTTAATGATACTGTGAGTTCCACCCCTCACAGGGGCCAAGTGCTGAGACTTTACCACTCCTGGGGGTTTCTGTGACTGGGAACCCTGGGGATGGGATCTCCTGATCCAGATTCCTGTAGTTATATCCCCAAAGCTGCTCCTGGGGTCACTGTGGCAAGCTGGCAGGTCCAGAGAGGGGAATGAGGGAGTGACTTCACCTGGGATAGTCAGCTGTACCTTTTCTTACCTGAGCTGAGCCCAAGGGAGCCAGAGGACTCCATCCAGGATGAGTGAAGTGGTGAGGAGCAGCACTGTGGAATACCAGGTGAGCAGGGGCTGTATTTAAAGCAAACTAAACAGTGGGTATGGAGTGAGATGCTGCAAGTGAGGGAGTGATGTGAACTGGGCAAAAGCACAGGTGGGAGAAGAAAGACATTATCAAAGTTTCTTTGAAATCGCTGTGTTGAAAGGGAAGTTCAGAGCAGACAGCCACCCTGAGCTCAGGGCTGAGGAGATACCTTTGTTAGAATGTCACCAGCACTGAAAATCCTGTGCCAAAAGAAGCTGTGGGAAGGGGACTGTGCCTGGAATAGCTATGAGGTTTCCAAGAGGGCCTGAGTGCTTGGGTCACGGAGATTTATTGGGCTGGGAACCTTGGCTCACTCTGGGGTTACACCAAGGCGGCCCATTGCAATTACTTTTATCAACAGCAGATGAAAGGGGAATTGGTGTTGGGAGTTCATGAACCCTCTCAAATGCTCCCAACAGCCTGAATCTCTGTGTTGTCCTTGCAGCACCTATTTCTGGGTGAGCAGTGTTAGTGTGTGCAGTGCTTGGGTGACAGATTGCTGTGCCCTGACCTGGAACAGGGGATGTCACATCTAGTTTTAGCCCTACACGCATATGCATGCTTGCCTCCATCCTTTTCCCTATTTAGAGCAGCCCATGTTTATTTAAAAACAAAACAAGAAAGAAAAGCCACCCGCCCAAATAAACAAAAATAAATACCACCAGCTTTTGCTCTAAGATCAGTAGGTAAATAGATAAATGAGGGCATTAGAATTGTTCTTACTCTGGAGCCAGGTGCTGCCTTCAGACCAGGGCTAGGGCATCCCTCAGATGAAAAGGTTCACAAAGATTCTGCAAGGTTGCCTTGAACCAGTGCTTGGATAAGAGAGCTGAAGGTGATTAACTGCTTGCTGTGGTATAGATGCTGAATGAAGAGAATGGCTGCAGTAATAGAAAACCCCATTTCTGTTCTCTTGCATCACAAGTTCTCAAGTTTATGCTCAGTGAGTTTATTTAAATTGAACCACTGCTTCTCCTTGGAACTAATATTTTTGTTTTCTTGAACAAAATGTGTTTTCCAATGCTGCTGCCCCTCTCCAAACAACAGCCAAGCAGCAGCTCAGCCTACTTTCTTAAATTAAGGGAATTGTTTATGTCCTTGGGAGCTGACATAATAACATCTGAAGGAAGCCATGAGACACAACAGGAATTCATTCATAAGTTAATGAAAGCTGTGCAGTGCAGCATAAGGATGATCAGGGCAGGTCTTGGGCAGCATTTATCAAGCTAAATTCCTTTCTGTTGAAATCATTCTCCTTGGAAGAATCATGGACCAGCTTAAATACTGCTATACAAGTTTGTTATATAGTATTTCTTGGTACAAAGATGTGTAATGGAATAGGGTACAGGACAGAAACAGGAGGAAGTTGATATGGGTCAAAAAAGAAAGAGAAAATTGCCTAAATGCCCTACCAGAGTGGGGGGGAAAATGTACCACCTGTGTAGTGTGACTTATTTTCTATGGAATTTGTCACCTGGAAGAAAAATTTTTTGGTACTCACTGGAGGGGACTGAACTGGAGATGGGGCTGATGCCAAACATAGAGCCTGGACCTGTCTGAAGAAAGCACAGAAAAAGCTGGGAATGAGTTTGTGTGTGAAATCTTAACCAGAAGACGAGCTGCTATAGTGAGCAAGGTCAACTCCTCCATTGATTTGGGATTGCTCTTGTGGTGGGAAAACGAGGTCCCACAGTAAATATGGACTTGAATGCTAAAGCTGTGCCTCAGTGCTCAGGGCAGGCCAGGGGTGGAATATCACAGCATCTCTTGGGCTATGAGTCAGAGCAGACTCGTCACCATCATGTGGCTTTCCCGTCACAAGGACGTGCCTGTCCCCTCTTGGGCTTGCGCTGCCATGTGCCTTCAAGGAAAAGGAGCCACAGCTCAGCCCTGTGCAGGTCTGCAGCAGGACCAGAACAGACCTGCTGCTGTTTCCTCTTGCTGCAAATGCAAACAGCAGTGTGGGAATGGAGGTGTCCATGGCCAGGTGCCCTCCTGAGGCACTGGAAGAGAAGCTGGGGGTGTTATCAGCCCCCTCCCACAGGGACAGTGGCCCGTGCTTGTCCTGCCTGGGAAGAGTTGAACAGAGTCAACTTTGCAGGTGTGAACAACCTCTCTGAAACGAGAGCAAGGAGCTGAGTTACCAAAGCCTGTTTTCTCTGGATCTGTCCTGCAGGATCTAACGTGGCCCTCAGTGATCAGAGCTCTGTTGCAGAGCAGGATGTGCCTGTCATCCACATGGACTGAGATGCCTGAATCAGCACACCCATTTCCCCAACAGTGGCAGCATCAGTAGGTTTATTTTCCATCGAGATGCTTGTTGACATGCATGGTGTAAACCCATCATTCCAGCTAACACTGACAGAGGCAGAGAGGTCTCATAGTAATTAACCACCAAGCTCAGATGTTGCTGAGAGTGGGAGGAGAGAGGAGCTGAAAACAGCATACTCACATCAGCTGCCTCTTTCTTAAAAAAATAAAATCTGCCAAACAAGTTTAAATTGCTTAGAAAGCTCTGGGAGTTGGAAATAAAAAAAAGAAAAAAAACCTCAAAGCTTCAATTGCTCTGGGGAAGGAAGAGAGAGGCAGATTTGTGGTACTCTAACAGAGCTGCCAAGAGCTCAGCTCAGAGTAGCTAGAGGAGACAGACATCATGCTTGCAGTGACTTCCCAGACTGGAGGGGGTTAACCAAGCTGTTAACTCTTCCATTCCCAGCACCTCAGGCTACAAGATAAAGTTGAATTCCCAGGAAAGACCCCATCTCAATATTGGCAAGCTGTGAGCTGCAGCTGGTGTTGGGCTGGAGGCTGATCCCTGAAAGCCCAAATGCCTGTGCTCCCCAAAGGCTGATCATCAGCCTGAGCCTCAGAGGAAAGGTCCACAGGCAGCACCTGAAGCCCCCGTACTCACAGGTAAATGGAGGCAGTGGCTTTTTCATTTGCTGCAGTACTGCTTCTGCTTTTGAGGGAAAGAAGAGTTGGTGGTAGTGGAGCAGCCACTTTGGACACTCCTCAGAACTGGGCAGTGCAAGTGGGGCTGCCATGGGTGGGTTTAATTGACCTTCCCTCTTCACTGACCCGGAACCCCCTCCCTGCTCTCTGTCCTGTGGAATCTCAGGATGCAGCTACACAAGCGAGGCAGCCCCAAACCGCTGGTTCCTTTTCCTGTCTCTGCTTTATCTCCCCGAGATCTGTCTGCTGACTCCTGGCCTGATGCTCCGCCGGCTGGCTCAGGTTGCCAAGGGAAGCAGACATCCCTCCCCAGGTCCCAGCTCACCACTTGCTGCTGCCGTCTGAACTCGATTAAGATAAGGGGCTCTGTGGGCAGGGACACGGCTGCCCTCCTGCTGATGCAATGCCAGGCGGGCTGGGAGCTTTCAATAAGAAGTAATTAATGGTGAAGCAGACTCCTGCAATCCTGCAGTCTCTTCTATTTCTGTCACTTAGGCTTTTAAAGGCAACGGGATCACGGTGGTTTGACTTCCTTCTCCAGCCAAAAAAAGGAAGCACACTTAATGTGGTGACCTCACATCCATCTTCTGCCCTTTATTAGCACCATCTGTCTCCTTCTGCCTGCTGAAAGGAGACTGTGCCTATCCTCATGGCTGGGACAATACAAATATTGCTCAATTACAGCCACGCTCCAAATGCAATTACTCAATTGCGGTGTTAATTGAATTATTTGAGTTTAATTATTCCATTAGACTTTTGTTGGTACAGTCTAAGCTGTTTGCTTTCTCTCTAGCATCACAATGCGGCATCTGGCCACACAGGGAAGGACTGGTTTTACTCACTCAGACCTAGTTAGGCTGAGGAAAGTCTGGCATTGTCCAGAAATGGTGCTCTCAACTTCAAGGCTTCAACCTGTCAAGGCTGCAGGGACCTCCTTTTCTCCAGTCAAAGCACAACACTTGTAAGCAGAGAGCAGGGAGAGTTTGTGCAGAAATAATTTTGTGTGAAGGGTTGGTGACAAAAAATACTTGTGAGGGTTTTGTAAGTGAAGGAATCAGTCCTAAAAGATGCCTGGCGGAAATCAAAAGGAGCAGTTGCACAACATGAGCCTGTAATAGGGGCAAAATGTAGTCAGGGAGACAGTGGCTAAGGGCTGCTTACAGTCCACACAGAGGGGCTGAGGTGGGCCTGCAGTGGGAAGTTCTCCAGTTCTTGTGGTAAATTCACCCAGGCAAACAGAAAAACTACTTGGGAGTTATTTCTGATTCCTATCCCAATATCCTGCCACTGTGACCAAATCACAGAATTGTTAAGGTAGGAAGGGACTTCTGGAGGTCATCTAATCCAACCCATCACTGGGTTTTCCTCACTCCTAACATCATCCAGAGCCCTTGACTCCTGGTGTACATTATTATTAAAAAGGGTTCTCAAATCTTCCCCTCCCTTCAGCCATATGAGCTGCCCTGGCTGATGTAAGTCCTGCAGCATCAGTTTAGAGCTGTGACCGGTGCAGTGGAAATAGCCCTGCCTATCTCAGAGGGAGCTTTTCACCCACAGGCTCTTCTCCTGTGAGCCCTGGGCTTTGTGCTTGGTGTGTGTGTGTGCTGTGCTTTGGAAATTCTTCACTTGCCTTAAAGCTGCTGCCCTTGAAGCTCTGGGAGCAGAAGTTCCTGAGATTTGCAGGTGCAGGTATCACCCTTCCAGGAGACAGCAGGGTGCAAGGCAAGGATCTCTGGGGTGGGGACATGTCTGATGTCCTGGGGTTTCTGTATCAGAGGGACCTTTCCTTGATGGGAACCCTTATGGAACCCTGTGGGGTTCAAGTTGCTGGGACAGTGCTCCCTCAATCCTTGGTGATCCCAGGGAATCCATCCTTTGGTCTCTTTGCCCCACCAACCCCCTCCCTGACACTCCCCTGTGCTGCCTGGTTTTATTGCATTGGTTTTATTGAGGCACAGAGAGGAAGCAGAGGTCAATCAGGGTGTGAAATGGCAATTTTGTGGCAGCTCCAGGTGAAATGCTCTGCCCCAGTGAGCAGCAGTTATCAAGGGATCATGGTTAATCACAGATGTAAGGGGATTAGGTGGTGCACAGAGCTGGGCTTTAAATATTTTCTGCAAACATGGGCTTTATCTGCCATGGGCCTCATTAACAGTCTGGAGATATTGGCACTTGGATCCTGGCTGATGTGGTGGAGTTTGAAGGTGGCAGGACCTGCTGTGGCTGTCATTTCCCAGTCCCACTTTACAAACATCCCTCCCCTTCTGAAGGAGAGGTGGTTTTCTTTACAGGGTGGCAGACCTCACTCAGCTCTGGTGGGCACTGCCTTCATCAGACCCTCCTGGAGAGCTCTTTGAGGCTGGAATATTTGGCATGGATGTGCCAGGAGTCCTGCCCTCCTGATGGATGTGTGATTGGTGACTCTGAATTCGCCCTCAAACAAACGGAGAGGTTATGCCAAGAGAAAAGGATGAGCCTTTCTGGGGCACAGTGGTGGGTAAACATCCTACAGAACAACTGCAGAGCATGGTGAAAATAGCTCCTGAAAAGCCTCAGAGGCTGAGCCATCCTCAGGGCTGCTCCCAATGCCCTGGATGCCACATCTCCCTGGTGCAGAGCTCTGTTGGCTGCTCAGGATGCACTCAGCCCATTGTGTGGCACTGGGGGTTGGAATTTCCCCGCTTCTTTGCTGTGTTAATTCCTACATTTCCCAGGAATACACCCGGGGCTCTGCCAGTCCTTTCCTCTCCGTGCCCATGTGTGTCTTTCTGCATCTCCACCCTGCAGCATCATCCCACTTTGAGAGACAACACCCCATCAGCATTATCATCAAAGCCCTGCATTTCCCACCTAAGCAAGGAACTGGATTTCTATGCCTGCAGTATCTCAGCATCTCTCCCCTCTGTACCTGCCCTGTTTCCCTGTCTGCTCTCTGGGATGTCTCTATTTCCCTTCTGGCACATCTCAGGTCTTTGAAGCTCAGTTTTGCAAAGTTGCTTCAGCGCCAGCAGAAGTGCCAAGGCACTGACTGGGGCTTTTCACCAGCACCCCTGGCAGCCTCCTGCTGAGTCTCCCTGCTTATTCCCGTGGCAAAATGGAGTGGATTTATGGGAAAAACAATATCTTGGCCCTGAGAAGACTTCCTCCATTACCCTGCCGTGCCCCAGGCTCTGTGGGGAGCTCTGAATGCTCCCAGGCTCCTGTTTAAAGCAGGAGGGAGCTGGGGGTGCTCTGAGCATCACCAGGGCCCCAGGGAGGGACAGTGCAGCAGCAGCCCTGCCTGGGGCTGAGGGCTGTGGATGTGCAGAGGCCACCCCGTGTCCCCTGCCAGCTCTGGTGGCCCTGCTGGGGTGGCTTTGCCATAAATCCACCCCTGCTTACGTCACAGGCAGCCAGAGCCAAGCCCTGGGGGCATTGGAAGCAGCCTCCGGATTTGTAATTTTGTTCTTTCGACTCTAACGCCTCATTTAATATTTCACAGCCCCGGCAATGCATTCCTGTGCCAGAGACAAAGGCTGGCTGGAGGTTCAGCCATTGACATTTACATTATTAGGTTGGGCTCCAGAGCTTGTGCCCAGCGAGGTGAGCAGGGTTCTTCCTGTGCTCCTAGCTGGAGATACAGGGTTGGCAAAAACTTCTGGCACTTGACTTTTAGTGCTGATCCAGCTGATGGTTATGGATGGTGGAGAAGAATCAGTATAACGTTGCTTTTGGAAATTTTGCCCCAAGTTTTTTTTTTTAAATGCAAAGTCTGGACTAGAGCGAAGCCATCAAGAAGAGTGTTGGGCCCACACAACCCCAAGTCAGAAGTTGTTTCCAGCTCCTGTTCTAAACAGCTTCCAGACCCTCTAAATATACAGGTTTAAATAATTGCCCTTCAGTCTGGAAATATTGGCTCTTCTCTTGTATCAAATAACACCTAATGTCATTGTTGCTGAAGGCAACTAGGTTGAAATTGCCTGTCTTATTTTCCCCAGTGTGTTGGCTTTATGCATTTGGCAGCATTTGGAGTCAAATCAATCTTGCTTTCCTCTCCTGGACAGGTACTTAGTTTTGCTGATGTCAGGGTACAGCTTTAGTGCAGAGAAGGGCGAGGAGGCAAACCATGGCTGAGAGCACAGGGAATTGGGCTCCAAAGCCCCACAGGCTCAAGGAAGCTTGAAGCATTCAATCACAGAATGGTTTGGGTTGGAAGGGATCTTAAAGATCATCTCATCCCACCCCCTGCCATGGGCAGGGGCACCTTCCACTATCCCGGGTTGCTCCAAGCTCCATCCCACCTGGCCTTGGACATTTCCAGGGATGGAGCAGCCAGAGCTTCTCTGGGCAGCCTGTGCCAGGCCCTCACCCTCATTGTAAACCATTTTTTCCTCATGTCTGATCTAAACCTGCCCTCTGTCAGTTTAAAGCCATTCCCCCTCTCCTAGCACTCAATGCACTTGTTAAAAGTTCCTCTCCAGCTCTCTTGGAGCTCCTTTAGATACTGGAAGGGTATTTTCCAGGTTCTCCAGGCTGAACAATCCCAATTTTCTCAGCCTGCCTCCACAGGAGAGGTGCTACACCCTGAGTTTCCCTGGCCCAGTGCTGCTGCCTTCTGCAGAAGAGGCTGGCAGAGGTGTGGAGAGCTCAGTTTTGTGAGTGCTGATGTCCCACATGCTTGGGATTTGTACCTGCTGCAACACAGGAGGTTTTCCTTGGCCTGCACCAGAAGCCCCCCCATGGCAAAACTGCCTTTCAAATAAAGGGCATTGGGTGTTCTGAAGGGCAGTTCCAAGGGACAGCCCTCCTCACTGATGTACCTCAGGAGCTGTGTGGACTCCTGACCAGTGGGCAGGGTGGGAAATCAGCTTTGAAAGGAGCTCGGGTGGATGTGCTCTGCTTGTGTCAGGCCTTGGACCCTGGCACATGGAACACGTGTACAGCATCCCCTGAGCTGTGAGTGCCTAACTGAAACACAGAGCNCCCTTCCCTCCCCTTCCCTCCCCTTTCCCCTTTCCCCTTCCCTGTGCTGTCTCCTCTCTCCAGTGCTGTAGATTCCTTTCATCCTCCTCAAGAGGCCTCCTGCTGCCTCTTAAATCCCTTTTTTCACCTCACTCAAATACTGCAGCCCACTCCAGGGCCTGATAGGGCTGAGCATGGTGAGATTGTGGCTCTCCCTCTCTCTCGAGGGCCTGGGGATCCCCCTCCCCATGGGGATGCCAGTGGCCAGGCTGGTGGCAGCTGGACAGTGCCCTGCCAGGGCAGGGGATGCCCAGGGGGTGACCTCTGTGGGCACAGAGATCTTTAGGAGGTTGTGTTGTTCAGCTGGTGCTGGTGTGAGCCTTTTGCTTTATTAAACTGCCTTCCTCTTGACCCATGAGTGTTGTTTTAATCTTATTCTCTCCTCCCACCCCATCCCATTCCCTCTCCTGCTGAGGAGGGGAGGGATAGAGCAGCTTGGTGGGCACCTGGCATGCAACCAAGGTCAGCTCACCACAGGAGTGCAATCTTCCTTGCTTGCTTTATTTGTGCTGTAACTGCTTTGGGCTACAGTTACCTTTAATTACCGGCTCTGCTGAGGCTGGTTGAGTCTTTTCCAGCGAATGGTTTGGAGGTCCTTGCTCCCAAACAATGAAACCACTTACCATCACTTATCTTTTAAAACAGAGTTTATATTTAGCTGGTGCTTTCCATTCAAGCTGCTTCTCCACACCTGCACAGAGAAAGGTCCTGCAGTCCTGCTGCTCAGGATTGGGATGATCTCTCCAGCCCTGCTGCTACAGCTGAGCCGGGATGTGATATCCAGGAGGACACCAGGCCCCACACTGCTTGCCTTGATGTTGAGCTCAGTTTTGGCAATTCCTGCACTTTGATCATCATTATAGAGTGAGAAAGTCCTCTAAGCATGTACAAAGTCATTACAGCTCACACAGCCACTGCACAGAGGAGAGAGCAGCTGAGAGTCCCCTGACGGTGTGAGCTCTGCTTCTCTTTCATGGGGGGTGGGAGCAGAGCTCAGTGAGGGGACAGAGTGTCTGCTCTGGATCCCAAAGGACTGGAGACTTCTGAACATGAGTGTCATAAACCAGGAGATGGGATTGTTTGTCCTGAAATAACTTGGTTTAATGCAGGCTGAAGGGAACTGGGAGCAGCCTCAGCATTCCCCAGCCTGTTGTTTCCCTCTACATGCAGCCCCAGGAACAGAAACTGCTGCAAGAAGTTCCTTCAGCAGGCGCTGCCACCACCAGCACTGCAGAAACTGGGGCAGTGGGCAGGGAAATTGTCCTTCCCACTCATCCCACCGCTCTGATCATGGCTTTGGGACAACTGTCAGGGGAGATGGTTTGGAGGACACGGTGCTTTAAACAAGATGTGGCACCATCAGATCCTTTTGTTCCACATCCAGCAGCCAGGACGCTTTCCCCACCGCCAAGCCCAGCCTTGTGGTGTCCCCTTGGAGCTGGGGAGGGACTGGGGAGTGTCCCCTCAGTTCCCCAGGAGGGAGGAGTGTTTGGGGCTGTGCTCAGAGGATGCTCTGCCCGGCACCACATGCCCTGCTGGCTGCCTGACCCTGCTGCACGCAGGACGAGATGCCAACGAGAGGGCAAAGAGCCCTCACCTAATTATTGTGCTATATTTGTGCATGAGAGAAGGGAAGTGAGCAAGAGATGCTGCTGCTGGGAACTTGATGGCTTTAGGTGAACTGAGAGACAGGGCACTCCAATTAAGGCTTTTTTTGCACAAAATTCCTCCCTTTTCCTCTGCCTGCTGGAATACCTGCAGCGGCAGGAGGTGGCTGTGGGGGTGTTGGGTTGTGCATCCCTGGGAGAAGCAAGAAGGGGGTGCAGGGACAGTCAGGCAGCATCAGGGGACAGCCTGTCCCACCAAGGGGTTTATGATAAACCCTCCTGGCACCGGCCACGCACAGAGCGAAATGAAATGCACCGTTCTCTTGACGGTGTTTCAAAATGCCATTAAGAGATCAGAGCATGCTCCAGCCTGGGTGCTGGCAGCAGGCAGGGGAGTGAAATAATTGATTGGCTTGTCCCCCGTGATCCAAAAGGCTCTGCGTGTCAGGCCATTCGTTGTGGTGGCCGGAATGCTAACGCAGCCCGTGGAGCTGCAGCCCGGAGAACGGGCGGTTGTGCTAATGGCTAATCCCGGGTGATGGATGGGCTGGGGAGATGCTGCTGAGCGAGGAGGAGGCAGCGAGAGGAGAGGGAGGCAGCAACAGGCTGGGGCCCAGCAGGCACTTTCCCAGCCGGTGTGGGAGCTGCGAGGGGGAGGCAGTGGGCAGGCAGCTTGGACGGGTATCCATGTCCTGGCCCCTCTGCTCAGGGTGGTCACACAAGAGGAAACATCTGAATTTAACCGCTTGATTTTCGCCAAGTGTGGACTACAGAGTAACAAAGAGATGACAAGCCCTCTGTCCTCCCTGCAGCCCTTCTTAAAACTCAGACACATTTCTTTATTTTGAATTAAAAGTGCGCTGGGGTTGCCAGCATCTTCGGGTAAATGAAAAACAAAGCTGAATGCAAAAGAGAGGGCAGTAAGAAATAATAATATTAGCCACCCCAGGGAGGGCAGTTGTGCTAAACAGCAGCAGACAGGGGCTGCTGTGTTCCCCAGCACACCAGCCCAAACCTCCTGTGGATCTCCTGACTGCTCCTGCCTCCCCAGGCAGACGCACATCTCTGTGTTTTGGGAGCATTGCTCCTGGCTCACGCTGGGCTGAGTGGGAGGAGAGGTGCTGGTTGTGGTCCCCCTGCCCTACTGCAAGGCCTGCCTTGGAGGGGATGTCCACTGGGAGAGGTCTGACTGCATCCCACCCCCAAACCATGGCTGGGGCTGAGGATTCAGTTCATGGCCAGGCTGGTGGCTCACAGGAGGAGAACTGGAGCTTGTCAGAGCCCTGGTTCAATCCACACAGAGGGGACCACGCTGGGCTCTCCCAGCAACACCTTTCCTCCCCAAAAACAGCCTCCATACCTGCGTGCAAGGGAACACGTTGACTCAAAATGGTCGCAGCTCAAGGAGCCTCTCTTGGTTATTGATCACCTACTGATTACTCCAGCACTCGGTACTCAGCTCGTAAACAAGATTACAGGGTAAATCTAAAATGGAAACAGAGGGATGATAAAATTCTGCTCATTTACAATAAACTCAAAGAACTTTCCCCCTTCTGGCCCCCCTCCAGCTTTATTATGAAGTCCAATAAAATACCCCGGGGACAAGAAGGGAGAGAGAGCAGCAATTCAAAGGCAACATCAAAAGACATCTCTGTTTATTTCAGCGTGTCAACAGGCACAGAGAGATGCTCCCAGCCAAACGTGGCAGGTGCTCCAAGTGCAGCAGCCCAGTCCCTTCCCTGCCATCCCCAGCCAGCTCTGCTCAGCCCAGGGCTTCACCTGCCCTGTGCTGGACAGACAGGCCCAATCCCATCCATTTCCTCCAGATCTCAGGGAAGTTTCTATTTTGATGGCAAGCATTCAGTTAGATGGGGAGTTCAATGCCATAGACTGTTCTCACTGCTCCAGCCCATCTCTGCAAAAGAGAAAAAAAACCCAAATGCTCTGTGGCTAAAAATAGGTATTCCTCTCCTTTCTCCATGCTGCTGCAGGGCTGGTTTTTGGGCTCCTAGCAGTGCCAGTGATCCACCACAACAAGCTGAAGGAGACTATAATTGAATGGCAGGATATTTCAGAGCTATGCCCACCTTTGCCAGTATGGGGAACATCAGTCCTGTGGTATCCAGTGGCTGAAGTAAGCCCCAGCTGCTGGAGTCACGGAAATCCATGAGGATTTTAAAATTTGGAAGAAGCTCAGTCAGTCTTTTCCACTGGACAGCCACGGGAGGTTTCTCCCTGCTCCATCCTCTGAGGGCAGGGAAAGCATCTCCCGGCTCTGAGGAGCAGCCAGGACATCTTCACAGGGACCTTTGGTGGCAGTGCCCAAAAGTCAAGCCTTCTCTGCACCTCCTTTATGGGTGAAAACTTTCTTTTACTGCTTCAAGCAAAGGGGGAAAATCATTTCCTGGAGTTAATTTAGGACCTGCCACCATCCAGCTTCAGGTGCTCCAGCAGCAAGGCTCAGGAGGTTGGGCTGTTCTGCCTCTCCCCGTGGGGTCTTCGGGAGACTTGGGAACATTTTGTCCAAACTGTGCTTTTCCCCAGGAACTTTTGAAGTGATTTTCCCTCAGCAGGAACTGTGCCAAGTTTATTATCCTTCATTGCCATGGCAGGGGAAGCTGTAGCCCCCATCCCCTGGGGAGGTTTGGACTCCCTGGGGCTTGGAGCTGGTTGTGTCCTTGCTGCTGGTAGTGGGACACCAGCACTGGTCACCCCCAAGGGTGTCACACTGAGTGCCAGCACCAACACTGAGGACAGAGTACTTTGTGGCAGTATTCCCTCAAGAATGAAGCTTTTAAACATAGCAGGATTGACTCGAAATCCCAGATTAATTCACTTTTAAATACCAGCTCTTGGATTCTCATCCTCTGCTTCTAGGTGCCTATCCCCAAGCCTCAGTGGGTGTTTATGAGATCTTGAAATTTAATCCTCCAAGAATACATTAAAACTCCAATTCCTCGTGCAGCCCAGTGACTTTGGAGGCTGAGGCCTGGCAGAACAAACAAACATTCTGAGACAATGAGAACCAGCAGCGTTTTGTGCTGGTGGGACTGGGCCACCAGAGGTCTGATCCCCTTGGGGCAGTGACAGCCCGCACAGCCCGAGGCATTTATAAGGTAGATTGGATGGGGGTTTTCACAGCCTTTGAGCAGCCACAGAGTTCACCCTGTTCCTGTGTTAAGAGAAGGCAAAATCCTCCATTTCCTTCAGGGCAAAGGCTTCTGCTTGTGATCCACTGAGCCCCGGCGTCCATGGATTGTTTCTTGGGGTAAGGAAAAAGATAAAGCGTTTGAAGCCTCTAAGTGCAAGGGTAAATCTCCAGAGGGGATTGTGCCTCCTGGAGAAATTTCAGCCTACAAAGCCTTTCACAGGCAGTTTCTGCCTGCCAAGGGATGGGGCAGCCCCTAAGCTGTGGAATCACTGGCAGGAAGCTTCCAGATATTTGCAAGGCCAGCTGAAGCTCCCTCACCCTCTGCATGTTTTCAACCCCACAGCCTCACCCAGCTGGTGGGGAATCTTCAGGTTTTCAGCAGAAAAAGCCCTCTCAGCACCCAAGGAACATCTATCCCACCTCATAACCTCACTGCTGCTGGGCTGGAATGGCTGGGGAGCAAAGCCGGCAGCCTCATCTCCCCAGCAAGAAGAGAACTCTCCAGCCTTCAAAGTGCCCACAAGAATTCACAGCCATGCTGAGGGGAAAAAAAAAAAGCTACTTCCTATCCAAAAAGGTGAAAAGACAGGACAAAGTTAAAAGCAACTCCAAAAATGACTGCTGAGGATAGAAATATCCGTGTGTAACCACGGCTTCCTCACCATATGCATGCTCCAAATGCAGGTGCCCACTGCTGGCCTTGCTGTGCTGGAGCCACAGCCTGGGAAATGGCCCAGGAAAATGCTCCACTCCTGGCTGAGGATGATGCTGGGGACAGTGACATCCTCAGCCCAGGCTGGGGGTCCCTGTGCTGAAAGTGCCTGAGCAGAAAGGTGAAAACCCCAAAACACTAATGACCCCTTGTGCCAGGGCTAGGGCCTCTCCTGCCAGAGCCAGCCTCAGTGGAGGGGCTTTCCTGGGGGGGGTTACACCCACCCTCCCCTTGGGAGCACAGCTAAAACCCTCCTGGGACAGGCAAAGGCCACTCTGAGCCCAGCACAACCTTTCTTTCAGCCTCTTGGGTGCCCTTTGATCCACACTGGCAGAGAGCACCCAAGACTCGAGGCTCCCTGCACACCCCAGACTCACAATCCTGCTGCCACCAGCTCTTCCACCCCCAGGCCCTCCACCACGGAGGGATTTATCATGCAGGCAGGGAACCGGGGCATAAACACGTGCCAAGACTGAGAATGCCAATATCTGAACGCCTTCAGTTCCTCCCTCCAAATAAATCACTGCCTGACTCTAATTATCACTCTTGCCCTGGGTACACACCGGCTTCATACGGAAAATGAGCGCGGAGCAGTTATTGCTGCTCATCCTTGATCTTTCATTTTTGATATTAAAACATGTTTAATTCATTGCAGTGTAGATTAAAGTAAGGGAGGCCATAGGCAGGCTCTGGTTTGCCTGGGGAGGGTTTGGTTGCTCCCTGTCCAAGAGCAGGATGGTGCTGGCTCCTGCTCCCCTCCGTTCTGACTCTGTCAAGCCCTGGCTGAGTCGTGTCTGCTTTCAGCACCAGACTTTCTCTGCACGTGGATTTATGGTTGTTTAGACACCAAGACTAGGGAGACTGCTGCAAATGTGCAATTTTCACCGAAGGGACAGGTTACAGCACAGATTATAACCCTGCGAGAGGCGGCAGAAGTGGTGGTTTCTGAGGTTTTAAGCTTTCCTAAATAGATGGCCATCTCTGTCAGTATGAATCAGCTCCTGCTCTCAGAAAAGCTTTTTTTTTATTTTGTTACAAGAGCCCTTGGCCTTCAGTGGCTACTTTGCATTGAATCTTCAACAGCTGAAAGCATTTCTCATGCAGCCTGGGTGGGAGTGTGCTGCAGAGCCCAAACCTTTTTTGCCCTATTTTGCAGTAGGGCTTTCTGCAGGGTGATGGCACCTTGGCCACTTACACAGAGCCTTGGTTTTGGGGTCTCAAAGGGATTTTCAGTGCAGGGGAGGGAGCAGAGAGGGTCCAGGGATGAGAAGACATGGAGCAGACACAGGTCCACCGAGCTTATGGTTCACCCCCAGCGGGGCAGCACAGGCCAAAAGGCTGAGAATGGAGAAAGGCAAAATCAAGGCAACCCTGGGCAGGAGGGCTCCCTGGTGGCACTGGTGACATCCCAGGCAGCCCAGCTCCTTGCACACACACACCTCCCACGGTGACACCAGGCCGGGCAGCAGGTGTGAGCAGGCCTGCACTGGCAGCATCCTCTGCTCCGTCCCTACAGGAGCGATCCGCACGGGCTCCACCCATCCATCCAAGTGCTTCTCCCATTTCCCCGGCTGACATCGCTGGCGGCAGCTCAGGCAGGTGTGGAGCGCCACTCCGGGGAGGAGTGACCGCTGCTGAAGAATTCATCCCTGCCGGGAGCAGTGTCCCCTAACAGGGGAAGAGGATGCGCCGTGCTACTGCAGGGAGAGGAGGAGGAGGATGGCGCCTCGGGCTGGGTGTTGTCCCTGTTGTCTTGGAGAGGGGAGGAGGATCTGCACTCCCTGCTCTGCCAGGGCATCTCCAGCCCTGCGGCATCAGCACAGCCATCCCGGGGCAGCCGCACATCTCAGACGCCCTCCAGAGCACCCAGGAAATGCAGAGCCTGGGGCCCATTCCTCTGATCACAGCTGGCCAGAACGTGTCTGCGTTTTGGAGCACACGAGGAGGGGGAATCCTGGAGGAAACCATCCGTGTTAGGTGGCTGGAGGGAGAAATCAGTCTCGGGTGCATCAGAGCATTTTATCTTCCCAGGGCCCCTCCACAGCTCTGCAAACATCACTCTCCTCCTGCCGGCACTGACGGGAGAGGAGCTGGTCCAGCCACAGGCCCGGGAAGGGCAAGGAATGAGAAGAGAAAAGCACAGAAAGGAAATGAAGGGAAATGAAGGGAAAGCACATGGCTCACCCCAGCATCTCCTTCCCTCTCCACCCCAGCTCCAGCAAGGCCGGCCAGCAGTGAGCCCTGCCTTGTGTCTGATGGTGGGACAGAGGATGGGGGCTGCACCCCAGAGGTGTCCCAGGAGGCACAACGAGTCCCAAACCTGCCCCGAGGGAGATCCGCTGCCTGGGCACCGTCTGGTCCCAGCACAGGGACAGAGAAGGGAGGTGGCAGCGCTTCACATCGCCATGGCAACCCGCGGAGACGGCTCCGCTGCTCGAATCCCGAGTCTCCAGGACGAGCCTGGGCAAATCAATAATCCCAGCAGGGACAGACAGGGTTGGGCGGGGGGTCCCTCCTGGGGGGCTGACGGCAGAGTGTCTCTGCCCTCTGAACACCGATCTGCTGATCCTCTCTGGAGCAGTTTTGTCCCGTGCCAAAACAGCCGAGCCAGAGGTGCTGCTTCTGGCAGGGGCATCAGTGTTTCTCTGCACGGTTATTTCCACCCTGACTCCTGCTGGAAGTTTCTCTGCTGGTGAAACTCTCGGTGGAGCCTTGGTTAGTGCATGGCAGGTGAGAGACTACATCAGACAGAGCTGATGGGGAGCTGGCGTCCCCCGTGCTGCTGGAGCTGCTGATTAGGGAAATGTTCTTGCATTTCTAACGCTCTGGAGATTTGGTCCAAGAAGATCCTCAGAGGAAATCAGCAGCCTCGAGATGCTCTTGCAAGACACAGTGTTTCTGTCCCAGGGGGCGGCTCCAGTGGGATGTGTCCCCATCCTGTGGTGACACACAGGTGCCTCTTGGCACCTCCACTCTTCCATCTCATCAGTGTGACCCCCCATGGGACCAGAGCATGGAGGGGAGAGTGGGACTTCCCAGCAGGGGAGAGTGGAACTTCCCAGCTTTGCTCCTGCTGCAGTTCCATCCACATCTCCTGGAATAAGAGGTTTGATGAGTCTCATTTTTGGAACAAGTCCTGGGGGCTGCCTGTCACATTTCCCACCCTCCTGGCATCTGCCCGGCGGTGAGGTCCTGCCCAGTCAGCATTCCCAGCCACAGAGAGCCACTCTGTCCCAGCATGTCCTTGAGACACAGACCTCATCCCGAGGCTTCCCAGGAGCACGGACACAGTGCTGTGCCCAAGCCGTGCCCAAAGCAATGGCCAGCGATGACCTCATGTGTGATGAGTCTGTGCACGCTCAGCCCAGGGCAGGGTCCCCACCTCCCCATCCCTGCTGCTGTCTGCCAGCTGCCCTTCCTTCCCAGCTGAACCATTTAACACATGGATGCACGTGCCATCACATCCCAGCACCTCAACCCTGTGGCATCACATCCCAGCTCCCTGTCCCCTGCTCAGGGGCCAGACCCTCACCCGTGGCACTTCAAAAAACAGGCTGATTTGTGTACCAGGCAGACCCTCACCACTCCTGCCTCCCCTTTCCCCAGCTCTGCTCCTGACCCCGCTTCCAGCCTTCCCCCAGAGCCCACGTTTATTTGGGGTTGATTTGTGCTGTGGCAGAAGAGCCATTAAGGCTCTGGTTAGTTCAGAGGGAAGGACGCCTGCCGTGTGCCAGTGGCCACGTTAGGAAGCCAGATGAGGGCAGTAAATAAGGTTTCACTCTATTACAATGATTGGAAAGTCTTGAAGGGGAGCAGCAGGCTGGCAGAGCTGCAGAGGAGGCGTCCTCCAAGGGGCAATTGTCACACAGCAATCTGCCAGCTGTCCTCGTTTGTCTTTATGTCTTGCCAGAGATGATATCAAACCCCTGGTGCTGCTCGGGGTGCTGAGGTGGCCACAGGTGTCCCTGGGGTTGTCCTGTGGGACAGGACAAAGTGAAGGACTCCCTCAGCAGCAGGAGGTCTGGCATTTTGCTGGGTTGTGGGCAGCAAATCTGCTTCCAGGAGACTGTGGAGGAACATAAAACATGGGAAGGGTCTGACCTGCCACAGGCGGTGTGGAGCCAGAGCTCCAGCTGCCTCTGGCTGGGATGCAGAGGGTGCTGGAGACCCCCACTCCCGCTCTCTCCCTTCCTCTCTTCAGTGTCTCTGCGTGCTGGTTTCATCCCCAGCACGGCAGCAGCTTTCCTCTCCTGGCTGGGTGTTGGGATACTTAATTCATTAGCATTAACGAGGTGTGCCTGGCTCTGCTGCAGCAGCACCACGGCACAGCTCAGCTGGAGGTGTCTGAGCCCCAGAGAGAAGCTCCACACAGCGAATGTGCTCTCAGCACCGGGTGGTTACAGCCCTCGGTCTCCCCTGCTGCTGAGTCACAGCCAGGCTCGGCTGCAACCCGGGCTGTAAAGCCCTTGTTTAGGGTTTATGGGGTCCCTGGTCCATTAGGGCACGTCTGAGCAGCTCCAGCGCCCCTGCGATGGGCCGGGCGGGCGGCTGATCTCAGCAGGAGGCTGCCCCAGCCCCAGACAGCGCCAGGAGAGGGGCAGTGCTCGCTGAAGGACTTGCAGTCCTTAACTCATCGCTCTGAAGGGCAACACCGGGTGCCTAAAATTAGACTCCCACCTCCTAATTTAGGTACTTCAAAAAATAGGCTGATTTGTGTATTCCTTTCTCCCCCCCGCCCCCCTGCCTTGCTGGCACGGCTCACATCCAGACTCCCAGGGAGGTGCTCTGTTCTCAGGCACGTCGGAGCACTCCGGCAGCACTCAGAGAAACCCAAATCCTCCTGTATCCCTGGTTTACCCCGAGCAGGAAAAGAGGAGCTGCTGCTCCATCTCGGGAAGGGAGAGCCCTCCTGGTGCTGCAGGAGCCCGATGGCTGCTGATGTTAATCAGCATCATCCAAGAGCAGCCTGGTCCTGGCCCTCAGCTTACCTGGGCTGGGGGTGCACCTCAGCCTGGCTGTGCCCCAAGGGGTTTCTGATACCCCAAAGCAGCATCCCTGCACTACCTCCCTGCTAAACGTGGCTTCTCCAGCCTCCAGGAAGGACCAGAGTGGTTCCATCCCTCTCGATCAGTGGGAAAATGTTGGACACGGCCAGCAGTGACACAGCTGGGACTCTAACCTTGTGTACAGGGAGCCATGGGGGCAAAGCAATGCCATCGTGGTCCCTGCCAGGGCTGCTGGCTGAGATGGGTCCCACTGCTCCTTCCCCATGCCCGGAGGGGTAGGTGACAGCCTGGCAGCCCCTCAGGCCAGCCTGCAGCTGGAGGGATCTGCCCCTGCACGTTCCATAGTACACGTGTCCCATTAAGAAAAAGATCAGAGTTCCCAGGAGCTAAAAATAGCACCAGGCAGTGGAGTTTGTCCAGGAGACAGTAAGGGATGCGGGGGTGTGGAGCAGAAGGTGTGATTTCACTGCCAGTGACAGGGAGCAGGAGAAGGGGAATGAATCAATCCTGCCGTGGTGCAGGGAAATTGCTGCTGGAGGAGCAGGTGGGGCTGTGGTAACTCAGCTCCAGCCTCGCTCCTGCCGGACCCTGAGGCAGGGCAGGGTGCAGGGGGAGCACAGCCGAGTCCCAGGGGTGCCCTGGGGGTGTGCCAGGGTGCAGCAGGCAAGGACAGAGCTGCCATGGTGCTCCCAGCAGGCAGCCGTGTGGAGATGCTGGAAATGGGTGTGAGCTGCGGGGCGATGTTGGAGTGACAGGGCTGCTCTCCATATGGCAACCTCTGGTGCTGAATGAAAGAGGGAGTGCAAACACAGATCCTAATTACCACAGCTCCTCCAGAGCCAGCTCTGCCTGCTCTGCCCAAGCTGGCAGATGCTCTCTAGCAAATGCCTCCATCTCCTCTCCATGGCTGAGCTATTGAAGCTATTTATTCTCTCCTCGAGATCTAGCAGCTTCTGTTTTACCACTAGTTGAACAGCTGGGAGAGAGAGCATGAGGAGTGAGGAGGGGAGAAGCCCCTGTAGCTGCTTTTAGTAGCACCAGAAAATCCAAGCATCAGAGCAGAGGTCAGTGCCTGTCCTGGGCCAAGGAAGCCCCTGGCCTGAAGCAAGCTCTGCTGGAGAAATGACCTTCATTCCCTGAATGTTGTCAGTGGCATGGGAAATGGGATGGGCAAAAGAATTTGCTCTTCCAGATTATTTAACTCACTGCCCTCCAGGTCTTGCATGGCTTAGAGCACTGGCATGGCCCAGATAATCCTATGGGGACAGACTGACAGAGATGGGGTATCCAGCCTGGAGAAGGGAAGGCTCCAAGGAGACCCTAGAGCCCCTTCCAGTGCGTAAAGGAACTCCAAGAGAACTAGAGAACAACTTTGGGAAGTGCCTGAAGAGACTGGACAAGGGGTAAAGGCCTTAAGCTGAAAGAAGGCAGGGTTAGCTTGGACATTAGGAAGAAACTCTCCACTGTGAGGGTGGTGAAGCCCTGGCACAGGTTGGAACAAGATAATTTTTAAGATCCCTTCTAACCCAAACCATTTTGTGATTCTAACCCCAGGCTCTCACCACAGCCTGGAAGGGAAACCACAAAAAAAAA